>CM035117.1:161393608-161993608 GCA_020205555.1 Panax stipuleanatus
GAAGGATTATTTATGAACTATACTTTGGAACTTAGAAACCCGTTTGACATTCACTCAGTGGGAGTAATTGTCGAATAGTCCCTAGTTTGGAACTGTTACTGGATGTTATGTCTTTCACTTAGGTTGGTGCCAATACGAAACGGTACGTTTTTGTTGTTTTGAGGATTTTTCGGCTGTTATCTCTACATGTTCTTCGAGTATATACTTAGATTAAGTTATCTTAATCTATTTTGTGTACTTGGAGACCATGGAGATGTGGCTGCCAAAATTTTCCTTAAAACAGTTATAAAACGTGCTTAACGTGTTGGCACTTATGAAAGACGCATCCAGGAAACGGATAGAAGCCTGAAATACCCCTGTCCTAGAGAAGTGGAGATACTAGGAAACTAAATATATTCATTGCATGGACCACATGCATGAACTATCCCTGTACTGAAACTCGTTTGACATTCATTCATGCATGCGACCATATATATACATGAACATTCCCTGTACTTGAATGCGTGGTCTGTGCAGTTAAAGATGTCAACTGACCTGTGACGCCCCCCAAAATAGGTCCACACAACCTATTCTGAGTCGCCAAATAAACACTACAGATCAAATATAAATATTCATATTCCACTATTACTTTGTCGTGCACAATACGACCACACAAACATGAGTTCAATTCAAATAACAATACTCATACTCCTTATCATGATACGTTAATAAAGGTACTGTCAATAACTATTTTAGGAATTAAAATATTTGAAAATGCTCAAGGAAACCTTCGTATATGGGAGGCCATACCTTCTAAGTTATAATAGATATCGTAGGACTTGAGAATTAACCTTGGTTGACCCAAAGAAGAACGAAGAAGATTACTATCCTGGGTATTCTCTTGCCATATATTATCTCCATTGTCTCAAACTGAGGATTATATTCCAACCATACTCTAAAGATTATATAAGTAGTGCTCATAGATATAATCAGCAAGTGGATGCGCACACCATGTTTTATGATAACATGAAGTCGTATGTGTTAGACATCTTGTATGATAGTGGCAAACACACCCTTCTAAAGTCGGTTCACCTCACCCTATTTGGGTCACCAAAGTCAACTGTTAAATGACGTATAAAATACGACACACACATTTAAAGTTCTCAATACCATTAAATATTGTCATGCTATTTTATAATGTATTGAGAAACTTCAACGACACCAACCCCACTTTATTCTCTTGTATCCCTGCTCGACCCCAGCTACACTCTTATTACCTGAAAAGAATTGTGAATCAAAAGGGTTAGCACAAATTGCCCATTAAAGAATATTATGACTAAAGATAATTAAATTATCAATAGCCTTCATCAGTAATGAATCAGATCTTTAGAACCTTAGTCCTCAGCAAGGAAAAAGATGATAGAATACAATAGACAACAAGTTTTAAATCAACAACTGCAGCGGAACAAGCAATCCATTAGAAGAGTCAAGTAGAACATAATGTCTACTATCTTCTCCATATTAAAAGTCCACCAACAATATTTCATCCCTGTAACATCAATCAACAGTTCCTGCCCACAATCATGTAAATAGTTCATGATCATAATTATGTTGATAAATTTCTTTTCGCACCTAGGACGAATATAATTTTCATCACCTGTCTTTACTTGAAACACAAAGATCATAGTTATACCAAATCACAGTTCCTGTTCATAATCATGCTAATAAATGCATCTTTGCACTTAAGCCAAATATATTCATTTGTAACATAAATGGTCATGATCATACTAGTCTACAGCCTTTGGTAATAATCATGCCAGTAATGCATCTTTCCACTACGGGCCAAAGATATTCAACAGTAACATCAATGGTCACGATCATGTCAAACACTAGTCCATCTTTGCACTACGGGTCAAAGATATTCATCATCAACAGTTTCATCTTTGCACTACGGGCCAAGATATCAATCAACAGTTCATCTTTGCACTACGGCCAAGATAACTTTAACCACATTTAAGTTTAAGGATTATGACATGATATAAGGAATGAATCAAGTGAGATCAAGGACAAATATTAGAGATTTATAATTCAATTTTCTAGAGTTCAATAATATAGATCAAAACATGGATCCAATTTCAAGAATAAGATCATAAATCAAAGATAATTTGGACAGAAAAATAAACCAATTTTCGTCGTGAATAGTACCCCCGTGAATAGTACCTCGTGTATAGTATCCCGTGAATAGTATCCCGTGAATAGTACTCGAATGAATAGTACGCCGGCATGAATAGTACCCCCGGATGAATAGTACTCTTGTATGAATAAAAAATAATTTGGACAGAAAAATAACCAATTTCGTCGTGAATAGTACTCCGCATGAATAGTACCAGGATGAATAGTACCCCGACATGAACAGATTTAAAATTTTAATAAGAAAGTTCAGACTAATATTCCAGTGAAATGATATTAGATGAAGCGCAAATCTTAAGGAATTTCTAATCATTTCAGGAATTATAGAAGCAATACTTGTCATAGTAAGTTAAATTTAGGATTATGAAACGAAACATTATTACTTACGTCCTATAGAGTATGGAAGAAAATAATATTTCTTACGAATATTGAACGAAAACAACATCTTTTACGAGAAAAATAATATCCTTTACTAGAAAGATAATATCCTTTACCATAGTAGAACACTAGATTTGATTAGAATATCGGATATTATGTTGAGAAAATTTTGCACTATTATCCACCACTCAAATTATCCTTATACTCACAAGAAATACGCTCAATATTATAGAGAGAAAATTTTCTAATTCTGGGTGTGATTTTTATTTCTAACTAAGCACCCTATTTATAGGAAAATACTAGCACACCAAGTTGACAAAATAAATCTTCAGATGATTTTCTTCAGCACATCACTTTTGAAAAACCTTGCAGCACACCAAACAAGGAAATTTAAGTTGCCAACATGTTTATATACATATATATATATATATATATATATATATATATATATATATATATATTAAAATATTTATCATTATTAAAAAGAATTCTAATTCAATTTGCTCTCTTCCACTTCATTTTATTTTTACACCCTGAATTTATTATAATAATGTTACCATTTAAATTATACTATTATATTATCACACTATACTATTATAATAACATATTTGAATAAGTATTTTATCGGAGAAGATAAAATGTCAACTTTCAACAAATGTCTCATACCAAAATTTCCTCCATTTATATCAAAATTGATCAAATATTTACTTTTCATATTTATCAAAAAAATTTATTTTATTTCTCAAATATTATTCACAATTAATATTATAGAATCACAATATTGACAACCAGGTCGTTTTCAAGAAAGAGTGGGCTTTCGATAAGAATTTATCCTTATTGGCGCGCAATTATATAACCTAACCTCTTTCCTCGATAGAACTTTGTATACATTGCCAATAATGCTATCTAATAATATCATTTAAATAATATGAATTATTCATTTAATAAGGAGAAATACTGTGCATTGGTTACTGTGATAATTATTGAATCAATAATATAAAATATTATGCAATTATCAATGTTGTGGCGCCCCCAAAATAGGTTCAATACCAACCCATTCTGAGTCGCCAAAAATATGGTACAGAATTCCAAATACAAATCTTTTATAACAAAAGGTCATGAGAAATATGACCATACAACTGTGAGTTTCAATACAAATCGTATATAATACGAAATATAAACACTCAAATTCAGTCCTCAATAATTATAATTATTATCACATTATTTTACAAAAATAGTGAGGACTACTACTGCTCTACTCTGACCATCACTCTGTTCCCCGTTTAGTTCCCGCAACACTCTCATTCCCTGAAGAGGACAATAGATGAAAAGGGTGAGCTCAACTAGCCCAGTAAAGAATATTATGACTAAGATAATGAAAAATAAATTATCGTTAGCCTTCAATAAATTAGATAACATATTATGGACAACAAGTTTCAGATCAATATTCGCAGTGGAAAATAACAATTCAGTAGAAGAGTTAAGTAGAGAATGAAGTCTACTATCTTTTATGATTTAAAAATTCATCATCAATATTTTATCCCTATAACATCAATCAATATACATCTTGAATTAAATATTCATCTTTGCACTACGGGCTAAAAATATTCATTTGTATTACCAGTTGGTCATGTTCATCTCAACACATGTCCATCTTTGCACTACGGGCCAAGGATATTCATCAGGTAATCATTCATCTTTGCTCTACAAGCCAAAGATATTCAGTTATATCACCATTCAGAACTGAAGATGATGAAAAATAATATAAATAACGAATCCAGTGGGATAAAGGACAAGGATTAGGGATTCGTAATTTAGTTTATCCAAGTTCAAAAATACTCCATAATAATCAATTGTGGAGCAAAATTCAAGAATGAAGTTCAAAACATGGATACAATCAAAGATAGTAACCATAACAGACAACTTGGACAAATAAAAAAAAATTTAATTTTTCTGTGAATAGTGTCATATACGTGAATAGTGTCGTATACGTGAATAGTAACCCCGATATGAAAAGGTAAAAATTTCATAATAAAATTCATACCAACATTCCAATAAAATGATACTAGATGAAACGCAAAATTCAAAGAATTTCTGATCATTTCAGAAATTATAGAAGCAATACTTACTGTAGTAAGTTTTAATTTGAGTATATGAAATGAAATATTATCGCTTTGATAATATGGAATATGAAAGAAAATAATATTCTTTATGAATATTGAAAGAAAGTAACATCATTTACGAGAAAAATAATATCTCTTACCTTAAAAGGAGAGTATTTCTAACTGGTATGGCGGAGATATTCTTGAAGAAAACTTATACTATTTTCTACACTCAAGGCTTCCTTAAACTCAAAAGAAATACGCTCAATATTATAGAAGAAGAATTCTCTAATTCTGGTGTAATTTTTATTTCTAAACTAAGCATCTTATTTATAGGAGAATGACAGCGAACTATTTAAGAAAAATAATCACGGAAGCACAGTGCAGGAATCACGGGCGCAATTCACCGATAAAGAATTTGATTTACTATGCAGCACTATGCAATAAAATATTCTAATAAAACAAAAACTTTATATAAAATATAATATATATATATATATATATATAAATTACTTTTATATTTACTAAAGGTAAAGTAAAAACATTTAACTAAAGTTAAAGTATTTACATTTACTTTTACTTAAGTAAATTACTTTTACTAAAGCAGCATCTGCTTTTGCTTTCGGCTGCTTTTGACTTTGTCGGACGCGTTGATTGCATCTGATGATGACTGGAGCATCCGATGACTGTGGGACCCTGGGGGGTTGACTGTTGAGGTTAACTGTTGAGGTCCGGCTCCTTCCTCGCCGGTGGGTGCTGTTGATCTTCTTCTCAGAGAGGTTCAGAACGCCGAACGTCAAAATCGCTCGACGCGTCGACGCTCGGCGTCGCCCGTTTTAAGTTCTGACATGCTCCTTTGCTCATTTTTAATTTTCAAATCATGAGTCATATAACATCGAAATTTCAGACATGTTATTGACCCCATGTCATAGAATTTTAAAAAAAAATTTAACCACGAAAACGAATCATGGAACCCATCAAAACAGCGCGTCAAAAAGCATGTCAAGCAGCTGCCCAGCAGCGCAGCGCAGCACCGCACGCTGAGCGCGCACGCACACGCTGCTGCCCAGCAACGCTGCCGCTACGCCGCTCGCATACCAAATTCGCTATTTTGCAAATTTCGTACGCGCTGCTCGTTAATCAGATTGATCCCATTTTTGGATATGTTTTTCGTATCATATGAGACTATTTTTCAAAAATATGAAACCCCCATTTTAGGTTCATTAAGCCGTCCAAACAATTCGTCAAAAATGGATGTTCATAACGATTTTAACCTTTTTCACAGCTTTACCCTCTCTCGCTAAAACAGTAATAACTTTTTCATTTCAAAACATTTTTGAGTGATTCTTAAGCCCACGCGAAGCTAACTTCCGGGACTACAACTTTTGTCTAATGACGTTTTTCCAAATTCTGAATACATCAGTCCAGAAATTTCTTGGAAGGGGACTGTTCGCGATTGGTTGGGCCGATATGGTGTGACTACTTTGACTGGTCATAACTTTTTGTTACGAAGTTGGAATTAGTCCGTTTCAGAGTCTATGGAAAGCTTATTCAGTGTAATATAACATATTAAAAGCCCAGAAGTTTCTGGAAATATTAACTGATCGAAACAGTGTCCCGAATAGCACCTCCTGCTTACAGTTTGACAGATTCAACACATTTCCTTCCAATCACCATAGCTCCCTCATCCGAGGTCGGAATGAGGTCATTCCAAAGCCTATGGCTTCCTAACTCAGTGCACTACAACTACCCAGAAACTCAGAGTTTTTTAGGCAACATAGCTATTCCAGAATTTGACACTATAGTCACTGTTCATCCAGTTTTCATTTCTAGACATAGTTTACTAAAATCTTCACCACGGATTCGTTTTAACTCCGTTTTGATTCATTCAAGTTAGGAAATCTTCAGAACTTAAAGAAGTACAACATACAAGTATCAAACTAAGTTTTTAAACGTAAAACATTGCCATGCAAAGTCCTCAAACCCAGTCCAAAAATATGTCCATAATGTTCTTTGTCAATCTTTCCATCCTTTACGCATAGGTTCGGATTTTGTGTGATTTAGTTCCACTTGAATGTTCTTAAGAGTTCATTTATCTTCAGAGAATCATTCTTAATAGGTTTCTTTACACATATAACTCAAGAACATTATCATAGCCATGAAAATGAAGAAAATGGAAGTTAAGATTTTTAAAGCTTACTTCTTGAAGTTAACTCCACTTAGATGCTAGATGATGATCTAAAGCTTGCTAGAATGCTCTTCTCTACTTCCTTGATCCTTCCCGTAGCTCAAATCAAGCTCCTTCAACAAACCCATTTGTTTATCTCTCTTAGGTTTTCAAAGCTTCAAGGTAGTAGATGATGAAAAGTGGTTATGGATATTATATAAAAGATGTTTAATTGCTATAAACTTGCTAGAACTTACCTAGAGTTTGATTTTCATGAATCATGAGCTCTCCCGTAGGTTTTCCTTCAAGCTTCTCCATCCACCCAATTCCTACTCTCACTAGTTTTCTTGGAGTTTTAATGGAGGAAGATGGTGAAGATGGTGATTATGGAATGATCAAGGATGAAATGTAGAGTTTTGGTTTGATATTCCTCCTCCTCTAGCCATCCGTCTCTCTCCCTGTTATTCCTTCTAAATCTAACCAAAATATCACATCTTTCTCTCTCCTATCTCCTCTAAATCTATCCAAAATCTTTTCAAATAAAAATCACATGTCAATTTCTCTCTCTCCACCCGGTTCATTGCACCAAAATATTGCCCAATTTAATTTATTTAATTGTTAAATTTGTTTAATAAAATGACCAAAAAGTCCCTCACCTTTTGGGCTAAAAAAATTGGGTCATTTGATTTATTGTTTGGGCTTCCTACTTTAATTTCTTGGGTCATGCATGAAAAATAACATGGACCAACATAAATTTTATCTTACCCTAATTATTTAATTAGGGTTTCTAATCCACTCATTTTGGAATTTAAATACTTACTTACATAATTTAATTATGTAAACCCATTAAGCTAGGTTTAAAATAATTAATAAATTGAGATAATAAAATTAATCTCTTAGGTTAGTATATATTTTAAATACTAAATTCTCCTATACCATAACCCTTAAGTTATTTAATTACCATACCTAATGTATAATTAGGTTATGTAGCTTTCTTTATAATTCACTTTATAAAACAAATGAACATATATACATATTTACAATATATATATATATATATATTTAATAACATACATACTCCTCATGAGTCATAATATATTTATCCTTAGACATAATCTCTTTCCAAATTTTAAAATTTCTAGCATTCTCATTTAATTTCTTTACATTACTTAAAATTTTTAAATCAAACCGTATAGGTTCCTTAAAATTTTTAAATCATTCCTCTATTTTCACTCTAGATTTTAAACTTTAACCTTTAATTTAATCATTTAAGATTTTCTAAATTTTTGGGTTGTCACATATGTCGTGTCAATTATTGATTTAATAATGTAAAGTATTGTGCAGATGATACTGTGACAATAATTGTATCAAAAATATGAGATACTATGCAGCAACTACTGTGGCAATTATTGAATGAAATACTAAGTGACTTCTTACGTAAGCATCAATAATCAGAGATACTGTGCAATACTGTGTGCTACTGTGCAACAACGCATGTTACTGTACCTTTATCACCAGGTATTTCAACAGTTTAACGGTAAAAGTCTTGCCGTTATTCTTATAAAAAGGTTATTTCTGTCGCTTTTTGTATCCGACGGTTATTCCATTGTGGGGTCCACCAATGATTACGCCGTCGTACGAATATTCTCTGACAAAAAGAATATTCCCCGATCAAACGGATATTCTCCGACACACGAATATTATATGATAACTTTCATACTTTATAAAATTTACACATATCACCTCACTATTCAAAATAATATTTAGAGAGAATTAAATCTTTATTCATAAAAGTTGGGGTCTTACATGTAGGATCAAGGGGTATGCCCTTGATCCTTTCCGTGTGTGTGTGTGTGTGTATATATATATATATATATATATATATATGGGGGATGATCTATAACATCTATTTACTATGGATTAAAAAAATGACATATAGCATCTATACCTTCCATTAGAAAAATGAAAGGTTGCGATTGAAAAGGGCAATACGCCGTTTGCTAGTACTTTTAGCGGACGTGATTCATGAAAATTTTTGACATTTTTGCCCCCACTTAGCCAAGTCAAATCTGGTCTAACGCAAGGAAATAACAGTATCCGTTAGACTTACTAGCAGACGCATATTAACTCAAATGACACTACAAGAAATAAGCCTAATTCCGACGGAATATTCCCTCGGAAATAAGCCTATTCCGTCGGAACTAGTTTATTTCCGAGAGAATTTTCCGTCGACCTTACCGTCGTAACTAACCCCGTCAGAGATAAATTCCGTCACACGTTCCGTCGAGCTTCTATATCTTCGACGTAATTATCTCCGACGGCTATTCCGTCGGACATAAGGTATCTTCGACGGAGTTATTTTCGACGCATTACTTCCGTCGGATATAACCTTGTTATGACCGACCGAAAAATTCACTCGAAAATACGTTAACTGCGACGAAAATTTTAAAATAAAAAATAACGAAAAAAGGTTTTACATATAATATATTCGACGGAATGATCCCTCATAAATAACCTAATTCCAACGAAAAATAAAAAAATAAAAAATTAGGAATTAGCCTGGCCTATATTTCCGACGGAAATTCAGTCGGAATTACCTTATTCCGTCGAGATTAAGGAGTTTTTTTTTAAGAATAATTTTTTTTAAAATGCAAAATCCAGGTATTTAAACCCATATATGTACCTGTAACCTGTTTTATCCCAATACAGCCAGACACCAATATATTTCACATTCAACAACAAATGTAATTCTAAAAACCTGAATCAATTCGCAACAACAAACGGAATTCTAAAAACTGGTACCAATTCACAACAACCAACGTAATTCTAAAAACCTAAACATGTACCAATTCTCAACAACAAACGTAATCGACTAACTGAAAACAAATAAACTTCAACAACGATAAAGAATATTCTACAAATGAATGAATACAACGTAATCTCATTATACAGACGCAACTATAAAAACTACGTACAATATGCACAAATGTTCTATAAATGAATAACATAAATACATACTAATAAACTAGAATGAATAACATAAAATGAACTATAATCTAGTAGTATCATCATCGGACGGAGGTGGACGACGCCTGTCTGGTGTATGAAAATCTATGTCGTCCACCTCGTCGTCATCGTCAAGCCGCTCGTCATCGCCGCCAGCCTGCTCGCCATCGTCACTCTATTGAAAAAATTATAAATAAAAATCATTAGTCCGTATATATGTGAGAATTAACAAGCTAGCTTTAAATGAAAATAATATAAACAATAAGAATACCTGAGTAGGCGGGGGAGGACGAAAAGCCTCCTCCAAGAGGGTAATCACCATCCGGAGCATCTCGCTGCTGAAAGCGTCGAACTGCTCTCGCTGTAATCCCGTACTCTCTGCGGAGGCCCCTGCTATAACCTCCTGAGCAACCTGGTGAAGACAAGAACTAGAAGGCAACTGCTGACGGTGAAAGGCCGGATCTGTACGGAATCGATCCGACACGGCCCCTATCAGCCTCTGGAAGATCTCGTCATCCAAGCCAGCGCCCGTATGAGATGGTCTGACACGTGCTCTGGGACGCTGGCGCTGGCTGGAGCCTACAAAAAGAGACGAATTCCATTACTAATAATAATTTATATAATGTGATAAATTCTAATAAATTCGTGAAACATAAAAAATATTATTACCTCCAGGGAGTGTATATACGGGTATCCTCGGCAGACCCAACACTCGATATCTGCCGGTACTGCTAGTAGGGGGATCCTGAGACGCGACCCATAGTCTCAGCACCTCATCCCGATCTAATACAATATCGGGAAGGGGAGTGGCGGAGTCTGACGGCTCAGAACCACTCCTAATAGCATCTAGCTCAGCTATACGATCGTCCCGAAGCCTCTGAAATCGGTCCTGTAATTTATTTTTTATAAGTGTGTTAATTATATCATTTTATTTACGATTGAATATTACTAAAAGCTAAATAGTAAGATGAGTTTTACCCGTATAGCCACAGCTGCCTGAGACAAAACACGCTCGTCCTTGGGCGTGTGGGCCCTATCCCAAAACTCTAGAATGGTGGGATCTCGGCCCAAGGACCTACTCAAGGCCTAATAAAAATATTCATAAAACATGTATTAAGTATTTGTGTAAGAACTTAATAACTAAACAACAAAATACAGCGCACTTACCGTCTTCGCCTCCTCGAACGACTGAGAACCTGTAGTGTGTACTATGCGGAGCTAACAACGATTCTTCTTCGCCTGCTCAGACTTCTTCTTGAAGTCATCAGCATCCCAGTGCGCGCACATAGCCTCCCAGGCTAATCGAAGACTATGCGAGGCTGATGAGATCTGATGGTGGTCCCGGGCTGGTCTTCAACTGCCCGGGCTGCCCTATGTCGCATCTCATACAGTATAATCACATCGTCGCCAACTGTCTGAGAGATACTCGGGTCAAATCTATAATAAACCTATAACAAAAGTTTAAAAATTAGAAACAATTGATTTCGTCATCCTAATACAACTATGTACTAATTAATATAATATGTTTAACTTATGTGAAACTCCCGCAAGACAGTCTGCATAAAAGTGGGATCGAACCGCGCATACTGGCTGAACCGCATGCACCCAGTCGGGAGGTACGTCAAACAGATGGCGTGTAGGGTGTGCTTAGCCACAGGATCTAGTTTACTACCTAAAATATTATATTTTGCAATAATATGTGTTATGTGAATTGTGTTTTGCAATAACTGACAGAAATATTAATAATATATTAACACTTACTGTCCAGAAGCAACATCCACCGGTACAATAAGTGAAACTGTTGGCGGACGACCTAAGAGCCCGAGGTTATTCCCTCGGTGTCGTCGACGAGGTACATCTGTAATAATTGTATTTAACTGAGTCAATAAACATAAACTAATGCAGTTTGAGATATATTTAAATCCTAGTTAAGATAACTTACTAGCTCCTGAAGACGAGCCGTCAGCATGGCTACCATCTCCTGTACCAGATCGCCCACCACCTCGACGACCTCCACCGCTATGTCTAGCCATGAATATCCTACTGCAATATCCAAAGTGGTAAATTATGAATATGTAAGGTTTAACAATGTGATATTTACTAATATGAATGCTAATTTTCAATTACTTACGCCATCAAACCCATCAGAATCAACATGTATATCAGTCACGGATTCAGTATCTTCCTCATCCTCAGTTTCGAGATCAGTTTCGTCATCATTATCATCATCGACGACTACATAATCACTCACGACGACGTTTTCCTCGACATCCTCATCGTCAGGTACGTCAATGACATCTATAAAACGCTCAGAATTGTTCTCTTCTTCAACCCGTTGCTTAAACCACTGTTGAAAATTAACATTCGTGAATGTTTCCAACTCTGCTGCAGTAAAAGCTGGGTTAGAAGCATACGCTTCCTCTTCGAATGAATTGCGTAAATAGTAAAATATCTTTAACATATAGATGACTACACTTATAAATTGCACTAAATATCGCAAATAATTGTTCATACCTGGTGTGCTGTCGCAGACAACCAAAAATAAACCTTACTGCGAAAAATAATTATGTAGTAGTGCAAGTAAGAGTCGATCCCACAGAGACTGATTAATCTATTTTTATATACTTTGTATTCCAAAAGAGGGGAGTTTTGATTGTTATTAAAATAAACTAATGTGTAAAATAGTGCAACGAAGTAAATCAAGAGAACAAACCTTGGGTTAAGTCAACTTCCACCTTAGAAACATACACTGATCATTGACTCAAGCATACACAATCAATACTTTGAATATTCATCGTTAGAATCACTTCCATGTCTTTCCTTAATTTTAGTTAGATAGAAACAAGCGATCTAAATAACCCTAACTACTAAACAACTTCAGACAAGCGCTAAAAGTTTAATCTAGTAGAAGCTTTAAGAATTAGAAAAACCGATGAAGCTAAACAACACAAGCACAAGCGGTTGCATTTAATTTAGTTGAATATTCTCCCTAAGATATAATAATCTCGTGATCTGCAGTCAATTATTAACTTAGTTGCTTCGCAAATTAGAGTGATCAAACAATTACGGATTCGATATCTAATTTAGCAGTAGATTTCAATGAATAATAAACTAGTATACATCCTAGAAATTAAACAAATCAATCATATAATTCAAGCACAGAAAAATAATCAATACTCAAAATAATAATTGAACAATTAAAATCAATTAGATCTCACAGTGTATTTAATCCAAGGCTTCCGTCTCCTTAATCCAAGAACAATAAATTAGCCGCACATGGCTATGAAAACACCAAGAATTATAGAGAGAATTATTTTATTGAATAAGTACAAGATATATATGATGAGATCTCAAGCCCCCTATTTATAATATATATTAAAACATAAGTCTCCATATGCCCTAGCCTTGCTTCCACGAGTCCAATTCGCAAAAGGGAAAGCAACTGCTGTGTTCCGCCTCCCCGCTGGGGCGGGAGTCTCCAATTGCAATGCCCTGCTGGGGCGGGTTGGACCTGCCCAGCTTCTTAACGTGAATCCTGTTGCTGATTTTGTGGCTCCCTTTTGTTGTACACGCGGGCCCAGGACAAGTTGGATAAATGATATCTTGCATGTAATTAAAAAGTTACCCAAACATGAATGCAAAGCATATTAACTAAGCCCATCTGCTGAGTTAATTTCGTGACTGCTCAATCCGTGGGCTTCCCTTTATTGGCTAAACCGTGAGCTACTTCTTTGCCAGCTGCTAACTCCTTTTGCAAGCTCCTTGGCCCACATATTATGATGAACTGGACATACGTTTGATTTATTTTGTAACTCTTTTCTTGCAGCTGCTGAACGTGGGCTGCTCTTGGACTTCATCTAAAAGCATATTACTCGGCCCACTTGATAAATATATTGCTATATTACAGCACCAAACCGTGGCCTTGTTTGTCCCTTTTGAGCCCATTTCGCTTCCTTGACTCAATTGTACCAAAAATAAAAATATAAGAACAATGAATGTATTTAGATACCAAAAAAATATAAAAGAATAAGTATTAAGGGAATAAAATATAACATATTTCATCCTTATCAATACCTGATATATCTAGATACTTCGGGCATATTTAGAAGCACGTATGTAGATACAATCTTCAACTCTTTGTCGCTTAAGAAAGTCTGCGTCTCATGGCCAAAAGGCTTAGCCGGATATGTGAATACAGCTAACTCATCATCAGTATGAGACAATGGACCAACGACCTCATTTTTACTTAAACGATTGTGCTTCATTGAGACAACATCATCAAAATACAATGAACAGAAATTGACAAGTTCTTCCTCTGTATAGCGTTCAGCAATAGAACCCTTTACACGAGCTTTGTTCTTCACCTTTTGTTTTAATCGGCGCATATACCTAAGACAAATATGTATGAGTATTATTAATATGATGAGCAACATAAAGCAATTTGTAATTTATATTATCTCTCAAAAGGATACATCCACCGATATTGTACCGGTTCTCCAAGTTTGAGTTCATACGGTAGATGAATAGGCAGATGTTCCATCGAGGCAAAGAATCCTGGAGGAAAGATCATTTCGAGCTTGCAAATGGTACTAACAATATTTTTCTCCATCTGCTCCACATCAGTGTACTTAATTACAGTTGAGCAAAGATCTCGGAAGAAATTTGAAAGTTCGGTCAATGCATCCAAAACTTTTCTGGGTAACATCTCACGAAATGCAATTGGGATCAACTTCTGCATGAATACATGACAATCGTGACTCTTGAATCCAGAAATTTTCAATTGCTCGACCTTATAACAATGTGTTATGTTCGACGTGTATCCATCTGGAAGCTTCAACCCACTAACCCACTTACACACGTCTTCAACTTGTTGCTTAGTAAGACAATACGGAGCTTTTGGTTTCGTATTGTTAGGGCGAAGCCACAATTCTGGTCTAATGTTCAATGCCTCCAAATCTTTTCGAGCGTTGTCATTGTCTTTGGTTTTACCACTCACATCTAGCACAGTGTAAAACAAGTTCTCGAAAACATTTTCTTCGGTATGCATGACATCTATACAATGACGAACTAAAAGTGTGCCCCAATACGGTAAGTCAAACCATATGGGCGAGTGTGTCCAATTATGAGTCTTCCCGTACCCGGCTGCTCTCAATTTACTGTGCTCTTTCCCCGGCAAAGGAAAATCAAGCTGGTTCAACCATCCCAAGACCTCACTGCCCGACAGTCGACCAACAACCCCCTTCTTCTCTGTCTTTCTGTTGAACTGTGCAGACATCTTTCTATAATTGTGATCAAGAGGCAAGAATCTACGAGCAGTTCCAAAGAAAGTACATTTCCGCCCATGCTGTAACTGATTACCTTGCACATCCCCCATACACACTAGACATGACAGCTTCCCGTGGGTTTACCAACCACTAAGCATCCCAAGAGCCGGAAAGTCAGTGATAGTCCATAACAGGGCTGCCTTCATCACAAAATTCTCACTTTTTGATTTATCATAAGTCTGGACCCCCGTATCCCACAACATCTTTAGTTCATCTACTAACGGTCGAAGGTACACGTTAATGTCTTTTGTAGGACTTTTATCCCCTGGTATGAGTAAAGTCAAGAACAAGTACGAATCCCTCATGCACATTGACGGTGAAAGATTATAAGCGACCATAATCACTGGCCAAACTGAGTACGGCTGACTAAAATTATTGAAAGGGCAAAATCCATCAGTAGCCATGCCAAGCCTAACATTTCTGACTTCTTCCGCAAACTCAGGATAATTTGCATCAAATCTCTTCCATTCATCTCCATCCGCTGGGTGAGTCAGCTGACCAGGCACGACATACCTTGTTCGATGCCAACTCATATGTTGAGCCGTATGAGACGACATGAACAGCCGCTGAAGCCTCGGCGCAAGAGGAAAGTACCGTAAGATCTTCCTGGGAACATGTTTCTCCTTCCCCCCACATTTTGTCACCTTATAGCGCGGAAAGCTGCATATATCACACTGTCCCTTATCTCTGTCCTCCCCATAATATAACATGCAATCCTGCTCACAAGCATCAATTTTCTGATACCCCATATTTAACCCTTTGACCATCTTCTTCACTTCGTAATAATTTGCAGGAAGAGTATGATCCTTGGGTAAGAACTTTCCAACATTGGCAAGCAAATCATTGAAACTTCTCTCACTACAGTCGTGCTCATTCTTGTAGTGTAAAAGCATCGTCACTGCAAAAAACTTGGTGTCCGTATCATTTCCCGAATACAACGAGACCCCAGATTTAGATAGCAACTTGTAAAAGGCAGCAGCTGTATGATTTGGCACTTGCTTAGCACTTCTTGAAGACTGCTCATTTTCAGCCCAGTCAATATTAGTAGGGCCATAAGCATGGACCAACATCTCCACCGGATCATAGTTTTCGTCGTATGAATCCTGTAGGATATCTATCCGCTCAGCTGATTCCCCGTGATGAGTCCATACAAAGTACCCATCCACAAATCCACGGGAAAATAAGTCGAATTTAATCTCGTCAACTTTCTTCCAGATCAGGTTTTTACACTTGACACACGGGCAGCGCATCTTTCCGTTCGAATTATCAACATGATTTATTGCTTTATTCAAGAAAACTGACACCCCATCATGATAAGCTGATACTAATCCCCTCCCATCACTGCGTATCCTATGGTACATCCAACTCCGGTCGGCTGACATTTTTAACTGCACAGACCACAGATTCAGTACAGAGATGTTCATGCATGTGGTCCATGCATGAATGAATGTCAAGCGGGTTTCATTATAGGGATATTCATGCATGTGGTCCATGTATGAATTAGAGTATTTTCCTATTACGACAGCTCTATAGGAAAGGGGTAATTTAGGCTTCTATCCCGTTCCTGGATGCATCTCTTCACTAGTGCCAACACGTTATGCACATTTCTTTTGTTTTAAGAAAACTTCGACAGCACCTCCCTATGGTCTCCAAGTACACGAAATAGATTAATCTAAGTATGTACTCGAAGAACATGTAGAGATAACAACCGAAAAGTCCTCAAAACAACAAAAACGTGTCGTTTCGTATTGGCACCGGCCTAAGTGAAAGACATAACATCCAGTAACGGTCCCAAACTGGGGACTATTCGACATTCACTACTACTGAGTGAATGTCAAACGGGTTTCTAAGTTGACACCTCCAAAAGCATGTATGTCTTCATCAAGATACAGATACATAGGTTATTAATGAATTTTACTGGCAAAGAAGTATGATTTTCCTGTAAAATTCATTGATAGCCTACGCAAAGGGAAATGGATGAAGACATGCTTTGGATTCAAAGCTCCACATAGATGCTTTCTTTGTGATGGAACTGAAATGTCTACACTTCAACCTTAACACTGAAAGTCAATGTGAATAAGTCATATTGAATTTATTGAATATTGGGGCAAACTAAGCAAGTGCTACATAGTTTATTTTGCCAATGAAAAACTAAGTAAGTGTTACTTAGTTTATTGAATATTGCATCTCAACTAAGCAAATGCTACTTAGTTATTAATTGTATTTAATTGTATTTAGTTTTATTGTATTTTATTTAATATTGCAGCAAACTAAGCAAGTGCTACTTAGTTTATTTTGTCAATAAAAAACTAAGTAAGTGCTACTTAGTTTATTGAATATTGCATCACAACTAAGCAAATGCTACTTAGTTATTAATTGTATTTAATTGTATTTAGTTTTATTAGTTATTATCTATCATTTATTTATTATTTAGTATTTATTATTAATTAGTTATAAATAATAATTAATTATTATTTATCTTTTATCTTTTATTTATTATTTGTTATTTATTAATTATTATTAGTTAGTTATTTATCTATTATTTATTATTAATTATTAATTATTAATTACTATTTATTATTTAGTATTTAGTATTATTTATTATTTATTATTTTTTATTAATTAGTTATTATCTATTATTTATTTATTATTAATTATTATTTATTATTTATTATTTATTATCAATTATTACTTATTACTTAGTACTTATTACTTATTATTATTTATTATTTATTATTAAATAATTATTATCTATTAGTTATTAATTATTAATTATTAATTATTATTTATTATTTATTATTTATTATCAATTATTATTTATTACTTAGTACTTATTACTTATTATTATTTATTATTAATTATTAATTAGTTATTATCTATTATTTATTAATTATTAATTATTAATTATTAATATTAATTATTTATTATTAATTAGTTATTATTTATTTTTTATTATTTATTATTTATTAATTATTAATTACTAATTTATATTTATTATTAATTAATTATTATCTATTATCTATTATTTATTATTTATTATTTATTATTTATTATTTATTAATTATTATTTATTACTTATTACTTAGTACTTATTACTTATTATTTATTATTTATTATTTATTATTTATTATTATTTATTATTAATTATTTATTATCTATTATTTATTAATTATTATTATTTATTAATTATTACTTATTATTTATTATTTATTATCTATTATCTATTAATTATTAATTATTAATTATTAATTATTAATATTAATTATTAATTAATATTAATTATTAATAATTATTATTTATTATTAATTAGTTATTATCTATAATTTATTAATTATTAATTATTAATTATTAATTACTAATTACGAGTTATTATTTATTATTAATTAGTTATTATCTATTATCTATTATTTATTTATTATTAATTATTATTATTTATTACTTATTACTTATTATTATTTATTATTAATTATTAATTATACTGGCAGGGCCCGCAAATTTTGCAAATGAAAATTCTGACAGAAATTTCGTCGGGAATTCCATCGGAAATATAATATATCACATTCTTATAAAGCCCAAATTGCAGTATCAAACCCAAATTGCGGAAAACTAATTAGAACAAACCCAAATTGCAGTAAATGAACATGTTGAATCATTCTTAAACATAAACCAATTAGGACAAACCCAAATTACAGCAAATCAATATCCAATAATAGCAGTAAATGAGCTTCAACCCAAATTGCAACATATCAAATCCAATTTCAAATCAAGATACAATTATTAAACAAAGTTCAGGAAATTTTAGAGATTCTATAAAATATACATACATTCTCAACATCAGATTGTCCCAACAGATTGTTCCCAATTTTAATTTCAATCTCAATTTCAGATTGTTCCTAATTAAGTAATGAAGCAACAGAAATTAACCCTAACAAAACCCTAACTAATGAATGAAAAATACTTACAACTGTTAGTGAGTAATGAGAGATACGACCGGTAGGCAGGAAAAGGGAGGAGGCGGCAGCTCGGAGAAGGGAGGAGGCGGCGACAGCTCGGAGAAGGGAGGAAGCGACGGCAGCTCGAAGAAGGGAGGAGGAGGAGGCAGCTCGGAGAAGGGAGGAGGCGGCGGCACAGGGAGGAGGCAGGGGGTGTGGGGGATGGGTCGGGGGGAATTAGAGTGGGGACCGGAGGAAGTGGAAGGGGGTGGTGGCCGGCTGGTGGTGGAGGAGGCAGGTGGAGCTGGTTGTGGTGGCCGAGAAGAGAAGGAAGAGAGAGAGAGAGAGTGAGAGAGAGAGTAGAGAGAGTGTGTGAATAGGAAATGAGTGAGGCACTGGAGAAGAAGACGGCTAATTAGGTTTTAATCCTTATTTTCGACGGAATGCCAGTCAAAATTAATTCCCTTGGAAATAACGTATTTACGACGGACTATTCCGTCGAAATTGTCTATATTTCGTCGAGTTTATATTTGGCGCGAGCGGGAAATCTGGCGCCAGCAAAGTATCTACTGTTCCGGCGGAATTCCGTCATAAATATATTATCTTCGAGGGAATTATCTCCGACGAAAATTTTCGTCGTAAATATAGTAACTTCGACTGAATATATTCCGTCGAGGATATTTCCGTCGGAAATAGTTAGTTTTCTTGTAGTGTGAATTGGGGAAAAAGGTAACAAAGGTAATTAAACTCTACAGTGCCAAAGCTATTGCGATTTGTGCGAACTCATGAACCCTAGTTCGCAATGATCTGCAAATCGGTAACAAGTTGTGGAAATTTGACTTTGTTCATCCAAAATTTTTGTTCTACAGCAAACTAATTAGCATTTAATCGGTAAGTTTGTTATTTAATCTCCCAAATCTGATGCAACTGCGATTTTCCATGAATTCTCTTGAACCGTAGTTCGCATTCTATTTTCCATGATTTTTCATGTTTATTATGTTGCAATCTATTTATTACTACGATTGGAAAAGATGGGTTAAACTAAATGCAGCTAATATATCACATTATGTTGCAATCTATTTATTACTACGATTGGAAAAAATTTAAATATATCTTTAATTTTGAGAGAGATAAAATATATATTAATTGGTTGGATACGTACTTGACCGATCATATTCATATATAAAAATGACTTGACCCACAAGTCTCCATTGATGTGGAAAATGAGGAGCGTGGACTACTCGGTGGACTACTATGCAGCTTGATATCAACAAAAATTCTATATTCCTGTTGCCTCTTAGGGTAGTTTCTGGTTTTCTTGGTTATGCTTTTAGTACCTTTTTTCGTGGTTATATAGAGTTCTGTCCTAATTTGTTACAATGCTATGATATCTTAGAAGTTTGTTTTTCGTCCTCTAGTGTGCTTTAAGTTTTTATATTCTTTTCTTTTTTCCTCCTTAAGGCTAAGATGAGTGATCTACACTTTGGAGTTTAGTATTTATCTTTGTTTATCATCTCTCTTAGATTTTGCATAATCTTGTGACATGCTAAATATCTCTGTTTTTTCAATCTTGTTCTTGTTAACTGCAATTATTGGTTAATTCTGCCTTTTGTTCTTCCTATTTGATAGCAATTATTCTTAATTAGGGAGAACTTATCTATCAAGTTTCATATGCATTCTAGATTGCTCAGACTTTTTTTAATGAGTCAATTGTAGTTACTAGATTGTAGATACTCTTGTGCTAATAGTAGACAATTAGTTGTAAATCTTTTCCATCTCTACTAGTTTGGTTCTGAGTTCGTCACTTCTGATTTCATGATTCATATATTGTGGCATAAGTATTGAGGCTTCTATAAACAAAATAAAAGAAATGGTGCTTTTGATAACAATGTCCTTTATAATCAAACACCCTTATACACCCATATCCAAAATTGAACAGTTAGTTCCAAGAAAACAAAAGGTTTAGTCATGGAAGAAAATATAGTTAACCCCTCATAATTCTGATTTCATTGATCTCTATCTTTAATGTATTTCCTTAGGCAGTGTCAAGTAATTCTACGAAAAGGAGATTGGAAAGAAGTTCGAGTTGAGGGTAAAATTGTGAGTTCTTCATCTTATACTTTATGCTTGTTTTGATCCTAATGAGTTAGAATCTCAAAGATTTGTTCCTTCTCCCTTTACTTCTTTATGGGAATTTTTACAAACTGTTTAATACTTGACATTGTGTTGAATTTTTAGATAATATATGGATATTAATCCCGAACCTTTTGATCCTATTGTCTTATGGGACCAAGAAAATCATGTATCTTCAAACTTATGGCAAAATATTGTAAGTTTATTAATGTATACCAAATTTCTCTTAAACTTTTGTTAGAAACTTTCATGTTTTGACAATTTATGTTTGTATCCTCTATTTGACTTGTAGGATAGGGGTGTGTTAGAAATTTGTCAAATGTATGCAAAATTAACTAAATGGAACTTGACTAAACAACAAGAATATCTACTGGAACAATTAGGTTTCGGTATATTTTGTCATCAAGCTATAGTGTCAAAGATTGATGCATCTCTTGTATCTGCTTTTGTTGAGCGTTGGGGGAGTGAAACCAATACATTTCACTTGAATTGTGGAGAGGTTGGCATTACTTTAAAGGATGTGGGATTTTTATGTTGCCCATATTAGAAAACCTGTAATACCCGTGAATTTTATAAATAATATTAATATTGAAAAATAAAAATGTGTGAATAATTATGTTGGAATACTTATATAATTATGTGTCTTGGAAATTGATGATTCGATTTAAATTGAGTTAAATATGTGATAAGTATGTAATGTGGAGGAAATAATGAAAAGCTTAATTTAAGCTTATGTGATATGCTTAGTGTGACATAATGATGAATTAAGAAATTGTTTAATTAAATTAATGAATGAATGATTAAATAAGGTGATGAACTAATTATTATTATTATTATTTAATTAATTGTTGTTATGTGCAATTACATGTGTTGTATGGTTATATAAATATTGAATACAATAAAGTTACCTCATGCATAAAATATAAGATGTGATATTATAATGTGAATAGTTATTATAAGACTATATGTTAAAAATAAGCTTGAGATATGTAAGCTTGCATAAATAAGCCGTGTGTGGCATAATGATTCATGGTGAATAAATTAAATTAAATGTGCATTTTAAAAGTATGGAAGAAAGTTAATTTTTAGAAAATTAATAAATGTTTAATATTAATTGTTATTATGATATTTGTGGAAAATAATGGGTTGATAGTACCCAACTAAATCATATTCTAGCGAATTCAAATATTATTTAGACTAACTCAATGTACATGGACTATATGATTATGTGTATATGTGGCCTTCATTTAACATAGGGTAATAAAGTTAGACATTAAAAAGTTAAAATTATGAGTCCAAAAAGAGAGTAGACCTAATAGAAGACCCATTTTGCTGGTAAATAAAGGGGCAATAGAGTTGCCCCAATTTCCTTGTCCCATTACATTATTAGACGTGAATAGGCCATTAGCCTACCCCTTCTTTGCTTGTATCAGTAATTGGTGATGATGGCTGGGGGAGTGGGTTAAATAGGAGAACAGTACAAGCTTTAATTTCACCAAATCCTCTCAATCCAATGGCTTCTTCTTCATTCCATTGGTTTGATTCATGGTGTGAAATCCATCAATTGGGTAATAAATTTCCTATAAATGGGAGCCTCTCCTCTCAATTTAAAGCTGCTAAATCTTCTGATAAGTTCTATAGAGAGAGTGAGTGATGTGAAATTGGAGAACAATCAGAGGTTGAAGACATGAATGACCAATTCAATCCCAAAAAGGTAACATTACTAGGTTTGTTCTTGACTTTCCTTAAATGAATTCATAACAATTAACATTAAATTCTTGCTAATTAAATTGGAAATGTATATCATAATGTTATTTGAGTTTCATGTATGATATGGAATCTTTATGGTTGGTCTGAACATGAAAAATTGAAGAATATATGTTGTATGGTTTTTGAGTTCTGCAGAAGTAGAGTTGTTCCTGGAACTATCTAGGAAGGGCGAAGCTGCGCCCCTTCTGCAGTTCAAAACTGCGCAGCTGCGTCGGACACCAGAACTTGATAGTGACTTTTTTCTTTAATATGATACCTCTAGCATGTTAGTTTGACTTAGTTATGCATGAAAATAGGTCTAACATGTGGTCTAGAGTCCCTTTGTATATCATAAGTTGCTTTAGTTACTTTAATGAATATTTTCTAAAGAAAATTTGAAGCTTTGAAAATAAACTTGATGAAACTTGTGTACTTTAAGTTCTGACCTTGTTAGCATATGTATATGTCTTAGTTATGCATGAAATGTGATTTAAAGTTGTTTTGCTTATGATCAACTAACATTAGCTTGATTTAGGATGACTTTTAAAGGCAAACTTGGATGATTTGCAAGCTAAGCTTTATATTCACTGTGTTAGTTATATTCTAAACTTGTGATATAACATGCTAGTACTCCTTATATCACTAATCCTGACCAAAATGTGCACTCATCTAGTTAAACACAATATAAGTTATTCAAGCATGATTTTAAACGGGTTTTCAAGTGATAAACTATACTAGCTATGTGTAAATAAATTGAATACATGTGAGCATGCGTATATGATAGGTGTTAGTACCCATGTATGCTAGAAGAAAGCTGTAACCAGGAAAAATCAAAACTCAAATCTGGTCTGGCCAGGGAGCTGCGCCCCTCCCAAGCCAAACTACAGTGCAGCTGCGCCTTAGGACAATTTTGCCTGACTGTTTTAAATGTGATCTGAACCTGACAGGATGTACACATTGTTATCTTAAGTTCTAAAACAGAGTTTGAGTGATTGGATATTGTGCAAGTTTCAAATTATTGTGATATTAATCATAGCTATATTGAGAAAATATATTTACTCTTATAAATCGCTATTCATATTCTGAAATTTGATTTAAATTATATTTTTGAATCATGACATAAACATTGAACTTATAAATTGCTATCAAAAGAATTGTGAAAGCTGTCTAAGCCATTTGATTCAGCGAGACTAATATCATGTGTTAGAAAGCGATCTAAACCAATTGCTTGGGGCAAAATCTTATAAATCTACTGAGATGAACAACCCTCATAGAAGGGGATATATATTATATTGGGAAACCAACACACGCGTGAAAAATATGTTTAAATGTTATGTATAACGTAGGGTACTTCAGGCTGATCACCTATTGTACTTGTTAATATTGAATTGTCAGTGTAATACTGTTAATTCTAACAGGAGTTCTTGGTCCATAGTGATTACTCGGTATTTAAATCTTCTTTAAACTTTAAAGCATTGAAACCTTTGAATTTTGATAATAATATTTCGGTCCATAGCGACTCTTACTTCAATTCAAAGGACAGTATGGAACAGTTGCTACTTTTTTGCTTCCAACATTATTTTTTTAATTCCTGAGCTATTAATTGCCATTATACCCTTGAGATTATGAACTGTATATTATACTTGTTTGTTAAATTACTTGCTTGGCAAATTTGTTGCTCATTCTTGCTTTCCTTAAACATTTCAGTTAAGGTAGAGCTATGTGGACCATCAGGCAAAGATAAGGGAAAGAGCAAGGCTATGGATTATCTTTAGTCCTCTATGCTAGAAGTTTATTATTATGCTGTAATAAGACTTGAGTAGTAATATGTATTAAGTTATATTTGGATTTAAGTTATTTATTAAGTTAGTTATGGTTGCGAGACATTGGGACGAGAATATTTATATTATAAAAATGTAAATTATTCTAATATTCTGTTGTTTGAGTATTTAGTATGTTATTAGAGTGAGATTGTGAAGTGCCGAATTCAAGATATAAGTGTCTGAATTTGGGGGCGTTACGAAACCTATGACTTGCAGAGAACTAGAACATCCCAAAAACTATTTTATAAGGGTTTTTGGGCAACAAGTTGTAGTAGAGGACTGGGAACAATGCTATAAAGGGGAGGCATAAGTTTGCCTTGGTTAAGACATAGATATGGACAAGTAACTAAAGATGCTACTTCAGATGATGTGGTAAACACACTAAGGCATATCTGTTGTACTTGTGTGGCGCTATTTTGTTTCCAACCAAGAGTAAAAATATTGGCATCCTAGGTATTTGTTGTTATTGAAAAGATTGGAAGACATAATTACATATGCTTGGGGGGCAGCAGTTTTAGGGCATTTTATATAAGGGTTTTCATGATGCTACTTGCAAAATAGCAAAAAAAATCACAGGATGCGCAGCCCTGCTTATGATGTTGGCTCATAAAAGGTTCAACATTGGTCGTCCTACCCTAGGCCTATGTCCCAGAAGTTGATACCTAGGGCATTATTCTGGGCATACTCATCTTTTGATCCTAATTCAAAACATTATCAGCCCCAAAAAAATCCACATCAATATCTTGTGTTTTACAGAGGAGAGTTTGATAATATGTTGGAAACAAATTGGGTGTGGCGTCCATATCAGTTATTTGATAGACGTTTGGCTTGGGACTTTTTTGAGGCAAGGTTAGGGGAGCCGCTTGTATACCTTTGATACATTACGACATTGTTGAGTTTCAAATGCCTGACAGATTTATGAGGCAATTTGAATATTTGTAGTCGTATCCATCTAATGCTGAAAACATGGTGGAATTAAGGAAGGAACATAAATTGTTTGAGAGAATAAATTATGAAAATCATAGGGCCAATTATATTAGATTGTGGAAGGCCTACATAGAGAGTTTAGAAGGGAAAGTGTTAGAGGTTTTGCAGCAGATATCTACCAAGGATTATATAACATAGTACAGAGAAATTACTCGGAGACGGATACACCATCCTTGACCCTTTAGGCGTCAATGGGAAGATTATGAGCCACGGGCATTCTTTGACCAATATGTGGCTGTAAACACTGTAAGTTTTTCAATTAATAATACTTATTAATATTTTTGTGTTTTAAATTGATGACATTATTTACTAATATAATTTTTTTTTTAATTCTAAATTGAGATTGCAAAAGCTATATTTAAAATTTTTTTGTCAATTGAACTGCCAGCTAAGTTAAGAACCATGTATGAGTCATGGTTCAATACATTATACCTATCGTTCATGAATGATTATAGAGGGGTTCTAACCAAACAAAATCCAATGCAACCTCAAGTTGGACAAATGGAGATTGACATGACGGGACCCGGCCCAGCCTACGGTTTAAGAAACTCAACGTAACGTTGGCCCTTATACTCAACATAGTAGGAAATTATCGGTTAGAATTAGAGAGGGAACAAAGCACACTCACTTTGTTAAGTACTTAAAGATTGAGAAAATTACTTTGTTAAATCACTATTGGTTTAGTCCAACACACTACCCATCATACTTTCCTCATAGCCATCCAATTGGTCTATACAAGTTAGAGCTTAAGGATGTGAACTGTCTGAGACCCAATGGTTGGTTATGGGCGCATGTATTGGATGCTTATTTATTGTTGTTGAGAGACAGAGAAGCTAAAATGAGGAGTGAATGTATCCAACGATGGGCTCTATTTTATTTCATGCCAACGTACTTTGCAGGGTTGGGCACCCAAAACTTACCGAGTGCCGTAGTAAGCAATGAAACCACACTCAGGTTTTTAAGAAGTTACATCAATCCTCCAATTGGTGCCCCAGTACATGAGTGTTATTACATATTTGTTCCATTCATCAACGAAAGCAACAGTCATTTCTGCTTATTTATTTAGAGTGTCAACAAGTGGAAAGTGATGCTATTTGACCCACTTAATGATGACAAACCATTAATGCCATTGCCACAATTATATCAAAACTTCTATGTAGTTGTGGTGAGTGGATGCATACATTACTTGTTTTTTCATGTCATCACACAGACATATATTGTATATTGGGAATTAAATGATTGTTTTTTGGTTTATAGGTGGATTTAATTCCTTTATTGCTTCGTCTGGCAAATCCTAAAGCAAAGTGGCCTAGATCGAAGCCGAAAGTTGAAGTCTATGTGAATAGGCTGAGACAATGAAATTCAGATGATTTTGGAGTTATGTTGCAAAGTACGTAGATTTCTTTTTGCACCGGATAAACATCATGAAGGAACCGAGGTGGACTCCAAACGAGGATTATAACTTTAGATTTAGAGTAGCACATGAGCTTAGGATGTGCAAAGCTAGGGACATTCTTGAAAAATATCTTTGTAACTATCAAATGTTAGATTCGAATTCAAATGAAGAGTAGTGAATGTATATTTGACTAACTTTCGTAATACGTTATTTTATTAACTCGGGTGAATAGTTTAAAAATGATTCCATTTTTGTATTTACGTAAAAGTGGATGTTGTTCTAAGCATTATGTATTTAAGTTTATATCTTGCTATGGTTTCATTGGTTCAATTGTATTGCAAAAGTTTCATTGGTTCAGTATATATTTTGTTATGGTTTATAGTGTTTCATTAGTTCAATTTTATATCTTGATATGGTTTCATGTGTTCAGTTTGTACTGCAATCTTTTCATTGTTATGCTTTCAGTTTATGTGACACCATTGGTTTCAGTGTGCATCGGTTGGTTTCAGTTTGTCTATGTTTATATTATATGATTTCAGTTTGTGTGTTGCAGTCTGTTTATATTTTACAATATGGTTTATTGTCTACGGTTTCACTATAATGATTCCTATATTTTCAGTTTGTATATCATGTTATCTTCAGTCTTGTATCTTTGGTGCAGTGGTCAGCTTTGACGCATCTTCAGCTATAGTACTAGATTTCTCAGTTGTGGAATCCACATCCCAAGGGTCCTAGGAGGTACCTTACCCGGTTATCCACTTGAGTATATATCATGATTTTAAACAGAATTGCTCAGTGCAATTGTATTTTTTGTTTCAATTCCAGCAGATCTTTTGATCCATCTTATTATTATTAATGCTGCAATCTGCGCTAGATATGGGAAAAAGACTCTTTAAATTAGTAGTCAATTCGTTTATAATATAACTAAGTTTTGCATGCTGATCTCTCTGATTTATTAAATTAATGTCTTTCAAGTCGAGATTTTGATGATTACTTGGTGAGTCTAGGCATACTCTATATATATCTCAAATAATGGAGCCTAGTAAATATTTTAAGAATTTGAGAGTGGTTTAGGGCCTTGTAGTAATTGGTTTTTCCACTTCCCCTGAGTTTTCCATTATTTTTTCAATAAGCCAAAGGGCTCTTTTTTTCATACAAAGTAAATCTTAGTGCTCCATGGGTAAAACATAGTTAAGGTCAACTCCTGTTGTATAGCTTAAATTTTGGGGAGTGATATTCTGAAAACTTTTTGTTGTATTAATGATACTGCAATGCCCAGCAAGAAGGATGGGCTCCAGGTACCATATCATAATACTAAAGAACTAAAAAAATAGACAAAAAACAAAAATAAAACAAATGCACAGGTTGTGGCTCTAAGATGAAGATATAATGAGATTTCTATTTGTTACCATGACACATAGCAGTAAGGTGTAGTCCTATCAAAACCCAAGAGAAAATCAAAATTGTGTTCAGTTGCATGATTAACAATATTCGTTAGGAGACTACACCTATTGGGTACACTGCTTCTACATCTATTCACCTAGTGTGTGCATTTTCTCGTGCTTCTGGTGGGCAAAACAATACTATATATGATATTTGGAAACTGAGTTCATCTGGTAGTTATCCATTTGCTTCTATGTAATCATTTCATAAAAGAAAAATTAAAATATTATACAACCACAAATAAATAAACCATTGTGATAAATCAAATTATATGACCAAAATTAAATAGTTTCGCAATTTAATAATCATACAACCTCATATAAAGATAACTTCAAACACCCCGCTTTTCTTGGCCTAAAACTTTGTAGTGGTTCCGGTTATCGTGATTGATCATCATATTACAAATTACACACTTTCTCAGTTGCTTACGACTCGCAGCCTCTTCGATCCAAATATTTCTTGTAGCTTTTTTGCGTCCCTTTGTTTGAGAACAAATAGGATCCAATAACGGTTCATCTTCAACGGGTTCATCATCTTCTACTTGAATTTCTGGAATCTCTTTTACATTAATTTCATCAGGGTCAAATTTCTCAAGGATGGGTTGATTGTCAATGCACAATTTTACAACATGCTTAAAACCATTAATTGAACATGATCCGGTAGAAGCTAAGCGTAGGAGCAGCGTCACCAAATAATTGTACCGCATCGTCTGAGATTTCTCATAATTAGATATTTCAGTCAAAATCTTTGGTAATTCAGCGTTTACTTCATTACTATTTCTACACCACCAACTTAAAATGTATTTATCTGTTATCTTTGTAGTACTTTTGACAATCATATATCTTATAATGTGTCTACAAAGTATACCAAAATGTTTAAATTTTTGACAATTACATTTTATATCTCCAGTTTGAACATTACTGACAACAGTAAAGTATCTATTTGATTCTTTGATGGCGTTTGCCTTGTACACTGCATACGACTTCGTATCCGATGTTGTTAGATGTTGAAGTTTATTCATTATGTACTTATGAGATTTTACTATCTCAATCTGAAAGCGTCTAAACATCTCCTTTATATAAACAACCGCTCCATGAGTTTCTAACAGTGATTCAAGAGTAATAGTTCTCGTCCGATGACAAGTTGCATAGTCAGCTTGTCTCTCTCTCATAACCTGCTTCTCAAGGGCTTTTTCTGGTTTTACTATAAATTCATTTATACTCGTTGTCGCACTCAAAAACTCATTAATAAACTGTTCATGCCCTCACTCCTGAATGTAGTTGTCATTCCCGCTACAAAAAAATTCTTTGTGTATGCCATGATCCATTTGTGCTTAACCTCATAGAGTGATTGGAGCCAATCATGGTCATTCAGTTCGTAATCTGTCTTCAGATTTTCTTATCGCTCCTCAAATTTTACAGCAGTCAATGATTTATATACACACCAGTTAAAACCATGTTTAAATGTTGGGTATTCGTCATACAATGTATGTAATTTCTCTAGAAATTTGTTACTAATATGCCATGTGCAAAGTGCATGGTGTGTTTCAGGAAGAATCCCAGCAATCGCATTGCTCATAGCTTTGTCCTAATCAGTTATAATGGTAACCGATGCCTTATTGTTCATCGATATCGCTTGAAGTTTGAAAAACCCATAAAAAATTATCCTCTGTTTCATCATTAATCAGTGCAAAACCAAACAAGACGGAATGATAATGATGATTTACCCCCGTGAACGGAACAAATGACATGGAATACTTGTTCGTCCGATAAGTTGTATCAAATGTCACTACATCCCCAAAAAAAATTTAAGCTATCATTGATTGGTAATTTATCCACAAAATGCATGCGATACGATTATCTTCATCTCGTTTGATATAAAAAAAATAGAGGATTTTTTGCCGAAAGTTTTTTCAGATACTACAGTGCTGCTTGGGCATCGTTTGAATCTATTGTGTCACGTCTTATATATCGAACAACATTTCGAATATCTTTATCACTGAAACCGACATATTTCATCCCTCCTCCTATTTCACTAAAAGCATTCATCATTTTACTTGGACCAACTTCAGCGCTGTTTAAAGTTTCAATTAAAATTTGAGCAATAGGAGTTATATTTTTCCGTGTTTGAAGGAAATTTTTCTTGCTCGGAGTCACCAAATCATGATTGTGAGTCAACTCAATTTTTGAAACTTTCCACTTATCTTCTTTCTTTAGATGAACAACAGACATTCTAGCTTTGCACATCGTGCGACCTATTGAATCCCTTTTTCTTTTGACCTTACTACCCTCAGTTTCATCAACGTCCTGTTTCTTTCTTTCAATTGGTTTTCTTGCTTCGGTACACATAAAAAGTCTGTTGGACAAATTGTTGGAGCGGGCATGTTTATGACTTGCCCCAATTTTTATTTCAAATCCACTACTACGTGCATAGGTTCTATAAAATTCTTCCGCCTATTGGATAGTAGAAAAAATCTGACCCTAATATGGAGTTTTTGAATCGTTAATATGCGATTGGTTTATGTTATGAACACCAATATTATCCATGTCAATATTATCATGAGAAGAATTTGAAAAACTAGAATTAAACATATCTTTAGCCATAATTCAAAACTTAACACGATGATTTTGAGGTGTGAAGACTTTCTTGATTAATTGTGTAGTTTTCTTCCTTGATGTCAATTGAAGGCGGCTATGATATTTTGGTTACCTTGGTAGGGAATTTTTTTTATTAAGTATGATACCCCATATATCTCCTAATATAGTAGGTTTGTATAATATAATTTTGTAATGTACTTAAATTAATTTTCATATGTTTACTTGGAATAGGATGTATTTGACTTAGAATATGAACTAGAATTATGTGCAGGATGAATTTGATTTGGAATGTTTGATTTGTAATTAAGACGTATTTGATTTGGAATTATGTGCAGGAAAACATATTTGTGTTGATGATTTGGAATAGGATGTGTTGTATTTGATTTGGAATTACATGTATTTGATTTGGAAGAATTTAGAATTTGATGTATTTGATTTGGAAGAATTTGGAATTTGATATTTCTTGTTGTGATTTGGATTTGGAAATGGATTTGGAAAGAATTTGGAATTTGATGTACTGTGCCTGTGATTTGGATTTATTAACGAGTTATAGCTTATGTGATGTTTCTGTGTTAAAACTGTTATAGCTTATGTGATGTTGTTGTTGCTGTGATTTGATTTGGCTGTGATGTTGTTGTGTTTGTTATAGCTTATGTAATGTTCTTGTTGCTTTGATTTAATTTGGTTGTGATGTTTCTTAACTGTTGCTGTGATTTGATTGTTTGAAATCAGGGACTTTGACTTTTGGTAGGAATAACATTTACTCATGTATTTTACTTGAATTAAGCTTATCGTGTTGTACTAGGAAGTTGAATTTGACTTGAATTAAACATATATTAAATCACAAAAATATAAAATAAGATGCAATATATAACAGTTCCAAACGAGAAAAAAAACTATTCATTTAATCACATAATCTACAAAATAACATAATCATGCATAATTCCATACAGAAAGGCTCATAATATATGAGAACTTATTCCAAACACGCAAAAGTAAAGTGCCCTTAGTAAATAAACGCTTTGACAGTGTATTAGATACACCTTATATAATTAACTAGGAGCCATATAGAGCTCTGATTCCATCGATATCATCAGAACTCAGTGTTGTTGCTTTTCCTCCGGAATAGCTAGGCCACATGATTGCCGCTGGATCATCACTATGTTGAAGCCCCAGCGTGTGGCCCAATTCATGCAAGGCAATACTCTCTACGTCAACAAAACCAGTTGGAGTTGGATCAGCAGTGGACCAACTCTCCGTCGCATCAAAATGTAAATCGCCTCCAGTGTCTGGGAAAAATCCATGGGCCAGGACATTTCTGCCATTGGCAGGCATGGGCCCATCAAAGGGTATTCCATCACCGTGGTCCCCACTAAAAAACCCTATACTAATGAGCTCATCTGAAGCAACTTCCTGGAAAGACAACTGATTATTTGTTGCAGCAGCCCAAGTGGACATGGCTCGTTTAATAGCATTCTGGACAGAGGAATCCATGTCTGTCACAAATCTATACGTGACAGGCATAGTACTCCATTTAGAACCCCTAAGAGTAAAAAGAGAGACAGTAGTAAAGGTATTGGGGCTATGGTAGTGATGACTTTTCTTGCCCGTTTGCATACGGGTGGTATTATTGATGATATCGGGCACGCCACATCGAGGCATCGTCATCATGGATATTGTTTCAGCGTCAAGGCTTCCGGTTGGCTTGAGATGAAAATTTTGCTGGTATTTTTTAAGGGCAAGTTCCAGGGTATCGTCAAAATCGTCGTCGTTAACGTTGGCGGTGGGAGATAAGTAACCAAATTTGTGGAGATACTTTTTGAGTTGATGGAGCCCTTGAAGCTTTACGCCCTTGCGAGCCCCTTGCAAATCCTTGAGCAAGATAACGCCTTGGGATGATGGTGGGGTTTTCTTTTTTGGGTGGTGTACTTCATGATGATCTGCATGGGACAGCAGAGGAAGGAGTACAAAGAGGAGAAAAATGAAAGATAAGGTAAGTGATGGAGCAACCTTTGGAGCCATGATGGACTAATTAGAAGGGAATGTTATTTGGAATATGGAGTTACTTCTTAGCTTTGGCGCAATTTATAGACTTCTTTGTGTAAATACTATGTACGTACGTACGCATGTTATTTGGTCCAGCGGTATGACTTGGCTCATAATTTTTATGAGTTCTAGGGTTCAATTTTTGGTGGCAGCAGTATTTGGTGTGTTAAAGTAACAAAAAAAAGCTATTTACGTACTCGTTCTCTTACTATTAAGTTAAACACTTAATATTTAACCATAAATATGAAAGAAAAATTAAATTAAAGATTACAAATAAGACTTTTTAAGAAATGGAAAGAGTAATGATATTGTACATTTAGCATTCCCTGATCCGTTACAAAATTAAACATATATTTTGACATTTTGATAATGTTAATTTGCATAATTCTAATATTCATAATTAGTATGAGTTTGTCTATAAATTTTTAAAATTAAAATATATCCCTAATTTTGAGATGTATATTTAATTAACTGGCAACGTACTTGACCGATCATATTCATATATAAGAATGACTTGACCCACAAGTGTCAATTGATGTGGAAAATGAGGAGCGTGGACTACTCCGTGGACCGTTACCATAGCAATGTGGACAGTTTGAAATCTAGCTAGTTTACAAGTGAATAGCTAGACAACCATTTGTAAATCGTAATATGTTATATGAACAGTTGGACTACAAAAAGGACGTACAGGGACTTGTAATGACTTTAGCTTTCATACCATGCATGTTGAAACATTCATCTTACAATCATTTCGTACTGTAGCCGCTTAACTATATATAATAATGAGTTTCAAGTTAAATGGATGCGAGACTTCAACTCAATAGAAATTTTATGTTTCCCCAAATTTTAATGTGGTGGAAAAATAAGAATACGTGATAGAATTATGTGACAACTTTTAAAAAAAATTCACAAAAGAAAATATTTTTTGATGAATTTTTTGAGCAATCACAAAATAATAATATATATGACGGCTTTTAGTAATGACTAATTTTGTCATCAATGTATTATATTTTGATGATCATGTCAATTACCAAATTTGTGATGCAAAATAAAAAAAAAATTGACGCACTAAACCATCACTTATAGATATATACTCTTTTCGTAATTGCATTTAAGGTATCACCAATATTGTAATGAAAAAAATAATCAAAACAATATTTTATGACGATCATAACAATCATTAAAAAGATAGATTTTTGTGACGACTTTTATTTGCAAGTACAAAAATAAGGTATTTTGTGATGGAATTTTCAAGTCATCACAAAACAATAAAATATATGATGGCTCTCAGTGATGACTAATTTTACCATCATTATAGAGTATTTGTGACTGCCATTACAATTACCAAATCTTATCTGGGGCTAATTTTGTTTAGTAAGTCAATTTAAAATTATAATCATGATCTGGACTTTAGTGTAGTGGTAATACTTATTATTTAGTTTGCAAATGGGGGCATGGTTTGAATCCTACGAGTATCATTTGATACAGTTAATATAATGAAATAAATTGTCCGTAAAAATAAATTCACATTATTACCTTTGATTCCTAAAGTCATGTGTGTTTTTTAATGTGATTGTATATATTAATCATCACAAAAATACTATGCGTTTGTGTAATTGTCAAAACCAACAAAAAAAGGCTTTCACAATGGAATATACATGATGGTCTCCGTCACAACTAAAGTTATCACAAAAACCTTTTATGATATTTTTTTAGATTTATATGACAGATTTGAGTTATCACAAATTTTTTTTGTAGTTGGCTTAGAAATTACCTTGAAATTAACGGAAATGCTACTATATAGTACGTAGGCTTATAGATTTTGCTCTTTGAATCACTTTAGTTTGAGGTGGCCAGGGCGGATCCAAGAATTTTTCTCAGCAGAAACTATTTTTTTTGTTAAAAGTAAATAAAAAAAACTTGAACTAATCATAATAATGTTTACAAATTGCAATAAATATTCATAATCTAAACTAAAAAAGAAATTTCAAATAAAAAATATTTAGATACAATTTAGAAAACTTACTTCGGTTACTTGTCATAATTCAATTTAAATAATTTTCCAAATACTTAAAGCCTCAAATCAAATTTGTTTTTTATATTCAAACAAACTAATGATTTAATTTCAAAGCATAAACCAGTTTTTGATATCTTTTTATAAGTTTCAAATAAGCCTTAATGGATCTTTTTTTTATTATTCAATTTTGTGGGTTTCGTTTATGATAATTATTTTATTTATCCTAAAAAAATGTAAAAAATGAGAGTAGTAGTAAATCAGTTCTTGATTTACTGTTGCTTCTTTTGGGGCTTATATATTGTTCTGCAGCTTGTGCTGCTTGTGCATTTAAGAAAAATGATTAATTTCTCGTTTAACCACCTAATTCTAATACTAACAGTCAAATTTGGAAAATCATAGAACTACAAGTATTGGAAGAAATCTTGAAAAAATAACACTGATCCAACTTTTTCTTGTATGACTGTTGGAAAAAAATGCATACAGTTCTGATTTTTTTATTTCAGTGCCATATCTTTATCTTTTTAGAGAACACAACTCTCATTGAAACTCACATAAAAGAAAGAGGCAAAATTGCAGATAAAAATAATTTGACACATTCAATTCTCGACACGGTTGCATCATTTTATTTGAACACTAAAACTACCTGATCATTGATCAATATTAACAACAACAGTTGTACTCACCGTGCGGAAGTCCACAACCCACAAGGCCATAACAAATTCAAATAAACTATCAAACAAAAAAACCTAATTCGTTACCTCTCTTAAGTCCAAAATATAACAAATACATCAAATAAATTAAATTGGGTTTAACCCCAATTTTCCTACCAACAATAAATTCAAACAAAATACAAATTTTAAATTATAAAAAAACCCTAATTTAGTTATCTTTTAAGTTTGATTAGTCTGATGTGTGCAAGAGGTAGTGCGTAATAAAGATGTAGAAGAAGTAGTGGGTCTAATGGTGAAGCCACGAAGATGTAGAAGAAATAGAGGCGGGGAATGGAGATATATATAAAAGAAGTAGTGGCGAAACCACGGAGGCAGAGACGTAGAAGACAGAAACAAAATGAATTTACGTTTATCTGTACTTGTATTTAGAATATGAATGATTTTTTTTGCCCCCTCCAAATTTAACTATTCCATTAATCTGCCCCCTTGAATTTATTCACTTACATATTTGCCACTACCTCTATACCTATATAAAAAAAATCAACAAGGGCAGCTACCTATGCTGCCCACTTAACAGATTTGCCCCTGAAGGTGGCTGTACTGTAAGAGCATAATTTTTCAAGATAATTAAGAGAGTGCAATTTGAATAGGTTTTGTATATATGAGGTGAGTAAAGTCCTAGACATTGGCATAATTTTTTTTAGATAGTTTAAGATATTTATAATTGTAATTGTTAGGAAATTAAACAGAATGGATAATATATATATATATATATATATATATATATATATATATATATATATATTAACTTATCTCAAAAAATGTAGAAACGAATTTGTCAAGGCTAGTACTCTGTACTATGCCCTTAAGACAATTATGCCCTCCTTATGATTTAGAGTTGATAGCACTCGTCTCCTAAGAGACAATGACAATCGTATGCTATAGTAGCACTCCAAATAGAATACACAACAAACCAAAATAAAATGCTCTGAACTATCTCTTTAAAATAACTCTAACTGACTTATGAAATGAAGACTAGAATGCTTTATGCTTGAAAATTGAATAATTTGAATGGGTTGTCCCCTATCTATTTATAGTAGGGGTTTGTGACTGATCAGAAGCGACATAACTCTTTGAAAAGGTACTATTTAGCCAAAACAACGTAGTTTTAAGGCGTAGCAGAAAAGGCGCGTCTGTTCAGACACATAAAACGACGTAGTTTTAGTTTTAGCTGAACCAAAATAAAGTAATTTTAGGCTTAGCAGAAAAGGCGCGACAAAACGAAGTAGTTTTGGGGCGTCCGTTCAGACTGATAGTCTTTCAGCAGATACCGCTTCTCAAAACGACACAGTTTTGATAATAAATAAGATTTATCAAAATGACACAGTTTTGATAATAGAACTAAAATTAAAATTTTAAATAAAAAATTTAAATAAATTTTATCCAAAAAGTTATATACAAGGATCCAGATCCAGACCCACGAACCTCAAACCACGAGCCACGTTCCCGAGCCAGGCCAGGACGGCCGGTCGGTCGATAGGCAGCGGCAGCGCGTGCGTGTGGGTTCGAACCAAGCCTTGGCTAGACTGTCAGCCTTATGCAAATGTTATGCAGACTTTGAGAGAGAGACATAATTAAAAAGTATCTGTATCGAAAAAGGTAGCTTTTGGCTTTGAACCTTCCCTTGCGAAAAATTATCGGGTTTACAGGTTATCCAGTGAACATGATGTCTTGAACTTTCCAACCGTTTGTGTAAATCAAGACAATAGTAATTCACATATTTATTTTTTCTAAACATTATTTGGTTTTCATGATTTTGTTCATTTCGACCCCAAACAATCCCGGATTTATGAGTGCTTTAGAGAAGTATAGCCTTATCCTTCTCAAGTCAAATACAACTTCCTATTGTTTTATCATGCTAGAAGGCGACATTTGATATTCTAAATATCTTTGAACGCTTATAACTTAATATAAATTCTTTGAGTGGTTTTTTATTATTTGTCTCATCTTGTTTAGCGCGCATGCATACATACATATATATATATATATATATGTATATATAAAATACGCGTCATATTATTTTACATGTGGCGCATGTTGCATAATATAATATATATATATATATATATATAATATAAGCATGCTAATATAGAATACCATATTCTATCCGAATTGATTATGGACTTTATTCTAGTTTGGTTCACTAGAGTCACCAAGTGAACCAAAAGGTCAAACATAGGGTGCAAGAATAAAATTTAAATATAACAATTACATTTAAATCTCAAGCTCCAATACGAACGGGTCTTCAAGCGCTCCTTGCTCCTTTGTCGCCAATTCTTCAAGTAATTTAATTATTACTATTATATAAACTATTTACTATAAATAGAAACTCCCATTAATAGTCAAGGGGAAGTACATAGGAGGGTTACAGAAATTACATCAAGAAAAATTAGAGAAGACTGTTAGGTTAATATGTAGCGCGATTACGAAATTAAATTGCGTAAATAAAGCGGAAGCGCGACAAAAGAGAATTTTGAAATTTTAATACAAAACATTACCATGATAATCCTATATGCTTAGTTATCAATTCATACATGGAAGAGAAGAAGATGAGATTCATACCCTTGTAGATCGAGCTTCCTCAGGTACGACTTCTGCTACAATTGTTTTCACATTCAACTTGAATCCACGAGATTGGTTCCTTCTTTTGATCAATGTAAGTCACCCAAGTGTTTGGCCTCTAGAGGTGATCCACCAAAGAAGAAGAAAAACTCAAGAAGGTGAGTGTTTGACTAAACCCTAGTTTCTATCTCTATGGAATATCCGTACTCTCCCAACTATGAAAATAAAGTGTGTCTTGTGTAACCCTATTCCATAATAAGATTTTCTTATTTATATATGTAGTCAACCCTCCTAAACTATTTAGGATTAGGGTTTCACATTAGTTAATTAAAATTGTTGCAAAAAGTTGTTGAGTTAAAAAATTAAGGCGTCCGTTAGTAAGTCTAGCGGATGCTGTTATTTCCTTGTGTTAGACCAGATTTGACTTGGCTAAGTAAGGGAAAAAATGTCAAAAAATTTCATTAATCGCGTCCGCTAGAAGTACTAGCGGACGACGTAATGCCCTTTTCAATCGCAGCCCTTCATTTTTCTATATGCCATTTTTAATCCATAAAAAGTAGATGCTATGGATCATTCCTATATATATATATATATATATTGGTAGTGATTTATAACAAATATTTGTTATGTGTACAACAATAGAAAACTTACTAGCGACTCAAGTAATTACAAAAAGGACATGTCTGTTACTCTTTCTAGCTGCATATGTAAGAATTTAATTATTGAAATTAATTGTTCGGATGAAAAAGAAAACACCAATCAGGCCTCCCTCTTTCGCGATCCCATCTTTCCGTTGTAATCTGCGTTTCCCTCAATGATTGATCTGTAACTCAAATCCAAAATCTGCAACCAAGTATTGCGAAGCTCTTATAACTTGTCCTATATTTTTATTCTGACAATGTTGTCTTGCGAGTGCATCAAATACCCCCAAAACAACATCCTTTAAGTCCGCCATTCAATTACGTAACTCAATTGAACCAAAAACATAATTGAAAAAATTAATAATGTTACTCCATATATCTACCAATCCCAATCAGCAAATCAATAATAAAAAGGAGTCCGTCTATGGCGAGACAGTTAAATCGAGACTCTACTTTATTTGTTCGGACCATTCTGTTCTGACGAATTAGAATTGAAAGAGGGAGACGTAAATCCCTAAATTCGGCAAGGCCTTATTTAATTTGAAAGTGGGATAATATTATAATTACCCCACTACTCCTAGTTTGATGGATTCCCTTGCATTATCGGGTATGAGTGGTTTTGTTGTAGAATTGATAGTCTTTTTTTGGAATAATTATCAGCCAAAAATATCATTTCAATATATATAGTGTAAAAGTAATTTAAGGCATGTCTTAGTCAAATTTGGCTAAGACAATTTAGTAAAACGACATAGTTATCTCTCCTAGGGTTAAGTTTTTTATTTTTAAATTTTGTATTAAAATATTTTTAATTATAATTTTTATACAAAACTACGGCGTTTTGTTAAGAAGCCTTAGTCAAGTTTGACTAAAGCATACCTTATTTTTGTTAAGTAGCCTTAGCCAAGTTTGACTAAAGCATGCCTTATAAGTTATATATAAGGCATGCTTTAGTCAAACTTGACTAAGACTACTTAACTAAACGACGTAATTTTGTATAGAAATTATATATATATATATATAGAAAGGATCAAGGGCATACCCATTGATCCTACATACCTTGCATACCTTCTTTAGCGACGGACCGGGCGACGGTTCGGTCCGTCGCAATAGGATCAGTTTGTCACTATATGTTGTTCATCGTTATATGTTGTCCGTCGTTAAAATCTAAGACGACTGTTCCACTACAAGAAAAAGGACTAATTACGACGGAATTATTTTCGAGGGAACAGATTCAGTCGTAAATATCGTAATTTCGACGGAATGATCCGTCGGACATAATTCACTCGGTTATAATTTATTTTTGAAAGAATTCTGTCGAGCATGCAACCAGCATATTGGTGCCAATGTTCCCGCCAACGCCAACCATATTTTTGAGGGAATGGTAATTATGTTTGACGAAATATCCGTCGAGGATAACGTAAATTCGAGGGATTTAATTCCGACGAAAGTACAGTCGAAAATATCCTTTAAAACCTAAAAAACATTTCAGTTCCCCCAGCCGAATCTACTGTATCTCTCAAAACTCTCTCTCTCTCTCTCAATCTCTTGTCTCTCATCTCTCTCTCAGTCTCTCATCTCTCTGCTCTCTCATCTCTCCGGTAACAACATACCTCAGCTCTCTCCTCCCTCTGGCGGCGACCTCAGCTTTCTCCTCCCTCCGGCTGCGTTATGTTTCCCCCTCCGGCAGCGTTTTCTTCCCCCTCCGGCAGTGGTTTCTCCTCCCCTCCGGTAGCTTTTTCTCCTCTTTCTATTCCTTGAAAGGTTAGTGGTTATGGGATTTCAGTATGTTTAATTTTTTTTGCTAGCATATATCTTTTGTTTTAATTTGACAATATGTTTAATTTTTTTGCTAGCATATAATTTTTGTTTTAATTTGATATGAGATTACTTTGTGAATATATTGTTGCTGAAAGTACGAAATTGGGATTGTTTACTTTTTAAATTTTTTAGCATCAATTAGGATTAAGTTTTTAGTATGAAGTTGTTGTTGTTGCTGCCCTGAATTAAATTTGAAATACTGTGAAAAAATTGGGATTACAATTGTGTCTTGGCATGCAATCAGTTGGGTCTCTCAATTGTTGGTTAATTTGAAATGTTGTGAAACAATTGGGATTACATTTGTGTCTTGGTTAATTTTTGTGTCTGTCTATTAGGCTAAATTAAATGAATTTTGTTGGCTGAATTTGGGTCACTCAATTGAATGAAAAGATAGGTTAATTTACTCAATTGTTGTGATTGTTGGTATAATTGATTTTGCCATTGATTGTAAGACTGTCTTATCAATTTTGGGACTGCCTTATGTTAATTGTTGGTATATTTGATATTTTCGACCGAATTCTCGACGGAATTTTTGTCAGAATTCTTCAATTGGAAAATTTGTGGGCCCTACAAGTATATTTATTTATTATTTAATTAGTTTCCCAATATTAAAATAAACTAAGTAGCATTTACTTAGTTTCTTACTAGTAAAATAAAATAAATTTAATTTAGTTTATTAAATAAAATAAATTTAAAAAATTAGATATTATAATAATAAAATTAAATATAATATAATATAATAAAATTAAATAAATAATAATAATAAATTAAATTAAATTAAATAAAAATAAAATAAAAAATATTAAATTAAATTAAATTAAAGTAAATACAATACAATGAAATAAAATAAAATAATAACTTTTTTTTAAAATTATATAATATAATACAAAATAAAATAAAATAAAATACAATAAAACATAATAATAAATACAATAAAAATATTAAATTAAATTAAAGTAAAGTAAATACAATACAATGAAATAAAATAAAATAAAATTTTTTTAAAAAAATTATATAATATAATACAAAATAAAATACAATAAAACATAATAATAAATACAATAAAATTTAATAAAATAAAATAAAAGAAAAGAAAATATAATAACAAATTACGTAGCATTTGCTTAGTTGGGTTGCAATTAAAAGAAACTGAGCCGGTGTCTAAAGTAAATAATATACTTTGGAACTTAATTAGAAACCCAACAGACAAGTAGGAGTGAATGTCAAACAGTAGTCCATATATATTCCAAATAACAGTTTTCATAAACTAAGTAGCACTTAGTTTTTCATTGCCAAAATAAACTAAGTAGCATTTGCTTAGTTTGCCGCAATATTCAATAAGTACTATATGTGTATATATATATATATATATATATATATATATATATATACATATATGTACTATACTTTGAAACTTAGAAACTCGTTTGATGCATAGGAGTTAATGTCGAATAGTAGTCCTCATATATATTCCAAATAACAGTTCTAATAAACTAAGTAGCATTTACTTAGTTTTGTATTGATAAAATGAACTAAGTAGCATTTGCTTAGTTTGTCGCAATATTCAATAAACTCAATATGACTCTCTTCGATCTTCAATACACTCAATTACAACTATACATTTTATAGTACAAATATCATTCCATTAACCATCAAATATATAGACCGTCTTAATTGAGCTGGCTAGGGGTATGTTGATGACAATAATTGCAAGGTGTAGAAACAACATAGGATGACATCAGCATGGTATCATGCAACTTATCACTCAAAGTCAATGTGAATAAAGCATTGTGCTATGTTGGCTTTCGTAATAATCCGTCCTCGCAACCACATTTTGGGACATTTATAAGTTTTCCTTCCCCACTTAAGCTGCCTACTTAATAGTATTACATCTTTTTTCCTTTTAAAACAGAAAATGCATAAATTGCAATGAACTATATAGGAATGAGAAAAGCAGAGCAACTAATTAACCGGTCAGTTGTAGAATTTACGATTAGAATTATTGAAAGTTTCTGAGGTTTTGAGTGGGCAACAAATACTGCAACGAGTGCAACGAAAGTAAGGTGAAAAATACTCTAACCCGTTGCCACATTTTATGGGTACAAGGCAACTCTTTATGTGACGTGACGACTTAGAGTATTCTCCACCTTCCATTTTTTGCCCCCGTTGCGGTATTAGTTGTCCCCTCAAGACCTCTAGAACTTCTAACAATCCTAATCTCATGTTCTAGAATTAACTGTTTCGTTAGTTGCTCAACTTTGCTCATTCGTATATAGTTCATTGCAATTTATGTATTTTCTATTCTAAAAGGATAACAGTTGTAATACGTTTAAGTCGGAAGATTAAGTGGATAAAGAGAAGTTATAAATTTCCCAACAAGCGGTTGCAGGGACGGATTGTGAAGAAAGACAACACATCGCAATGCTTTATTCATATTAACTTTGAGTGTTAAGGTTGCATGATACCATGCAGATGCCAACTTAAGTTGTTTCTGCACTTTACAATCCGTTTGTCTAACTTAACTTTTTGTCAACTCAAATATGGCGGTTAACATGTTTGATGGTTAATGGAACTATTATTTATGAACTATACTTTGGAACTTAGAAACCCGTTTAACATTCACTCAGTGGGAGTGATTGTCGAATAGTCCCTAGTTTGGAACTGTTACTGGATGTTATGTCTTTCACTTAGGTTGGTGCCAATACGAAACGGTACGTTTTTGTTATTTTGAGAATTTTTCGGCTGTTATCTCTACATGTTCTTCGAGTATATACTTAGATTAAGTTATCTTAATCTATTTTGTGTACTTGGAGACCATGGGGAGGTGCTGCCAAAATTTTCTTAAAACAGTAGAAACGTGCTAAACGTGTTGCCACTAGTGAAGAGACACATCCAGGAACGGGATAGAAGCCTGAATTACCCATGTCCTATAGAGTGGAGATACTAGGAAACTAAATATAATTCATGCATGGACCACATGCATGAACATCCCTGTACTGAAACTCGTTTGACATTCATTCATGCATGGACCATATATATACATGAACATCCCTGTACTGAATACGTAGTCTGTGCAGTTAAAGATGTCAACTGACTTGTGACGCCCCCAAAATAGGTCCACACAACCTATTCTGAGTCGCCAAATAAACACTACAGAATCCAAATATAAATATTCATATTCCAACTATTACTTTGTCGTGCACAATACGACCACACAAAATATGAGTTTCAATTCAAATAACAATACTCATACTCCTTATCAATGATACGTTAAATAAAGGTACAGTCAATAACTGTTTTAGGAATTAAAATATTTGTAAAATGATCAAGGAAACCTTCGTTTATGGGAGGCCATGCTTCTAAGTTATAATAGATATTGTAGGACTTGAGAATTAACCTTGGTTGACCCAATAGACCCCAAAGAAAAACGAGAAGATTACTATCCTGTTCATTCCAATGGTGGGTATTCTCTTGTCATATAATTATCTCCATTGTCTCAAACTGAGGATTATATTTCAACCATACTCTAAGATTATATAGGTAGTGCTCATAGATATAATCAGTAAGTGGATGCGCACAACCATATCTTATGATAGCATGAAGTCGTATGTGGTTAGACATCTTGTATTAGTGGCAACACACCCTTCTAAAGTCGGGTTCACCTCACCCTATTTGGGTCACCAAAATCAACTGTTAAATGACGTATAAAATACGACACACACATTTAAAGTTCTCAATACCATTAAATATTGTCATGCTATTTTATAATGTATTGAGAAACTTCAACGGACACCAACCATCACTTTATTCTCTTGTTATCCCTGCTCGACCCAGCAACACTCTTATTACCTGAAAGGAATTGTGAAGCAAAAGGGTTAGCACAAATAGCCCAGTAAAGAATATTATGACTAAAGATAATTAAATTATTAATAGCCTTCATCAGTAATGAATCAGATCTTTAGAACCTTAGTCCTCAACAAGGAAAAAGATGATAGAATACAATAAACAACAAGTTTTAGATCAACAACTGCAGCGGAACAAGCAATCCATTAAAAGAGTCAAGTAGAACATAATGTCTACTATCTTCTCCACATTAAAAGTCCACCAACAATATTTTATCCCTGTAACATCAATCAACAGTTCCTGCCCACAATCATGTAAATAGTTCATGATCATAATTATGTTGATAAATTCCTTTTCGCACCCAGGACGAAGATAATTTTCATCACCTGTCTTTACCTGAAACACCAAAGATCATAGTTATACCAAATCACAGTTCCTGTTCATAATCATGCGAATAAATGCATCTTTGCACTTAGGCCAAAGATATTCATTTGTAACATCAATGGTCATGATCATACTAGTCTACAGCCTTTAGTAATAATCATGCCAGTTAATGCATCTTTCCACTACGGGCCAAAGATATTCAACAGTAACATCAATGATCACGATCATGTCAAACACTAGTCCATCTTTGCACTACGGGCCAAAGATATTCATCAATCAATAGTTCATCTTTGCACTACGGGCCAAAGATATCAATCAATAGTTCATCTTTGCACAACGGGCCAAAGATATCAATCAACAGTTCATCTTTGCACTACGGGCCAAAGATAACTTTAACCACAATTTAAGTTTGAGGATTATGACAATGATATAAGGAATGAATCAAGTGAGATCAAGGACAAATATTAGAGATTTATAATTCAATTTATCCAGAGTTCAATAATATAGATCAAAACATGGATCCAATTTCAAGAATAAGATTCATAAATCAAAGATAATTTGGACAGAAAAATATACCAATTTTCGTCGTGAATAGTACCCCGTGAATAGTATCCTATGAATAGTATCCCGTAAATAGTACCTCATGTATAGTATCCCGTGAATAGTACCCCATGAATAGTTCCGCGTGAATAGTACTCGAATGAATAGTACGCCGGTACGAATAGTACCACGGATGAATAGTATTCTTGTATAAATAAAAAATAATTTGGATAGAAAAATAAACCAATTTCGTTGTGAATAGTACTCCGGCATGAATAGTACCAGGATAAATAGTACCCCGACATGAACATATTTAAAATTTTAATAAGAAAGTTCAGACTAATATTCCAGTGAAATGATATTAGATGAAGCGCAAACCTTAAGGAATTTCTAATCATTTCAGGAATTATAGAAGCAATACTTGTCATAGTAAGTTTAAATTTAGGATTATGAAACGAAACATTATTACTTACGTCCTATAGAGTATGGAAGAAAATAATATTCCTTACGAATATTGAACGAAAACAACATCTTTTATGAGAAAATAATATCCTTTACTAGAAAGATAATATCCTTTACAATAGTAGAATACTAGATCTGACTGGAATATCGGATATTATGTTGAGGAAATTTTGCACTATTATCCACACTCAAACTATCCTTATACTCACAAGAAATACGCTCAATATTATAGAGAAAAAAATTTCTAATTCTAGTGTGATTTTTATTTCTAACTAAGCACCCTATTTATAGAAAAATGCTAGCACACCAAAGTTGACAAAATAAATTTTCAGATGAATTTTCTTCAGCACATCACTTTTGAAAAACCTTGCAGCACACCAACAAGGAAATTTTAAGTTGCCCACATGTTTATATACATGTATATATATATATATATATATATATATATATATATATATATATAAATTAAAATATTTATCATTATTAAAAAGAATTCTAATTCAATTTGCTCTCTTCCACTTCATTTTATTTTTACACCATGAATTTATTATAATAATGTTACCATTTAAATTATACTATTATATTATCACACTATACTATTATAATAATATATTTGAATAAGTATTTTATCGGAGAAGATAAAATGTCAACTTTCAACAAATGTCTCATACCAAAATTTCCTCCATTTATATCAAAATTGATCAAATATTTACTTTTCATATTTATCAACAATTTTTATTTTATTTCTCAAATATTATTCACAAATAATATTATAGAATCACAATATTGACAACCAGGTCGTTTTCAAGAAAGAGGGGGCTTTTCGATAAGAATTTATCCTTATTGGCGCGTAATTATATAACTAACCCCTTTTCTCGACAGAACTTTCTAGACATTGACAATAATGCTATCTAATAATATTATTTAAATAATATGAATTATTCATTTAATAATGTGAAATACTATGAAGTGGTTACTGTGATAATTATTGAATCAATAATATAAAATATTATGCAATTATCAATGTTGTGACGCCCCCAAAATAGGTTCAATACCAACCCATTCTGAGTTGCCAAAAACTTGGTACAGAATTCCAAATACAAATCTTTTATAACAAAAGGTTGTGAGAAATATGACCATACAACTGTGAATTTCAATACAAATCGTATATAATACGAAATATAAACACTCAAATTCAATCCTCAATAATTATAATTATTATCACACTATTTTATAAAAATAGTGAGGACTACTACTGCTCTACTCTGACCATCACCCTGTTCCCCGACTAGTTCCCGCAACACTCTCATTCCCTGAAGAGTACAATAGATGAAAAGGGTGAGCTCAACTAGCCCAGTAAAGAATATTATGACTAAGATAATGAAAAATAAATTATCGTTAGCCTTCAATAAATTAGATAACATATTATGGACAACAAGTTTTAGATCAATATTCGCAGTGGAAAATAACAATTCATTAGAAGAGTTAAGTAGAGAATGAAGTCTACTATCTTCTATGATTTAAAAATCCATCATCAATATTTTATCCCTGTAACATCAATCAATATACATCTTGAATAAAATAGTCATCTTTGCACTACGGGCCAAAAATATTTATTTGTATTACCAGTTGGTCATGTTCATCTCAACACATGTCCATCTTTGCACTACGGGCCAATGATATTCATCAGCTAATCATTCATCTTTGCTCTACAGGCCAAAGATATTCAGTTATATCACCATTTAGGACTGAAGATGATGAAAAATAATATAAATAACGAATCCAGTGGGATAAAGGACAAGGATTAGGGATTCGTAATTTAGTTTATCCAAGTTCAAAAATACTCTATAATAATTAATTGTGGAGCAAAATTCAAGAATGAAGTTCAAAACATGGATACAATCAAAGATAGTAATCATAACAGACAACTTGGACAAATAAAAGAAAATTTAATTTTTTTGTGAATAGTGTAGTATACGTGAATAGTGCCGTATACGTGAATAGTAACCCCGACATGAAAAGGTAAAAATTTTATAATAAAATTCATACCAACATTCCAATAAAATGATACTAGATGAAACGCAAAATTCAAAGAATTTCTGATCATTTCAGGAATTATAGAAGCAATACTTACCGTAGTAAATTTTAATTTGGGTATATGAAATGAAATATTATCGCTTTCATAATATGGAATATGAAAGAAAATAATATTCTTTATGAATATTGAAAGAAAGTAACATCATTTACGAGAAAAATAATATCTCTTACCTTAAAAGAAGAGTATTTCTGACTGGTATGGCGGAGATATTCTTGAAGAAAACTTATACTGTTTTCTACACTCAAGGCTTCCTTAAACTCAAAAGAAATACACTCAATATTATAGAAGAAGAATTCTCTGATTCTGGTGTGATTTTCATTTCTAAACTAAGCATCTTATTTATAGGAGAATGACAGGGAACTATTTAAGAAAAATAATCACGGACACACGGTGCAGGAACCACGGGCACAATTCACCGACGAAGAATTTGATTTACTATGCAGCACTATGCAATAAAATATTCTAATAAAACAAAAACTTTATATAAAATATAATATATATATATATATATATATATATTACCCACACACACGCACACACACACTTTATATATATATATATATATATATATATATAAGTAATAAAACAAAACTGAGATAACTTTCTACCGACGATTTTAAAAAATGAATAAGTGGGGGTCCATATAATAAGCCAAATTTACAACAAATACTTCATAAAAAAACCTTCTATTTGTCTCAATTCACTTGGCTTCACCAAACACATTTTTAATAACAATTATTCATCATTAATATTATAACTCACAATATTAACAACCAGATCATTCCCAGGAAAGAGGGGGCTTTCCGATAAGGACTTCTCCTTATTGGCGCGCAATTAGATGACCTAACCCCTTTTCTCGACATAACTTTATAGACATTGTCAATAATGCAAATAATAATATGAATAACGGTGTCGTCTCATTTATTGATTTAATAATATAAAATATTGTGCAGATGATACTGTGAGAATAATTGAATCAATAATATGAGATACTATGCATCAACTACTGTGACAATAATTGAATAAAACTGAGTGGCTTCTCACGTAAGCATCAATAATCAAAGATACTGTACAATACCATGTGTTACTGTGCAACCACGCGTATTACTATTCTTTTATCACCTGGTATTTCAACAGTTTTAACGGTAAAAATTTTGTCGTTATTTATAGAAAACTTATTCTTGTCGTTTTTTTCATCCGACAATTTTCCATTATGGGGCCCACAAATAATTGCGCCGTCGTACGAATATTCCCCGACAAAAAGAATATTCCCCGACCAAACGAATATTCCCCGACACAATGAATATTTTATGACAACTTGCTTACTTTGCAAAATTTGCACATTTCACCCATAACTAAAGCATTATATCAAATCAACACCTGACTATTTCAAAATAACATATAAAGAAAATTAAATCTTTATTCATAAAAGTTAGGATCTTACAACCTCCCCTCCTTATGAAATTTCGTCCTCGAAATTAATGTACGTACCTGGTACTTCGAAAAGATGAGGATACCTCATTTTTATTTTCGATTCTAACTCCCTGGTCATTTCCTCGATATCATGGTTTCTCCACAAAACCTTGTCCTGTGGTATAACCTTTGAGCGTAGGACATGCTCGTTCCTATTCAAGATTTTGACAGGTACCTCCTCCTACGTTAAATCTTCAGCTATCTCGTCCGGTTCTAACTAAATAATGTGGTTTGGATCTTTCACATATTTACGTAACACGGATATGTGAAAAATGTTATGAACACGAGATATGCTTGGAGGTAAAGCCAGTCTATAGGCCACATTTCCTACTCGGTCAAGAATCTCAAATGGACCAATAAATCGTGGATTGAGCTTTCCTCTCTTCCCGAATCTTGTAACTCCCTTCCATGGAGCAACACGTAATAACACATGGTCCCCAACATTAAATTCCACGTCCTTTCGATGAAGATCCGCATAACTCTTTTGTCGATTCTGCGCCGTTTGTATACGTTGTCGGATCATTTGGATTTTTTTCGTAGTCATACGTACTAACTCTTGTCCCAACAATGTTGCTTCACCCACCTCATCCCATCATACTGGAGAACGACACTTTCGTCCATACAACACCTCGAATGGAGCCATGCCTATACTTGCCTGATAACTGTTATTGTATGAGTATTCCACCAATGGTAAGTACTTATCCCAACTCCCTTTGAAGTCTAGAACACAGAGTCTCAATAGATCTTTAAGAGTTTGAATAGTCCTCTCTGATTGTCCGTCCGTTTGAGGATGATAAGTCGAACTGAATCGTAAGTCCGTACCTATAGCTTTCTGCAAACTGACCCAAAATCGTGAAGTGAATCTTGGGTCATGATCCGAAACTATGAATACTGGCATGCCATGCAATCTCACAATCTCATTTATGTACATACGAGCAAGATGTTCCAGTGAATAACTCTCTTGTATAGGAAAGAAGTGAGAAGACTAGGTTAATCTATCGACAATAACCCAAATCGCATCTATGCCTTGAGAAACATTGGGAAGACCTGTAAATCCATGGTAATGTGTTCCCACTTCCATTTTGGAATCTCAAGTGGTTACAATGGACCCTTTGGCACTTGATGCTCCGTCTTGACACGTTGACACGTTAAACACCTCGAGATAAACTCCGCGATCTATCTCTTCATATTACTTCGAAGATCACGATACATTTTGGTACTCCCAGGATGGATTGCAAACTGTGTGTTGTGTGCCTCCATCATGATTGTATACTTCTAATCAGAATCATTAGGAACATAAAGTCTGGAGTTGACTCGAAGTATTCCTTCTTCATCTATTCTTGCTTCTAGAATAGCACCTTCTTGTACCTTCTTCTTCATCTTCATCAGCTCCGGGTATGTAGCTTGAGAAACTTTAACTTTATCAATTAAAGCTGGTTCTACACGTATACTTGACATCATCGCACTCGTTCTCGCATATGATCTTCTACTCAACGCGTCAGCTACTACGTTCGCATTTCTAGGATGGTATTCGATGGTATGGTCGTAATCTTTCAACAGCTCAAGCCAACGTCGTTGTCGTATGTTGAGTTTCTTTTGAGTGAAGAAATATTTAAGGCTCTTATGATCCATATAAATCTCCACTTTCTCTACATACAGGTAGTGTCTCCAGATCTTCAACACAAAAATGACTGCTGCCAACTCTAGATCATGAGTAGGATAATTTCTTTCATATTCTTTGAGTTTCCGTGAGACATAGGCTATGACTTGACCATGTTGCATGAGAACACATCCGAACCCTTTGCCCGAAGCATCGCTGTAGATGATAAATCCATCCGAACTAGATGATATCATCCGAACAGGTGCCGAAATGAGTCTCCTCTTGAGCTCTTGGAAGCTCTTTTCACATTCCTCGTTCCATATGAATTTTGTATCTTTTCGAGTCAGTTGAGTTAATGGAGTAGCGATTCGAGAAAATCCTTCCACGAATCTTCTAAAATAACCAGCTAAACCCAGAAAGCTACGTACTTCGGTCACCGACTTCGGTTGTTCCCAACTTTGTATTGCTTCAATATTTGCCGGGTCAACAGATACTCCACGTTTTGATATCACGTGCCCAAGGAATGCTACCTCCTCAAGCCAGAACTCGCATTTCTTCAGCTTGGCATATAGCTTATTTTCACGAAGCCTTTGAAGTACCAGCTTCAGGTGGTTCTCATGATCTTCACGACTTTTGGAATAGATGAGGATGTCATCAATAAAGACAACCACAAACTGATCCAAATATTTCTTGAATACACGGTTCATCATATCCATGAAAGCAGCAGGAGCATTAGTCAATCCAAAAGACATAACTAAGAATTCATAATGCCCGTATCAAGTTCTGAAAGCAGTCTTCGGAATATCCTCAGTTTTAATCTTTAACTGATGATATCCAAAACGAAGATCGATCTTTAAAAATAATTGTGCACCTTGCAACTGGTCGAACAGGTCATCAATGCGAGGTAACGGATACCTATTCTTGATGGTGACATGGTTCAACTCCCGATAGTCAATACAAAGTCGCATACTCCCGTCTTTCTTCTTTACGAATAAAACAGGAGCACCCCAAGGAGATGTACTAGGACGAATGAAACCAATGTCTAACAACTCCTGTAGTTAGACCTTTAACTCCTGAAGTTCAATTGGAGCCATTCGATATGGGGTTTTAGAAATAGGTTTTGTACTAGGTTCAAGGTTAATAAAAAATTCAACTTCACGTTCTGGGGGTAGACCGGGAAGTTCTTCGGAAAATACATCAGGAAACTCATTAACAACAGAAATATCATTCAAACCTGACGTATTCTGGTTTAGATCAGTGACATGGGCTAAGAAAGCTTCACATCCGTTTTTCAATAAACAAATAGCTTTATGACTTGAAAAGACATTGATTGAATTTAGGGGTTTGGTTGTTTAAATTCGCACAACAGGTTGGTTAGGAATATGAAAACTAACAACCCTATGAAAAAAATCAATTTTGGCATGATAAGTGGTTAACCAGTCAATTCCTAAAATCACATCAAATGCAAGTATTTTCAAAGGTATAAGATCAACAGGTAGGGTGAGGGTACCTGTAAGACCCCAACTTTTATGAATAAAGATTTAATTTTCTTTATATATTATTTCGAAATAGTAAGGTGTTGATTTGATAAATATGAAAGTTATGGGTGAAATGTGCGAATATTTTAAAATGAGCAAGTGGTTATAAAATATTCTGGTTGTCGGGGAATATTCGTTTGGTCGTGGAATATTCTTGTTGTCGGGGAATATTCGTACGACGGCGCAGCTATTTGTGGGCCCCACAACGGAACAATTGTCGGATATAGAAAGCGACAGAAACAACTTTTTTACAAAATAACGGCGTAGTTGTTACCGTTAGTACTGTTGAAATACCCGGTGGTTAAAATACAGTGATACGCGGTGTTACACAGTAGCACACGGTATCGCATAGTATTTCGAATTATTGAGTCTTACGTGAGAAGGCACTTATTCAATTATTGTTACAGTAATTACTGTTCAATATTTTATATTATTGACTCAATAATTGCTACGTTGATATTTTATATTATTGACTCAATAATTGTTACATTGATATTTTATTGACTCAATAATTGCTACGTTGCTATTTTATACGATTGATTCAATAATTGCTACAGTTGATAGTTTGTATTATTGATTCAATAATTTTCATTGCACAGTATTTCACATTATCAACTCAATAATTCATATTATTTGAATAATATTATTAGATAGCATTATTGACAATGTCTAAGGAAGTTCTGTCTAGGAAGGGTTATTTAATTGCGCGCTAGTAATGAGAAGTCCTTATCGGAAGGCCCCCTCTTTCCTGGGAACGACCTGGTTGTCAATATTGTAGTTCTGTAATATTATTTGTGAATAATTAATTATTGATTTATATGATAAGGAAATATTTATTTTGTGGATATTAAAGAAGGAATTAGCGCTAATGAGTTTTTATCAGTATTTTGGTGTGAAAAATCATCTGTTTATAGATTTCGGATAATTTATGTTTGGAATTTAGAAAAACTTCCTTCTACAAAGTTGTAGAGAATTAAATTTTCTATGGAAGGACATAGAATTTGTATTTTTCTGACAAAGGGGCTATTTATTATGAATTATTGAAGTTTCGGAAAATAAATATTTTTTTTATGGGTGGGCCCCACTTTTGTTGAAATTTTTGGAAAATTTTTGAAAATAATAATATTTTATTATTTTAGTCTCCTTTGGCATCCTAAGCTTTTCTTATAAATAGGGTGCTTAGGTTAGAATTGAAAATCATACCAGAATCAGAAGTTTTCTCTCTCTATAATATCGAGCGTATTTTTGTGAGTATTTCAATACTTTGAGTATTACTATTCAGTGCAAGTTTTCTTCGATATTATATCCGATATTCCAGTCAGATGTACTATCCTTTTGAGGTAAGGGATGTTATTTTCTTTCGTAAATGATATTATTCTTTTCAATATCATTATACCAAAATATTGGCATAGATTTTATTACGAAATTCTTACTTTTTCCGTCGGGGTTACTATTCACGTATACTGCACTATTCACGTATACGGCACTATTCATGGAAAAATTAAATTTTCTTCTAATTGTCCAGATTATTTGTTAAGGTTACTATCTTTGGTTGGATCTAAATTTTGAGCTTTATTCTTGAATTTTGCTCCACAATTAATTATTACGAAGTATTTTTGAATTGGATATACTAAAATACGAATCCTTAATCTTATCCTTTATTTCACTAGATTCGTTATTTATATGATTTTTCATCATCCTCAGTCTTAAGTGGTGATATAACTGAATATCTTTGGCCTGTAGAGCAAAGATGAATGATTACCTGATGAATATCTTTGGCCTGTAGTGCAAAGATGACAGGTGTTGAGATGAACATGACCACTGATGATACAAATGAATATCTTTGGCCTGTAGTGCAAAGATGAAGATTTGAATCGAGATGTATATTGATTGATGTTACAGGGATAAAATATTGATGATGGACTTTTAAATCATAGAAGATAGTAGACTTCATTCTCTGCTTAACTCTTCTAATGAATTGTTATTTTCGCTGCGAATATTGATGTAAAATTGGTTGTCCATTATATTTTATCTGAATTGTTGAAGACTAACGATAATTTATTTTCCATTATCTTAGTCATAATATTCTTACTGAGCTAGTTGAGTTCACCCTTTTCATCTGTTGTCCTCTTCATGAAATGAGAATGTTGCGGGAACTAGTCGGGGGACAGGGTGATGGTCCGAGTTAGAGCAGTAGTAGTCCTCACTATTTTTGATAAATAGTGTGATAATAATTGTAATGAGGACTTAGTTTGAATATTAATATTTTCTACATATTTGTATTGACACTTACAGTTGTGTGGTCGTATTTTGCACGACCGTATGATATAAAGTTTGTATTTGAATTCTGTACCATATATTTGGCGACTCAGAATGGGTTGGGTTGACTGGACCTATTCTGGGGGGGGGGCGTCACAGTTGGTATCAGAGCTTAGGGATATGATCTCTGGCGGATATCGGGGAATAGAACTAGGAGGGGAGAGACGAGTAAATCCTTCACTAGTATGTCCTACCTAAGCTTATGTGGTATTTAATTGGTCAGTCGGAGCATAGGGTTAATATGTGATATGTTAATTTATTTAATTAACCCTTGTTTTATGGCAGTATTTGAGAATGGCAGCTGAAAATGTTAACAACGAAGTGAATGAGACCGTGGAGACACCTTTAATCACTAACCAGGAGAACGTGCAACAAGAAGGCAATGTTCATCCTGAAAACAACGATGGTCAGACGATAAACGATGAGATGTTTAGAAGTTTTTTGCAGTTTATGCAAAACCAGACGAGGGAGACTCGTGTGCAACATACAGGTGGAGATAATAACAACTCGCAAGCTGTCACTGCCAAGCAGTTCAAAGAATTAGGACCACCAGAGTTTCTGGGAAAGCCAGATCCGATCAAGGCAGAGACGTGGATTAAACAAATTACTAAGATATTTGATGTCTTGGGATGTACGGAGGAACAGAAAGTTCCATTCGCCACGTTTATGTTCCGTGGAGAGGCAGATTGCTGGTGGGAATCCGTGAAGTGTACCCAGCCTGCCGCACTTAAGATGTCTTGGGAAGCGTTCCAGAAACTGTTTAATAACAAGTACTTTCCTGAAAGTATTCGTCATATGAAGGAAGTAGAATTTATTAGACTTGAAAAAAATAACATGACGGTATCCCAGTACGAGGCTAAGTTCGCGGAGCTGTCCAGGTTTGCACCTCATTTAGTGGATAATGAGGAACGTATGAAGCGGATGTTTCTGAGAGGTTTGAAATCCGAAATACGTCAATACCTCATTTCTCATAAATTTTCTCTACATTCGGATGTAGTAAACAGGGCCCAGTTATTAGAACGAGATAATGATTATGTTCAACCGAGGGACCACAACCAAGGTCGTACCGGTGGCAGCAGTCATCGGAGCAATGACAACCAGCGAGGAGGAAAGTATGACAGAAGCGGTAACCATTCCGGTGGTAATCGTGGCCATGATAGTAGAAGAAGCGAATCGAGGGGAGATTTCAAGAAGAGAAGGTACAACAATGAGAACGTGAAGACGTCGACATCAGCACCAGCATCAACTGTTTCTAGGGGAGGAGAACGATCACCGGTCGTATGCTATAAGTGCGGGAAAGAGGGACACATCAGTCCAAACTGTCCACAACAATTCAAAGCATGTTATAACTGTGGAAAAGAATGACATATAGCTCGAGATTGTCCTATTGCGAAACCAAATCCAGCGGGGGTGGTGATTCCAAAGGCGGTTTCAGAAAAGTCAAAGTCGGTGATTCCTGGAAGAGCGTTTGTCGTAACAGCCCAAAATGTAAGGAATCCGCACGAGGTGATTACGGGTAAGCTCATCATAAACTCTTGCGAAGTTTACACCTTGTTAGATACCGGTGCTACCCATTCTTTTATTTCACCTACTTGTACTCAACGTTTGAACTTGACTTCTGATAAATTAGACTTTGACTTATCTGTTGAAACTCCGTTAGGAGAAACTTTTGTTACATCTACAGTTTACAAATCTTGCTTGATTCAGATTGGTACCCTTACCTTACCTGTTGATCTTATATCTTTGAAAATACTTGCATTTGACGTGATTTTAGGAATTGACTGGTTAACCACTTACCATGCCAAAATTGATTGTTTTCGTAAGGTTGTTAGTTTTCATATTCCTAATCAACCTGTTGTACGAATCCAAATCACCAAACCACTAAAATCAGTCAATATCATTTCAAATCCCAAAGCTATTCGTTTATTGAAAAACGGATGTCAAGCTTTCTTAGCTCATGTCACTGATCTAAACCAGAATACATCAGATTTGAATGATATTTCCGTTGTTAATGAGTTTCCTGATGTATTTCCCGAAGAACTTCCCGGTCTACCCCCAGAACGTGAAGTTGAATTCTTTATTGACCTTGAGCCCGGTACAAAACCCATTTCTAAAACCCCATATCGAATGGCTCTTATTGAACTTCAGGAGTTAAAGATCCAATTACAAGAATTGTTAGACATCGGTTTTATTCGTCCTAGTACGTCTCCTTGGGGTACTCCTGTTTTATTCGTAAAGAAGAAAGACGGGAGTATGCGACTTTGTATTGACTATCGGGAGTTGAACCATGTCACCATTAAGAATAGGTATCCGCTACCTCGTATTGATGACCTGTTCGACCAGTTGCAAGGAGCGTAATTCTTTTCAAAGATCGATCTTCGTTCTGGATATCATCAGTTGAAGATTAAAACTGAGGATATTCCAAAGACTGCTTTCAGAACACGGTACGGGCATTATGAGTTCTTAGTCATGTCTTTTGGATTGACTAATGCTCCTGCTGCTTTCATGGATATGATGAACCGTATATTTAAGGAGTATTTGGATCAATTCGTTGTTGTCTTTATTGATGACATCCTCATCTATTCTAAAAGCCGTAAAGATCATGAACACCATTTGAAGTTAGTACTTCAAAAGCTTCGTGAGAACAAGCTATATGCCAAGCTGAAGAAATGCGAGTTCTGGCTTGAGGAAGTAGCATTCCTTGGGCACGTGGTATCGAAACGTGGAGTATCTGTGGACCCGACGAAGATTGAAGCAATACAAAGCTGGGAGCAACCTAAGTCGGTGACCGAAGTACGAAGCTTTCTGGGCTTAGCTGGTTATTATCGGAGGTTCGTAGAGGGATTTTCTCGAATCGCTGCTCCATTAACTCAGTTGACTCGGAAAGATACAAAATTCGTTTGGAGCAAGGAATGCGAGAAGAGCTTCCAAGAGCTCAAGAGGAGACTTATTTCGGCACCTGTTCTGACAATACCATCTGGTCCGGATGGATTTGTTATTTACAGCGATGCTTCGGGCAAAGGGTTAGGATGTGTTCTCATGCAACATGGGAAAGTCATAGCCTATGCTTCGCGGCAACTCAAATAATACGAGAGGAATTATCCTACTCATGATCTAGAGTTGGCAGCTGTCGTTTTTGCGTTGAAGATTTGGAGACATTACCTGTACGGAGAGAAAGTGGAGATTTATACGGATCATAAGAGCCTTAAATATTTCTTCACTCAGAAGGAACTCAACATACGGCAACGACGTTGGCTTGAGTTGTTGAAAGATTACGATCATACCATCCAATACCATCCTGGAAAAGCGAACGTGGTAGCTGACGCGTTGAGTAGAAGATCATATGTGGGAACGAGTGCGATGATGTCAAGTATACGCGTAGAACCAGCTTTGAATGATAAAGTTAAAGCTGCTCAAGCTACGGATTCGGAGCTGATGAAGATGAAGAAGAAGGTGCAAGAAGGTGCCATTCCAGAAGCAAGAATCGATGAAAGAGGGAATACTTCGAGTCAACTCCAGACTGTGTGTTCCTAACGATTCTGACTTGAAGCATAGAATCATGATGGAGGCACACAACACACCGTTTGCGATCCATCCTGGGTGTACCAAAATGTATCGTGATCTTCGACATACATTTTGGTGGAGCAATATGAAGAGAGAGATCGCGGAGTTTATTTCGAGATGTTTGACTTGTCAACGTGTAAAGGCGGAGCATCAAGTACCGAAGGGTCCATTGCAACCACTGGAGATTCTGAAATGGAAGTGGGAGCATATTACGATGGATTTCGTTACGGGTCTTCCCAAGGTTTCTCAAGGCATAGATGCGATTTGGGTTATTATTGATAGATTAACTAAGTCTGCTCATTTCTTGCCGATACGAGAGACTTATTCCCTTGAACGTCTTGCTCATATGTACGTGAATGAGATTGTGAGATTGCATGGCATGCCAGTATCCATAGTTTCGGATCGTGATCCCAGATTTACTTCACGATTTTGGATCAGTTTGCAGAAAGCTATGGGCACGGATTTACTCCTCAAACAGACGGACAATCGAAAAGGACTATTCAAACTCTTGAAGATCTATTGAGACTTTGTGTTCTAGACTTCAAAGGGAGTTGGGATAAGTACTTACCATTGGTGGAATTCTCCTACAACAACAGTTATCAGGCAAGTATAGGCGTAGCTCCATTCGAAGCGTTGTATGGGAGAAAGTGTCGCTCTCCAGTATGCTGGAATGAGGTGAAACAACATTGTTGGGACTGGAGTTGGTACGTATGACTACAGAAAAGATCCAAATGATTCGACAACGTATACAAACAGTACAAGATCGACAAAAGAGTTATGCGGATCTTCATCGAAAGGACGTGGAATTTAATGTTGGAGACCATGTGTTATTACGTGTTGCTCCGTGGAAAGGAGTTACGGGGTTTGGGAAGAGAGGAAAGCTCAACCCACGATTCATTGGTCCATTTAAGATTCTTGACCGAATAGGAAATGTGGCCTATAGACTCGCTTTACCTCCAAGCATGTCTCGTGTTCATAACGTGTTTCACATATCCGTGTTACGTAAATATGTGAAGGATCCAAACCGCATTATTGAGTTAGAACCAGACGAGATAGCTGAAGATTTAACGTACGAGGAGGTACCTGTCAAAATCTTGGATAGGAAGGAGCATGTCCTACGCTCGAAAATTATACCTCAAGTTAAAGTTTTGTGGAGAAACCATGCAATTGAGGAAATGACCTGGGAGTTGGAATCGAAAATGAAAGCGAGGTATCCTCACCTTTTCGACATACCAGGTACGTACGTCAATTTCGAGGACGAAATTTCATAAGGAGGGGAGGTTGTAAGACCCTAACTTTTATGAATAAAGATTTAATTTTCTTTATATATTATTTCGAAATAGTAAGGTGTTGATTTGATAAATATGAAAGTTATGGGTGAAATGTGCGAATATTTTAAAATGAGCAAGTGGTTATAAAATATTCTGGTTGTCGGGGAATATTCGTTTGGTCGTGGAATATTCTTGTTGTCGGGAAATATTCGTACGACGGCGCAGCTATTTGTGGGCCCCACAACGGAACAACTGTCGGATATAGAAAGCGACAGAAATAACTTTTTTACAAAATAACGGCGTAGTTGTTACCGTTAGTACTGTTGAAATACCCGGTGATTAAAATACAGTGATACGCGGTGTTGCACAGTAGCACACGGTATCGCACAGTATTTCGAATTATTGAGTCTTACGTGAGAAGGCACTTATTCAATTATTGTTACAGTAATTACTGTTCAATATTTTATATTATTGACTCAATAATTGCTACGTTGATATTTTATATTATTGACTCAATAATTGTTACATTGATATTTTATTGACTTAATAATTGCTACGTTGCTATTTTATATGATTGATTCAATAATTGTTACAGTTGATAGTTTGTATTATTGATTCAATAATTGTCATTGCACAGTATTTCACATTATCAACTCAATAATTCATATTATTTGAATAATATTATTAGATAGCATTATTGACAATGTCTAAGGAAGTTCTGTCTAGGAAGGGTTATTTAATTGCACGCCAGTAAGGAGAAGTCCTTATCGGAAGGCCCCCTCTTTCCTGGGAATGACCTGGTTGTCAATATTGTAGTTCTGTAATATTATTTGTGAATAATTAATTATTGATTTATATGATAAGGAAATATTTATTTTGTGGATATTAAAGAAGGAATTAGCGCTGATGAGTTTTTATCAGTATTTTGGTGTGAAAAATCATCTGTTTATGGATTTCGGATAATTTATGTTTGGAATTTGGAAAAACTTCCTTCTACAAAGTTGTAGAGAATTAAATTTTCTATAAAAGGACATAGAATTTGTATTTTTCTGACAAAGGGGCTATTTATTATGAATTATTGAAGTTTCAGAAAATAAATATTTTTTTTATGGGTGGGCCCCACTTTTGTTGAAATTTTTTTAGCCGCCAGGCGGCGGAAAATTTTTGAAAATAATAATATTTTATTATTTTAGTCTGCTTTGGCATCCTAAGCTTTTCCTACAAATAGGGTGCTTAGGTTAGAATTGAAAATCATACCAGAATCAGAAGTTTTCTCTCTCTATAATATCGAGCGTATTTTTGTGAGTATTTCAATACTTTGAGTATTACTATTCAGTGCAAGTTTTCTTCGGTATTATATCCGATATTCCAGTCAGAGGTACTATCCTTTTGAGGTAAGGGATGTTATTTTCTTTCGTAAATGATATTATTCTTTTCAATATCATTATACCGAAATATTGGCATGGATTTTATTACGAAATTCTTACTTTTTCTGTCGGGGTTACTATTCACGTATACGGCACTATTCATGGAAAAATTAAATTTTCTTCTAATTGTCCAGATTGTTTGTTAAGGTTATTATCTTTGGTTGGATCTAAATTTTGAGCTTTATTCTTGAATTTTGCTCCACAATTAATTATTACGATGTATTTTTGAATTTGATATACTAAAATACGAATCCTTAATCTTATCCTTTATTTCACTAGATTCATTATTTATATGATTTTTCATCATCCTCAGTCTTAAGTGGTGATATAACTGAATATCTTTGGCCTGTAGAGCAAAGATGAATGATTACCTGATGAATATCTTTGGCCTGTAGTGCAAAGATGACAGGTGTTGAGATGAACATAACCACTGATGATACAAATGAATATCTTTGGCCTGTAGTGCAAAGATGAATATTTGAATCGAGATGTATATTGATTGATGTTACAGGGATAAAATATTGATGATGGACTTTTAAATCATAGAAGATAGTAGATTTCATTCTCTGTTTAACTCTTCTAATGAATTATTATTTCCGCTGCGAATATTGATCTAAAATTGGTTGTCTATTATATTTTATCTGAGTTATTGAAGGCTAACGATAATTTATTTTCCATTATCTTAGTCATAATATTCTTTACTGAGCTAGTTGAGCTCACCCTTTTCATCTGTTGTCCTCTTCAGGAAATGAGAATGTTGCGGGAACTAGTCGGGGGACAGAGTGATGGTCCGAGTTAGAGCAGTAGTAGTCCTCACTATTTCTGATAAATAGTGTGATAATAATTGTAATGAGGACTTAGTTTGAATATTAATATTTTCTACATATTTGTATTGACACTTACAGTTGTGTGGTCGTATTTTGCACGACCGTATGATATAAAGTTTGTATTTGAATTCTGTACCATATTTTTGGCGACTCAGAATGGGTTGGGTTGACTGGACCTATTCTGGGGGGGCGTCACAGTACCAATTTGAATTGAGCAAGATTTGTAAACCGTGGATGTAACGAAGATTTCTCCCAACGGAGTTTCAACGAAAAAGTTAAAGTTTAATTTCTCAGGAGTCAAGTTCAAACGTTGAGCACAAGCAGGTGAAATAAAAGAATGGGCAGCATCGGTATCTAATAAGGTATAAAAACTTCGCAAGAGTTTATGATTAACTTACCCGTGATCACCTTGTTCGGGCTCCTCGCAGTTTGGGCAGTCACGACAAACGCTCTTTTAGGAACCACCGACTTTGACTTGTCCGGGACGGCCTTTGGAGTCACCATCCCCGCTGGACTTGGTTTCGCTACAGGACACACTCGAGCTATGTGACCTTCCTTTCCACAGTTATAGCACACCTTGGATTGCTGTGTGCAGTTAGGACTGATGTGTCCCTCTTGCCCGCATTTATAGCATACGACTGGTAGTCGTTCTCCACCCCTAGAAACAGTTGATGTTGGTGCTGCTGTCGACATTTTCACGTTCTCATTGTTGTACCTTCTCTTCTTGAAATCTCCCTTCAACTCACTTCTTCTATTATTATGGCCACGATTACCACCGGAGTGGTTACCGCTTCTGTCATGCTACTTTCCTCCCCGCTGGTTGTCATTGTTCTGATAACTGCTGCCACCGGTACGACCTTAGTTGTTGTCCCTTGATTGAACATAATCATTATCTCGTTCTAATAATTGGACCCTATTCACCATATCTTAATACAAACAAAGTTTGTGAGAAATGAGGTACTGACGAATTTTGAATTTTAAACCTCTCAGAAACATCCGCGTCATACGTTCCTCATTATCCACTAAATGAGATGCGAACCGGGATAACTCCGCGAACTTAGCCTCGTACTGGGACACAGTCATGTTGTTCTGTTCCAGTTTGATAAACTCTACCTCCTTATGATGAATACTTTCTGGAAAGTACTCGTCATTGAACAGTTTCTAGAACTCCTCCCAAGACATCTTGAGTGCGGCAAGTTGGGTACCCTTCACAGATTCCCACTAGTAATCTGCTTCTCCACGGAACATAAACGTGGCGAATGGAACCTTCTATTCCTCCGTGCATCCCAAGACATCAAATATCTTGGTAATTTGCTTAACCTACGTCTCTGCCTTGATTGGATCTGGCTTTCCCTGAAACTCTGGTGGTCCCAACTCTTTGAACTACTTGGCAGTGACAAGCCGCGAGTTGCTATTATTTACCCGTATTTTACGCACGAGTCTCCCTCGTCTGATTTTGCATGAACTGCAAAAAACTTCTAAACATCCCATCGTTCATCGTCTTATCAGTGGTATTGCCTTCCTGTTGCACGTTTTCCTGGTTGGTGATTAAAGGTGTCTCAACGGTCTCATTCACTCAATTGCTTAAATTTTCAGCTATCATTCTCAAATATTACCACAAAACAAGGGTTAATTAAACAAATTAACATATCACATATTAACCCTATTCTCCGACTGACCAATTAAATACCAGATAAGCTTAGGTAGGACACACTAGTGAAGGATTTACTCGTCTCTCCCCTCCTAGTTTAATTTCCCGATCTCCGCCAGAGATCATATCCCTAAGCTCTGATACCAACTGTGACGCCCCCAAAATAGGTTCAATACCAACCCATTCTGAGTCACCAAAAACATGGTATAGAATTCCAAATACAAATCTTTTATAACAAAAGGTCATAAGAAATACAACCATACAACTGTGAGTTTCAATACAAATCGTATATAATACGCAATATAAACACTCAAATTCAGTCCCCAATAATTATAATTATTATCACACTATTTTACAAAAATAGTGAGGACTACTACTGCTCTACTCTGACCATCACCCTGTTCCCCGACTAGTTCCCGCAGCATTCTCATTCCCTAAAGAGGACAATAGATGAAAAGGGTGAGCTCAACTAGTCCAGTAAAAAATATTAAGACTAAGATAATGAAAAATAAATTATCGTTAGCCTTCAATAAATCAGATAACATACTATGGACAACAAGTTTTAGATCAATATTAGCAGCGGAAATAACAATTCATTAGAAGAGTTAAGTAGAGAATGAAGTCTACTATCTTCTATGATTTAAAAGTCCATCATCAATATTTTATCCCTATAACATCAATCAATATACATCTTGAATCAAATATTCATCTTTGCACTACGGGCCAAAGATATTCATTTGTATCACCAGTTGGTCATGTTCATCTCAACACCTGTCCATCTTTGCACTACGGGCCAAGGATATTACTCAGGTAATCATTCATCTTTGCTCTACAGGCCAAATATATTCAGTTATATCACTATTTAGGACTGAGGATGATGAAAAATAATATAAATAACGAATCCAATGGGATAAAGGACAAGGATTAGGGATTCGTAATTTAGTTTATCCAAGTTCAAGAATACTCCATAATAATCAATTGTGGAGCAAAATTCAAGAATGAATTTCAAAATATGGATATAATCAAAGATAGTAACCATAACAGACAACTTGGACAAATAAAAGAAAATTTAATTTTTTTTGTGAAAAGTATCGTATACGTGAATAGTGCCGTATACATGAATAGTGTCGTATACGTGAATAGTAACCCCGACATAAAAAGATAAAAATTTTATAATAAAATTCATACCAACATTCCAATGAAATGATACTAGATGAAACGCAAAATTCGAAGAATTTCTGATCATTTCAGGAATTATAAAAGCAATTCTTACCGTAGTAAGTTTTAATTTGGGTATATGAAATAAAATATTATCGCTTTCCTAATATGGAATATTAAAGAAAATAATATTCTTTATGAATATTGAAGAAAGTAACATCATTTACGAGAAAAATAATATCCCTTACCTTAAAAGGAGAGCATTTCTGACTGGTATGGCGGGGATATTCTTGAAGAAAATTTATACTGTTTTCTGCACTCAAGGCTTCCTTAAACTCAAAAAAAATATGCTCAATATTATAGAAGAAGAATTCTCTGATTCTGGTGTGATTTTCATTTCTAAACTAAGTATCCTATTTATAAGAGAATGGCAAGGAACTATTTAAGAAAAATAATCACGGACGCACAGTGCAGGAATCACGGGTGCAATTCACCGGCGAAAAATTTGATTTACTATACAGTACTATGCAATAAAATTTTCTAATAAAACAAAAACTTTATATAAAATATAATATATATATATATATATATATATATATATATATTACCGACACACTCTCACACACACACACACACTTTATATATATATATATATATATATATAAGTAATAAAATAAAACTGAGATAACTTTCTACCGACGATTTTGAAAAATGAGTAAGTGGGGGTCCATATAATAAGCCAAATTTACAACAAATACTTCATAAAAAAATCCTCTATTTATCTCAATTCATTTGGCTTCACCAAACACATTTTTAATAACAATTATTCATAATTAATATTATAACTCACAATATTAACAACCAGATCATTCCCAAGAAAGAAGGGGCTTTCCGATAAGGATTTCTCCTTATTGGCGCGCAATTAGATGACCTAACCCCTTTCCTCGACATAACTTTATAGACATTGTCAATAATGCAAATAATAATATGAATAACGGTGTCGTCTCATTTATTGATTTAATAATATAAAATATTGTGCAAATGATACTGTGAGAATAATTGAATCAATAATATGAGATACTATGCATCAACTACTTTGACAATAATTGAATAAAACTGAGTGGCTTCTCACGTAAGCATCAATAATCAAAGATACTGTACAATACCGTGTGCTACTGTGCAACCACGCGTATTACTATTCTTTTATCACAGGGTATTTCAACAGTTTTAAAGGTAAAAATTTTGCCGTTATTTATAGAAAACTTATTCTTGTCGTTTTTTTCATCCGACAATTTTCCGTTATTGGACCCACAAAGGATTGCGCCGTCGTACGAATATTTCCCGACAAAAAGAATATTCCTCGATCAAACGAATATTCTCCGACACAATGAATATTTTATGACCACTTGCTTACTTTACAAAATTTGCACATTTCACCCATAACTAAAGCATTATATCAAATCAACACCTGACTATTTCAAAATAACGTATAAAGAAAATTAAATCTTTATTCATAAAAGTTGGGGTCTTACAAATGTAACAATTATTGAATCAATAATATAAAATATTGAATAGTAATTACAGCAACAATTATTGAATTAGTGACTTCTTACGCTAGAATCAATAATTAGAAATTATTGTGAAATAACGTGTGCTACTGTGCAACAACGCGTATTACTATATTTTTATCACCGAGTATTTCAACAGTTTAACGGTAAAAGTTTTGTCGTTATTTTTATAAAAAGGCTATATCTGTTGCTTTCTATATCCGACAGTTATTCCGTTGTGGGGTCCACTAATGACTGCGCCGTCGTACGAATATTCTCCAACAAAAAGAATATTCCCCGACACAACGAATATTTTCCGACCAACCGAATATTTTATGACAACTTACTTACTTTCTTAAATTTGCACATATCACATATAACTATCACATTTATCAAATCAACACCTTAAATTTAATCTTTTATCAATTTAACCATTTACTAAAAAAAATAATAATTATAAAAAAATTGAATACTTTTATTTCATAAAATTCAGGGTCTTACACGACCGGAGTTGGATGTTCCGTAGGATACCCAGTGATGGGAGGGGATTAGTCTCAGCTTATCGTGATGGGGTGTCAGATTTCTTGAACAAAACAATAGAACATGTTGATGATCAGAATAGGAAGATGCGATGCCCGTATGTCAAGTGTAAAAACCAAATCTGGAAGAAAGTCGACGAGATTAAATTTGACTTGTTTTCTCGTAGATTTGTGGATGGGTACTTCGTATGGACTCATCACGGGGAATCAGCTGAGCTGAGAGAAGTGATCGACACTACTGTGGAATAACCAATTCAACGGGATTCATACGCCGAAAACTATGATCCGGTGGAGATGTTGGTCGATGCTTATGGCCCTACTAATATTGACTGGGCTGAAAATGAGCCTTCTTCAAGTAGTGCTAAGCAAGTGCCAAATGATACAGCTGCTGCCTTTTACAAGTTGCTATTTGAATCTGGGGTCTCTTTGTATCTGGGAAATATTAAGGACACCAAGCTTTCTGCAGTGACGATGCTCTTACACTTCAAGAATGAGCACAACTGTAGTGAGAGAGGTTTCAACTATTTGCTTGCTATATTTGGACAGTTCTTACCCAAGGATCATACTCTTCCTGCGAATTATTACGAAGTGAAGAAGATGGTCAAGGGGTTAAATATGGGGTATAAGAAAATCGATGCTTTTGAGCAGGATTGCATGTTATACTATGGGGAGGACAGAGATAAGGGACAGTGTGATATATGCAGCTTGCCATGCTACAAGGTGACAAAATGTGGGGGGGAAAGAGAAACATGTTCCCTGGAAGAGCTTACGGTACTTTTCTCTTGCGCCGAGGCTTCAGCAGCTATTCATATCGTCCCATATGGCTCAACATATGAGTTGGCATCGAACAAGGGATGTCGTGCCTGATCAGGTGACTCACCCAACGGATGGACTGAGTTTGTGGAAGAAGTCAGGAATGTTAGGCTAGGCATGGCTACTGATGGCTTTTGCCCTTTTAATAATTTTAGCCAGTCGTACTCAATTTGTCCAGTAATTATGGTCGCTTATAATCTTCCACCGTCAATGTGCATGAGGGATCCATATTTGTTCTTGACTTTACTCATACCGGGGGATAAAAGTTCTACAAAAGACATTTACGTGTACCTTCGACCGTTAGTAGATGAACTAAAGATGTTGTGGGAGACAGGGGTCCAGACATATGATAAATCGATATACGAGAATTTTGTGATGAAGGCAGCCTTGTTATGGACTATCACTGACTTTTCGGCTCTTCCGATGGTTAGTGGTTGGTCAACTCACGGGAAGCTGTCCTGTGCAGTGTGTATGGGGGATGTGCAAGGCAATCAGTTGCAGTGTGGGCGGAAATGTAGTTTCTTTGGAACTGCTCGTAGATTCTTGCCTCTTGATCACAATTACTGAAAGATGTCTGCACAGTTCAACAGAAAGACAGAGAAGAAGGGGGTTGTTAGTCGACTGTCGGGCAATGAGGTCTTGGGCTGGTTGAACCATCTTGATTTTCCTTTGTCGGGGAACGAGCAAAGTAAATTGAGAGCAGTCGGGTACGGGAAGACTCATAATTGGACACACTCGCCCATATGGTTTGAGTTGTCGTATTGGGTCACACTTTCAGTTCGTCATTGTATAGATGTCATGCATACCGAAAAGAATATTTTCGAGAACTTATTTTACATCGTGTTAGATGCGAGTGGAAAAACCAAAGACAATGACAACGCTTGAAAAGATTTGGAGGCATTGAACATTAGGCCATAATTGTGGCTTCGCCCTAACAATACGAAATCTAAAGCTTCATTTTGTCTTACTAAGCAACAAGTTGAAGACGTGTGTAAGTGAGTTAGTGGGTTAAAACTCCCAGATGGATATGTGTCGAACATATCGCGATGTTGTAAGGTCGAGCAATTGAAAATTACTGGATTCAAGAGTCACGATTATCATGTATTCATGCAGAAGTTGATCCCAATTGCATTTCGTGAGATGTTACCCAGAAAATTTGTGGATGCATTAACCAAACTTTCAAATTTCTTTCGAGATCTTTGCTCAACTGTAATTAAGTATAGTGATGTGGAACAGATGGAGAACAATATTGTGCTTACCATTTGCAAGCTCGAAATGATCTTTCTTCTAAGATTCTTTGACTCGATGGAACATCTGCCTATTCATCTACTGTATGAACTCAAACTTGGAGGACCGGTGCAATATCGGTGGATGTATCCTTTTAAGAGGTAATATAAACTATAAATTGCTTTATGTTGCACATATTAATAATACTCATATATATTTGTCGGAATGCTTATCTTAGGTATATGTGTCAATTAAAATAAAAGGTCAAGAATAAAGCTCGTGTAGAGGGTTCTATTGTTGAACGCTATACGAAGGAAGAGCTTGTCAACTTCTGCTCATTGTATTTTGACTATGTTGTCTCAACGAAGCACAACCGTTTAAGTAAGAATGAGGTCGTTGGTCCATTGTCTCATGTTGATGATGAGTTAGCTGTATTCACATATCCGGCTAAGCCATTTGGCCATGAGACGCTGACTTACTTAAGCGACAAAGAGTTGAAGACTATATCTATATGCGTGCTTCTAATATGCCCGAAGTATCATCATACATAAAATATGAATAATTATTTGTCGCATTTAGTGCAATTTATAAGTGTAGTCATCTATATGTTAAAGTCATTTTACTATTTTCGCAATTCATTCGAAGAGGAAGCGTATGCTTCTAACCCAGCTTTTACTGCAGCAGAGTTGGAATCATTTACTAATGTTAATTTCCAACAGTGGTTTAAGAAAAGGGTTGAAGAAGAGAACATTTTTGAGCGTTTTCTAGATGTCATCTGAGGACCTTACAAATTTGTTAGTTCTTTTCCTGGCTGCATCGTAAATGGGTACGGATTTGACTTGAATGAACTCACATCAGTCAATTCTAGGGTTGTGGTGTTGGGAATATGATACCAAGACTCTGAGTCCAATTATTATGGCCGTTTACAGGATGTGGTTGTGCTCTATTATCACGGGGGTATAAAGGTAGTTACATTTAAGTGTAGCTGATTTGATACTGAAAAAGGTGTTAAAGTTGATCGTAATAGAATCACAACCGTAGATATCAAGTCGGTATTAAAATTTGATGACGTGTTCGTGTTAGCAAGTCAAGTGACTCAAGTGTATTATGCTCCTAATGTCGTAAATACTCGAAGCCCCTGGTACACAATAGTCACAACTAAAATACGTGCATTGATGCTGAGAACATGTTTGGTATAAATGAGGCGTTGCAAGAAGATGTTAGCAACCCTTTAGCCGTAGTGTTAAATGCTGAATATGTGATGAGTACTGATGTCATTGACGTACCTGACGATGAGGATGTCAAGAAAAACATCGTCGTGAATGATTATGTAGTCGTTGAGGATGATAACGATGACGAAACTGATCTCGAAATTGAGGATGAGGAAGATACCGAATCCGAGAATGATGCAGTCGTTGAATCTGATGGGTTTGATGACGTACGTAGTTGAAAATGAGCATGCGTATTAGTAAATACCACATTGTTAAACCTTACATATTTATAATCTACCAATTTGGTTATTGCAGTAGCATATTCATGGTTAGACATAGCGGTGGAGGTCGCCGAGGTGGTGGGCGATCCGGTTCCGGAGACGATAGCCACGATGGAGGCTCATCTTCAGGAGCTAGTAAGTTGTCTAAACTATGATTTAAATATATCTCAAGCTGCATTAGTTTATGTTTATTGACTCAGTTTTTTTAATTATTACAGATGCACCTCGTCGACGACACAGAGGGATGAACCTCGGTATCTTTGGTCGTCTGCTGGCAACTCCACTTACAGTACCGGCGGATGTTGCTTCTGGACAGTAAGTGTTAATCTATTGTCATAAGCCAAAATTTAATATTTCTTTTAGTTATTGCAAAACACAATTAACGTAACACATATTGTTATAGTTTTACTGTAGTATACTAGACCCGGTCACTAATCATACGTTACACGCGATCTGCTTAACGCACCTCACGACCGGGTGCATGCGCTTCACTCACTATGAGCGGTACGATCGCTCCTTTATGGATAATGTGTTGCGGGAGTTTCATGTAAGTTAATAAGTTTATATTAGCCAGTATTATATTATTACATAGTTGTAGCGTTTAAGAAATAAGTTCCTAACTTTTAGACTTTTGTTATAGACTTATTATAGATTTGTCGAGGGCGTCTCTCAGACAGGCGGTGATGCAGTGATTATTGGACATGTCGCTGCGAATTACTCCGGCTGGCTGTATGAGTTGCGATGACGGACAGCCCGGGCAGTTGATGACCAGCCCAGGACCACCATCATAGTTCACCAGCCCCGCATAGTCTCCGATCTCGCATGGCAGGCTATGTGTGCGAACTGGTAGGCTGAAGATTTCCAGAAGAAGTCTGAGCAGGCAAAGAAGAATCGAGTCAAGCTTCGCATAGTACACACGACTAGCTCGCAGTCTTTTGCGGAGGCGAAGACGGTAATCGTAATGTATTTAGAAATAACTTATCAAATTCTAGCACGAATGATAATTAATAACTGTTTTATGACTGTATCTATTAGGCCTTGGGTCGAACCTTGGGCAGAGCTCCAACAATGTTAGATTTTTGGGATAGGGCCCACACGCCTAAGGAGAAGTGTGCTTTGTCTCAGGCAGCTTTAGTTATACGGGTAAAACTACTATTACTTTTTACTAATCTCAATATTCACAAAATAAAATAAAATGATATAATTAACTCACATATACAATATAAATTACAGGATCGATTTCAAAAGCTTCAAGACCAGCGTATAGCTGAGTTGGAGGCTGTTAGGGGGGTTCTGAGCCATTAGATTCCACCATCCCCACTCCCCAAATTGAGTTATCTCGAAATGAGGAGCTGAGACTATGGGTCGAGTCTCAGGATCCCCTTACTAGTAGTACCGGCAGGTATCGAGTGGTGGGTCTGCCGAGGATACCCGCATATACACTACTTGAAGGTAATAATATTAATTCTTTATGTTTCACGGAGTTCTCATAACTTATAAATTATTGATGATAGCCATGTTATATATATTTTTGCAGGATCTAGCCATCGCCAGCGTCCAAGAGCACCTTGGGACCATCTCATAAGGGATCTGGCTTGGACGACGAGTTATTCCAGAGGCTGATCGAGGCGGTGTCGGATAGGTTCCATACCGATACGGTGTTTCTTCGTTAGTAGTTGCCTAGCAGGAGTCTTCTTCACCAGCTTGTTCAGGAGGTTCTAGCTGGGGCCTCCACAGAGAGTACGGGTTTATCGCAGGAGCAGTTCGACGCGTTGGGCGGCGAGATGCTCCAGATGGTGGTTACCCTCCTAGAGCAGGCTTTTTGTCAGCCTTCGCCTACTCAGGTATTATGCATGTTTATGTTATTTTCATTATTATGCATGTTTATGTTATTTTCACTTAACAATATCTTTTTAATTCTCACATATATACGGACTAATGATTTTTATTTTTAATTTTATCAACAAGGTGGCGATGGCGAGGGGACTGGAGATGGTGATGGCGATAGCGATGGCGAGGGGGGACGACGTTGTTGATTTTCATACACCAGAGCAGCATCGTCGTCCACCTACACTCGATGATGATCATACTATTTTATAGACTCATTTGTCATTCATTTGTACTTATTGTAGTCTAGTTGCGTCTATAAAAAGTGTTGTAAATAATATTATATATTATTTTTGGAACATTAGATTATATTTGAAATTGTTAATGAGTTAGGAGATTATTTGTAATTGTTAGCTTAGTTGATGATTATTTGACAGATGTTATATACAAGTTTTTAGCGATATATATGTTGAATGACAAGAAATAGTAGTGTTATTACTGCTATTGGGCTTAAACAGGTTGCAAGTACAAAATAATTGGGTTTAAACACCTGAAAATTGAAATTTTAAAAAGCCCATTTAAAAAAAAATTGGTATTTCTGACGGAATAAGGTATTTTCGACGAAAATTCAGTCGAAAATGAGTTTATCTAAATTAAAGGAAAAATAAATATTCCGTCGGAGATAGCTTATTTACGACAGAAGTTCCGTCGAAATTGTTTCACTTTATATGCGGCTGAATTTTTCCGTCGAACATATTCCCTCGAAAATGACTTATCAACGACGAAATTTCAGTCGAAATTATTCGCGTTTATGTTCGACGGAATTATTTCCTCGTAAATAATCCCTCGAACTTAACATATTTACGACGCAATTCCGTCGTACATAATTCCGTTGAGGGTAAACAGTTTCGACGGACTTATGTTCGACGCGTGTATATACGACGGAACTTCCGACTGAAAATTCCCTAGTAAATAACCTAATACCGAGGAAATTGTTCGTCGGAAATAAGCCTTTTCCTTGTAGTGTTCTCTGATATAGCGACGGATCGAATCGTCGTCCGGTCCGTCGCTAAAGGGGGTGAGCATGGTATGTAAAATAAGGGGGTGAACTCTTGAAATGGACTATATATATATATATATATATATATATATATATATTAATTGTACAAGTGCATGTCAAACTTAATCACTTGAATCATTTGCAAACTGTGATATTGAACGGTTGGACAACATGAAAGAAAAGTATTTGTAATGACTTTAGCTCTGATACCATGCATGTTAAACCATTCATCTTAAAACCAGTTAGTACTGTAGACGCCGCTTATGCATATATAGTGAGTTTCAGGTCAAATTGACACGATAGAAATTTTAGATTATCTATTCCCACAAGTGAAAATACTTGTATGTTTCCCCAACATTTAATGTTTTGCTTAGAAATTACCTTGAAATTAATTAACATAAAAGCTACTCCTTCAGTCCAACTTTACTTGTTCTAATTGCCTTTTTAAAATAAAATTGACTAATTTTAAAATTAATAATTTAACAAATGTACTATAAATTTTGAAATCAAATAAGTTGACTTTAATAGTATATTTTATGTACTTTTTTATGATAATAATTTTGTATATATATCTAATAAATTTAAGAATAATTTTTTATTTTAAATATAGTCAATTTTGACCATAAAAAGTTTGTTAGGATAAGTAAAGCGGAGGGAGTACTATATACTAGGCTTATAGATTATGCTCTTTGAATGACTTTATTAGTTTGAGGTGGTTCTAATGTAAGGGCACAATTTTTCCTGATAATTAAGAGATTGAAATTTAAATAGGTTTAGTATTAGGTTAGTGCATATTAACAGTTCACTTCTTAATGCATCTTAACAAGTTCCTCTAAATAGTTAAAGATATAAATATGAGTCTAAATTATTCAATAGACATCTTATTACAAAGATGTAAGTTGTTCAAATTAATTAAAAAGTAACTATTAAAATGCATTAAGATGCAATTAAATACCACAATGTGAGGGCACAACAGCCCATGCATGACCATTAACGTGGAGCACAGCCCATGCATGACCATTAACGTGGAAAATGTGGGGGCGTTGACCACCCTCTTGACCCACTGAGCTAAAAATATCAAGTATATATTATGGACTATAAACTGGACACAAGTTTTACGCTATCTGGAATCTATATTCACAACTGAAAATAGTGCTTATGCTCTGCTAGATATAATCATGTACCTTAACCATGTCAAAAATATATAAAATATTATTTTTGAATAATATAAAATTGTTGCTTTAGTTATTTTTTTTAAAATAAAATTTATAACTAATACGATTTTTTATTCAGCAAAAAGAGTCTATTTTAACTTTTTGAAGCAATAAAGTTCATACAAATTTGTCAATTTTAGTTGATATTTTTACCATCTAAAATGCACTACTAATTATGAAATTTATTAATAATGATATAAAATGACACAATTTGCTTAAGTTTAACATCACAATTTCACAGACGTGTCATCATAACTAAAGTAAACGCTCCATATATTTAACGATGAACTTGGAAGAATAATATATCCTTAAAGTTTGTAAATTTTATACTATTTTTGTGGAACGGAAAGAGTGCAATATAATACATTGTAAATTCAACACTTCATGGGCCCTAAAATTCGAGATGTATTTTGCTTTTTATATTGATTTGCAAATTTCTAAAATTCACTATTAAAATTGTCCATTGATGTGGAAAATGAGCAAATTTGACAATGCGAATGCAAATCTTAGGGAATCTAGCTAGTTCCACAAATGAATACACAGCTATGAGAAAGACATGCTTCTAAGGCTATGAAGTATAAATATAGACGTGGGGGTACTAGTGCCTAATACGGGAATACGACGACTTGCCTGACTTTAAAAGATAAGGATTCGGGTGTGAGAGAATTTAATTGGCACGTAATTTATTTTTCGTCTGAAAAATCCCAGCCTCTTGGATGTAAATTAAGTTGCACTTGTCCTATTACTCCTGCGCGGACGTGTACATTACTCTACTCCATGACCCCATTGATGTAGAACGTTTTGATTATGATATGCAAATTTTATTTTATCTATTCCCACACTATTAAAGATACTTGCATGTTTCCCCAACTTTTTATGTTTTGCTTAGAAATTACCATAAAAGCTAGTACTATACACTAGGCTCTTTGAATGAAAGGGGATGTTTGATAAAAATCGAATGAATCTGAATTTGAATAAAAAAATTGTTCGATAATTGACATGTCTGAACCATCTGAATAACAGATTTTTATTATTTTACTCCTATGAAAAAAATTCAAAAACTTATTGTAAATTTTTTTAATATTACTTAATATAATAGTTAATATTGTAAAAAAATTATAAAAAAAATTCATTCAGCCGCTCAATCAGCCCATTCAGCCAAAAAAAATGGGACTAAACCATTCAACCCAAATCGTCTGAATAGCTGACCGATTCAATCATTCAGACGATTCTTTTTTCCAAAACAAACACACTGAATGGCTGAATCGGTCGATCAGCCATTCAGTGCTAATCAAACAGTTCCAAAGTATATGGGAAAATGAAGTATGTGTCTTAACACACATAAGTTTGTGTGTCATGAACTTAATCCGACATAGTTTTGTTAATAAAATGGTTAAATATCAAAACATCCATTAATGAAAATGGTAAAATGTCAAAATTGTCATTAATAAAATTATTAAAATAATAAAACAATCACAAGCTTATGTGTGTTTCAGATATACTTTCTTTTTCATAAATATATATATACATTACACTTTATGAACAAGATAAAAAAAGGTCATTGGCTTTCATTTTGAGTTGTAATCAACCCTTCTTAATAGAGGGTCAATACTATTACATTGTAAGTTATAAGCTTTTGATCAATTATTAAATAAAATTTTGTTTTATTACCCTTTCTTGTGGATTAACCTAGAACGCCTTCTACGGGTATACATATATATTCCGTCATTCGTCAAAAGGACAAGTCAAGCGCACGTGCCGAGTACATAAAGGAGCAGCCACACCTTCTCAAAAGTTATGCATCAAATTTAGGCCCTCAAGCAATATTGGATTGATCTAAAAGGCCCTCACACAAGAGATCTCATATGATTAGGGGGAGCATGGTGCGATTTTGAACAAAAATTGCATGGATTAGTGCGGTGCAGTTTTTAAGAATTTTGGTACGGTTTTAAATAGTGTCGTTTCGGCTTGAAAATTAATTGAAAAAATAATAATAATAATAAACATGTCTTACTTTTCAAATTCCAAATAAATCTCAAGCATTGCTAGCTTGCTAACTACTACAAATAATACCCAACTACAAGAAGTTAAATTCTTGAAAACTAATTTCAAATTAATTAAAAACTTCTAATTCCTCAAATTAGATACATACATTACTATAATGCAACCATTGTTTCAAATTTAAAGTCTTAAACCATAAAAATTACATATTCTAAAGTTAAATTTACAGTCATACTTAAATAGAACTTAAAAACTCTAGAACATATCCAAAAATATAAGAAATACTAAAGACTTGTAGCTTTACATGGGTGAGGTTGCTTAACGGTGCGGTTTTTATACCAAAACTGCAACCGTAAGGGTGCGATTCCTATTGCAAAAATTGCAATATGTCGTCGGAATCATTAGTGCAATTTTTTGGTGCGATTTTTACGATTTTACGTGCGGTTTCATTAGCGAAATCGGTTCTTACTCTCCTCTACATATGATCATCTATTCGAAGCTACAAAATGGCAACATATAATCAATAAATTTCAGAGGATGCTTAGTTGCAAATCCATCTTCATAATTCCCAGCAAAGTCTTAGTGACTTAATTTATATATAAGTACTCTCTAGATTATTTGTGAATCTCTGTTAGATATTTTGTGAAACAAAAGTCGATATATTTAATATGATTATCTAAGTGGACTATCCCTACTTAGTGAAAAAGAATAGTAAAGTAGGAGATTTTTGTTATAACAAATGACTTTAAAATATTTAAATTTTTTTATACTTTGATATTTTGTTTGGTTATTTGTCTATGGATCATTGAAGCTTCCAAATCAGTTAAGAATACTTTTTCAAGATTTTTTCACATATAAATCAATTTGATTACAAAAAAGAAATTTAAAAAGAGTATTCAATCCCTCCCTAGTCTATTGTTACCGATTTATAGTATCGAATAGACTTTGAATAAAATTACAGAAGAAATAGAGAGAAAGAAGATAGATTAGGGAAGACGTTTTAATTCATTTTCATTAATATCTCATTCAATACAAACTTAGACTTTATATAATAACAATCTAAAAGCTAAAAACTAATCCTACCCATTGAATTCAAGAACTTATCTCAGCCCTTAGATCATTTTAACAACTTAATCTACTTAATTGGACCAAGCGAAATTTAGTTCCTTTACATCTATTTTGTTACCCCAAAGAACCTATTCAATCCCTCTCTAGTCTATTTTGTTACCCCAGGGAACCTAACATCATTCCAAAACCGAGAGTATCTCCTTAAAAACATACATAGTTCCAAATATGTAAACAAAAATATGACTGATTTTCTTAATGATAATTCATTAAAATATAGTTCCGAACGAGAAACAAACTATTCATTTGATGACATAATCTAGAAGATAGCATAATCAAACATGTCCATACATTAAGGCTCACAATATATGAGAACTTAATTATTCCAAGCATGCAAAAGTAAAACGCATTATTTAATTAATTAGGAGCCATATAGAGCTCTGATTCCATCAATATCATCAGAACTCAGTGTTGTTGCTTTTCCTCCCGAATAGCTTGGCCACATGATTGCCCCGGGATCATCACTATGGCGAAGCCCCAGCGTGTGGCCCAATTCATGCAAGGCAATACTCTCTACGTCAACAAAACCTAATGGAGTTGGATTAGCAGTGGACCAACTCTCCGTCGCATCAAAATGTAAATCGCCTCCAGTGTCTGGGAAAAATCCATGGGCCAGGACATTTCTGCCATTGGCAGGCATGGGCCCATCAAAGGGTATTCCATCACCGTGGTCCCCACTAAAAAACCCTATACTAATGAGCTCATCTGAAGCAACTTCCTGGAAAGACAAATGATTATTTGTTGCAGCAACCCAAGTGGACATGGCTCGTTTAATAGCATTCTGGACAGAGGAATCCATGTCTGTCACAAATCTATACGTAACAGGCATAGTACTCCATTTGGAACCCCTAAGACTAAAAAGAGAGACAGTAGTAAAGGTATTGGGGCTATGGTAGTGATGACTTTTCTTGCCCGTTTGCATACGGGTGGTATTATTGATGATATCGGGCACGCCACATCGAGGCATCGTCATCATGGATATTGTTTCAGCGTCAAGGCTTCCGGTTGGCTTGAGATGAAAATTTTGCTGGTATTTTTTAAGGGCAAGCTCCAGGGTATCGTCAAAGTCATCGTCGTTAACGTTGGTGGTGGGAGATAAGTAACCAAATTTGTGGAGATAGTTTTTGAGTTGACGGAGCCCTTGAAGCTTTACGCCCTTGCGAGCCCCTTGCAAATCCTTGAGCAAGATAACGCCTTGGGATGACGGTGGGGTTTTCTTTTTTGGGTGGTGTACTTCATGATGATCTGCATGGGACAGCAGAGGAAGGAGTACAAAGAGGAGAAAAATGAATGATAAGGTAAGCGATGGAGCAACCTTTGGAGCCATGATGGACTAATTAGAGAAGGGAATGTTGTTATTTGGAATATGGAGTTGCTTCTTAGCTTTGGCGCAATTTATAGACTTCATTGCTGAAATACTATGTGCTCGTTCTCTTAAATTTAACACCACACTTTTGCTATCACGTCAACACTATTAAACTAAAGTACACTAAATATATTTAATCATAAATATGAAAAAAAAAATTAAAGATTATAAATGAGATTTTTTTTATGAAATGAAAGTAATATAATATAATGATATTGTAAATTTAGCATTACCTGATCCGCTCTAAAATTAAACATATATTTTGATATTTTGCTGTTAATTTTGTAAACCGACAAAAAAATTTAAATATATCTCTAATTTTGAGAGAGATAGAATATATATTAATTGGTTGGCTACGTACTTGACCGATCATATTCATATATAAGAATGACTTGACCCACAAGTCTCCGTTGATGTGGAAAATAAGGATCGTGGACTAGTCCGTGGACCGTTATCCTAGCAAACGTGAACAATTTGAAATTAAGTTTTAAGAAATTTAGCTAGTTTACAAGTGAATAGCTAGAGACAACTATGAGTGAGAAACACATGCACGTAAAGTTGCACTTGCCTTACTACTCTTACCCGGAAGTTTCTATTACTATATTCCATGGGCCAATTGATGTGTGAACATGTGGGTTAAATACTTTTTTAGGTCATTGTACTATGTGTCAATTTATAAATGAGTCATTAATTTTTTTTTCTTACAGTTAACTCACTGAATTTTTATTTACTAACAAAACGTTTGAAAATCCGTTAGTTACTAACGGAATTGTGACATGGACTTTTAAGTTATTATTATTATTATTACTATTACTATTACTATTATTATTATATGTTAAGTTATTATTATTATTATTACTGTTAAATGTATTTTAGGTCATAATAATAATAATAATAACAACTTAACAGATAATAATAATAGTAATAGTAATAGTAATTATTATTATTATTTTTATTCATATTATTCATATTATTATTATTATTACTATTATTGTAAGACCCCAAATTTTATGAATAAGATTTAATTTTCTTTATATATTATTTTGAAATAGTAAGGTGTTGATTTGATAAATGTGATAAATTATGGGTGAAATGTGCAAAGTTTACAAAGTAAGAAAGTAGCTTTTAGTAATGACTAATTTTGTCATCAATGTATTATAATTGTGATGATCAAGTCAATTACCAAATTTGTGATGCAAAATAAAAAAAATTGACGCCCTAAACCATTACTTATAGATATACCATCTTTTCGTAATTGCATTTAAGGTATCAACAATATTGTAATGAAAAAATAATCAAAACAATATTTTATGACGATCATAACAATCATTAAAAAGATAGATTTTTGTGACTACTTTTATTTGGAAGTACAAAAATAAGGTATTTTGTTATGGAATTTTCAAGTCATCAAAAAATAATAAAATATATGATGGCTCTTAGTGATGACTAATTTTATCATAATCATAGAGTATTTGTGACTGCCATTGCAACTACCAAATCTTATGTGGGACTAATTTTGTTTAGAAAGTCAACTCACATATTTTTTCTTTTATAACTTATTTTAAAATTGTAATCATGATCTGAGTTTTGGTGTAGTGGTAATACTTGTTATTTAGTTTGCAAATGGGAGCATGGTTTGAATTCTACGAGTATCATTTGATACAGTTAATATAATGAAATAAATTATCCGTAAAAATAGATTCACATTATTACCTTTGATTCCTAAAGTCATGTGTTTTTTAATGTGATTGTATATATTAATCATCTCAAAAACATTATGCGTTTGTGTGATTGCCAAAATCATCACAAAAAAGCTTTTACGATGGGGTATACAAGATGGCCTTCGTGACAACTAAAGTTATCACAAAAACCGTTTATGTTAATTTTTTAGATTTATATGACAAATTTGAGTTATTACAATTTTTTTTTGTAGTTTTCTTAGAAATTACCTTGAAATTAACGGAAATGCTACTATATACTAGGCTTATAGATTTTGCTCTTTGAATGGCTTTAGTTTGAGGTGGTCAGGGGCGAATCTAAGAATTTTTCTTAGCAAAGCGGATTTTAACTATTTTTTTTGTTAAAATTAAATAAAGAAAACTTGAACTAATCATAATAATGTTTATAAATTGTAATAAATATTCATAATCTAAACTAAAAAAGAAATTTCAAATAAAAAATATTAGATATAATTTAGAAAACTTACTTCGGTTACTTGTCATAGTTCAATTTGAATAATTTTCCAAATACTTAAAGCCTCAAACCAAATTTGTTTTTTATATTCAAACAAACTTATGAATTAATTTCAAAGCATAAACCAGTTTTGATATCTTTTTATAAGTTTTAAATAAGCCCCAATACATCTTTTTTATTATTATTCCATTTTGTGTGGTTTGTTTATGATAATTATTTTATTTGTCCTAAAAAAGGTAAAAATGAGAGTTGTAGTAAATCAGTACTTGATTTACTGTTGCTTCTTTTGGGGCTTATTGTTGTGCAACTTGTGCTGCTTGTGCATTTAAGAAAAATGATTAATTTCTCGTTTAACCACCAAATTTTGATACTAACAGTCAAATTTGGAAAATCATAGAACTACAAGTATTGGAAGAAATCTTGAAAAAATAACACTAATCCAACTTTTTCTTGTATGACTGTAGGAAAAAAATGCATACAGTTCTGATTTTTTTATTTTAGTGTCATATCTTTATCTTTTTAGAAAACACAACTCTCATTGAAACTCACATAAAGAAAAGAGGCAAAATTACAGATAAAAATAATTTGACACAAATTCAATTCTCGACACAGTTGCATCATTTCATTTGAACACTAAAATTATCTGATCATTCAATATTAACAACAACAACAGTTGTACTCACCGCGCAAAAGTCCACAACCTAGAAGGCCATAACAAATTCAAATAAACTCTCAAACAAAAAAAACCTAATTAGTTACCTCTCTTAAGTCCAAAATATAAAAATACATAAAATAAATTAAATTGGATTTAACCCCAATTTCCCTACCAACAACAAATTCAAACAAAATACAAATTTTAAATTATCAAAAAAAGGCCCTAATTTATTTATCTTTTAAGTTTGATTAGTCTGATATGCGCAAGAGGTAGTGCGTAATAGAGTTGTAGAAGAAGTAGTGGGTCTAGTGGTGAAGCCATGAAGATGTAGAAGAAGTAGGGGTGAAGAATAAAGTTATATATAAAAGAAGTAGTGGCGAAACCACGGAGGCGGAGATGTAGAAGACAGAACAAAATGAATTTACGTTTCTCTATACTTGTATTTAGAATATGAATGAATTTTTTTTGCCTCTCCAAGTTTAACTCTTCCATTAATCTGCCCCCTTGAATTTATTCACTTACATATTTGCCTCTGCCTCTATACCTATATAAAAAAAATCAACAAGGGCAGCTACCTGCCCACTTAACAGATCGACCTTTGGAGGTGGTTGTACTGTAAGGGCACAATTTTTCAGGATAATTAAGAGAGTGCAATTTGAATAGGTTTTGTATATATTAGGTGAGTCTTTTCCTAGATATTGGCATAATTTTTTTTAGATAGTTTAATATATTTATAATTGTAATTGTTAGGAAATTAAACAGAATGGATGTTATATATATATATATATATATATATATATATATATATATATATATATATAAAACTTATCTCAGGAAATGCATAAATGAATTTGTCAAGGCTATTACTCTGTACTATGTCCTAAAGCCAATTATGCCCTCTTTATAGTGCTTAGAGTTGATAACACTTGTCTCCCAGGATACAATGACAATTGTATGCTATAGTAGCACTCCAAATAGCATACACAACGAACCAAAATAAAATGCTCTGAACAATCTCTTTAAAATGAAATGAAGACTATAATGCTTTATGCTTGGAAATTGAATTATTTGAATGGGTTGGCCCCTATCTATTTATAGTAGGGGTTAGTGACTGATCACAAGGGACATAACCCTTTGAAAAGATACTATTTAGTCAAAACGATGTAGTTTTAAGGCGTAGCAGAAAAGGCGCGTCCGTTCGGACCCATAAAGCGACGTAGTTTTACCTTTAGCAGAACCAAAACAATGTAGTTTTAGGCTTATCAGAAAAGGCGCGACACGACGTAATTTTGGGGCGTCTGTTCACACTGATAACCTTTCAGCAAATACCGCTTCTCAAAACAACACATTTTTGATAATAAATAAGATTTATCAAAACGACACAGTTTTGATAATAGAACTAAAATTAAATTTTAAATAAAAATATTTAAATAAATTTTGTCCAAAAAGTTATATACAAGGACCCAGACCTACGAACCTCGAACCACGAGCCACGTGCCACGATCCTAAGCCCGAGCTAGGCCAGGACAACCGATCAGTTGGCGGCAGGCGGCGTGCGCATGTGGGTTTGAACCAAGCCTTGGCTAGGTCCTCTCCCTTCCACAAAAGTGGGGTGCCCCTTGGGGCCCAAACCCAAGAGCAACTTTCTTGTGTTTAAACACATTAAATTTTTAGTTCTTAACCGATGTGCGACTTGGCTTCCGACATGTATTTATTATCATTTATCATTTTCAAGGGTGATCTTTAGGAGTTAATATCTCATTCATTACTCCTTGGATTTGAGCTTTTAAATACTTAATTTAATCTACTCATGGAGTAGAACACGTTGATAAGTGGATTTACATTAAATAATTATTAAAACCCACTTTAATTTTGGCTCAAATTTTAACAATCCCCCACATGAATGATATTTACTGCCAGCCTTATGCAAATGTTGTGCAGACTCTGAGAGAAAGACAGAATTGGAAATCATCTGTATTGAAAGAGGTAACTTTTGACTTTGAACCTTCCCTTGTGAAAAATTATCTGGTTTACTGGTTGTCCAGTGAACGTGATGTCTTGAACTGTCTAACCGTTTTTGTAAATCAAGACAATAGTAATTCACACAGAATTTTTCTAGACATTATTTGGTTCTCATGATTTTGTTCATTTCGGCCCCGAACAATCCCGGATTTATGAGTGCTTTAGAGAAGTATAGTTTTATCCTTCTCATTGAATTGGCCCAATTCACACTCATATAGGTGATTCTTAATAAGATTATCCTGTTATACTCCACCCGTTTATCAAGATTTAAGAATCATTAAAAGCATAGCTTATCCTGTAACCACTGCAGGTATCACTATCTCGTATCATAGGAATTAGCAGAAGAAATTAATTTCTTCATAGTGATTTTGTTGAATCGTTCACAATTTAGTTGTCCCTTTGAACCTAGATCTTGGGATCTCCATTCAACTAGGTTGGGTTTCCATCATGACGTTCCTTGATTATAGGCTTTAAACCCATTCCCTTCGAAGTTATTTTTACTTGCTCTCTAGTCAAACCTTTAGTCAACGGATCTGCTATATTTTCTTTCGACTTTATGTATTCAATAGACATAATGTCATTAGAGAGCAAATGTTTTATGGTAGTGTGTCTTCGACGAATATGTCTAGACTTACCATTATACATGTCTTTGTGCCCTTCTAATTGTTGATTGACTATCACAATGGATACAAATAGGCGGCACATGTTTAGGCCACATAGGAATATCTTCTAAACTAGTGACGAAGGCACTCAGCTTCTTCTCCAGCCTTATCTAATGCAATAAACTCAGATTCCATCGTTAATCGAGCAATGCATGTTTGTTTAGAAGATTTCCATGATACTGCTCTACCTAGTGTAAACACAAAATCACTTGTGGATTTAGAGTTTTTTGTATCCGATATCCAGTTCGCATCACAGTATCTTTCGAGTACTGTTGGATATTTTGAGTAGTGCAATCCAAAGTTTTGAGTGTATTTTAAATACCTTAAAACTCTTATAATCGCTTTCCAGTGATCTTGTCCTGGATTGCTTATAAATCTATTCAATTTATTGACAGCTTGTGCTATGTCAGGACGTGTACAATTCATTACGTACATAAGGCTTTCAATTATTTGTGCATACTCAGGTTGGGATATGATCTCTCCTTTATTTTTGGACAAGTTTAGATTTATATCTACCGGTGTTCCCACATGATTGCAATCATATTGATTGAATTTCCTGAGTATTTTCTCAATATAGTGTGATTGTGATAACACTAACCCATCCGATGTTTTAGAAATTTTAATTCCTAATATTACATCGGCAGCATCCATTTCTTTCATGTCAAATATATTATTTAACATTCTTTTAGTAGTTTTAATGATTTTATTATTACTACCCATAATGAGCATATCATCTACATAAAGACAAATAATGACATATCATTTCTCAGTGTCCTTGACATACACACATTTGTCACACTCATTTATTTTGAAACCATTTGACAGCATTGCATTATCAAATGTTTCATGACATTGTTTAGGTGCTTATTTTAATCTATAAAGGAACTTCACAAGCCGACAAACTTTTTTTTTGTTGTCCTGGAATAATAAATCCTTCTAGTTGTTCCATGAAGATTTCTTCTTCTAAATCTCCATTCAGGAAAAGCTATTTTTACATCCATTTGATGTATCTCTAAATTATATATAGATGCAATGACTATTAACATCCTAATTGAGGATATTCTTGTCACATGAGAATAAGTATCAAAATAATCCAAACCCTCATGTTGCATGTATCCTTTGATTACAAGTCTTGCTTTATATTTGTCTATAGATGTAAGATCCCAAATTTTATAAATAAATATTTAATTTTCTTTATATATTGTTTTAAACAGTAAGGTGTTGTCTTGATAAATGTGATAAGTTATGAGAGAAATGTGCAAATTTTTTAAAGTTAGCAAGTGGTAATAAAATATTCATTGTTGTCGGGGAATACTCGTTTGGTCGTGGAATATTCTTGTTGTCGGGGAATATTCGTATTACGGCGCAGTCATTTGTGGGCCCCACAACGGAATAACTTTCGGATGAAGAAAACGATAAGAATGAGTTTTCTAAAAATAACGGCGTAGTTGTTATCGTTAGAACTGTTGAAATACCCGGTGGTTAAAATACATTAATACGCGGTATTGCACAGTAGCACACGGTATTGCACAGTAATTCTAACTATTAATTCTTACGTAAAAAGTCACTACTCAATAATTGTTACAGTAATTACTGTTCAGTATTTTATATTATTGACTCAATAATTGCTACATTGATAATTGCATAATTGCTACGTTGATATTTCATATTATTGATTCAATAATTGTCATTGCACAGTATTTCAAATTATCAAATCAATAATTCATATTATTTGAATAATATTATTAGATAGCATTATTGGCAATGTCTAAGGAAGTTCTGTCTAGGAAAGAGGTTGGTTAATTGCATGCCAGTAAGGAGAAATTCTTATCGGAAGACCCCCTCTTTCCTGGGAACGACCTGGTTGTCAATATTATAGTTCTGTAATATTATTTATGAATAATTAATTGTTGATATATATGATAAGAAAATATTTACTCAATGTGAATTTAAACGGAAGAATTTTAGCAAAAGTGACAATTATTAGAATGGATATTTTATCTGTTCTGATAAAATAATTCATTCAAATATATTATTATAATATTATATTATAAGTGTATAATGTGATAATATAATAATATAATAGTGATGATATTTTTTTACAACAAATTCACGATAAATAAGCATGTGGGTTGGAAGAATTATTGGTCATTTGTGATGGCTGCTTGGTTTTCAAAGAGTGGGGGTGTGGAAAAATCATCCGTATGTAAATTTGGGTCATTTTTTTGTTTCAAAATTTGGAAAAACTTTCTTCTACAAAGTTGTAGAGAATTAAATTTTATATGGAATGGACATAAGGTTCGTATTTTTCTGATAAAAGGGTTATTTATTATGAATTATTGAAGTTTTGTAAATAAAAGTTTATTAAAAACATGGGTGGGCCTCACTTTTGTTTTTTGTGGAAAAATGCTGAATTCTAAGCTGGTGTGCATTCAATTTTCAAACGGTGAAAGCCTCGGGTTACAGGTTTGTCAGAGCTGGCGTTCTGGCATTTTCTTATAAATAGGGTGCTTAGTTAAAAATGAAAATCACACCAGAATCAGAAAATTTTCTCTCTATAATATCGAGCGTATTTCTTGTGAGTATTTAGATACTTTGAGTATTGATAACAGTGCAAGTTTTCATCCACATAATATCCGATATTTCAGCCAAAACTACTCTCCTGTTAAGGTAAGGGATGTTATTTTTTTTCGTAAATGATGTTATTCTTTTCAATATCATTATACCAAAATATTGGCATGGATTTTATTATGAAATTCTTACTTTTTCCGTCGGGGTTACTATTCACGTATATGACACTATTCACGAAAAAAATAAATTTTTTTCTATTTGTCCAAGTTGCCTGTTAAGGTTCCTATCTTTGATTGGATCCAAGTTTTGATCTTCATTCTTGAATTTTGCTCCACAATTGATTATTACGGAGTATTATTGAACTTGGATAAACTAAATTACAAATCCCTAATCTTGTCCTTTATCTCACTGGATTCGTTATTTATATTATTTTTCATCATCCTCAATTCTAAATTGTGGTATAACTGAATATCTTTAGCCTGTAGAGCAAAGATGAATGATTACCTGATGAATATCTTTGGCCCGTAGTGCAAAGATGGACAGGTGTTGAGATGAGCATGACCACTGATAATACAAATGAATATCTTTGGCCCGTAGTGTAAAGATAAATATTTGATTTGAGATATATATTGATTGATGTTACAGGGATAAAATATTGATGATGGACTTTTAAATCATAGAAGATAGTAGACTTCATTCTCTACGTAACTCTTCTAATGAATTGATATTTCCGCTGCAGTTGTTGATCTAAAACTTGTTGTCCATAATATTTTATTTGATTTGTTGAAGACTAACGATAATTTATTCTCCATTATCTTAGTCATAATATTCTTTACTGGGCTAGTTGAGCTCATCCTTTTCATCTATTGTTCTCTTCAGGAAATGAGAATATCGCGGGGACTAGTCGAGGAACACTGTGATGATCAGAGTTAGATCTGTAGAAGTCCTCACTATTCTATAAAATAGTGACACAATCATTGTAATGAATAAGGAATAAATTTGAGTGTTTATATTTCGTATTATATACGATTTGTATTGAAGCTCATAGTTTGTGTGGTTGTATTTTGCACGACCGTATGTTATAAAAGATTGTATTTGAATTTTGTACCATGTATTTGGCGACTCAGAATGGGTTGAGTATTGAACCTATTTTGGGGGCGTCACAATAGATCCATCTGCTTTCATTTTCTTCTTGAATATCCACTTATATCCAAGAGGTTTAGAGTCTGGTAGGAAATCTACTAATTTCCACATATGATTGTGCAGAATGGATTCTACTTCACTATTTATCGTCTTTTTCCAATATGGAGTTTCAGGACTTGATACAGCTTCTTTTTAAGCTTGAGGCTCATTTTCTAACAAATAAGTTAGAAAATTCGGACCATAAGATTTTGATATTCTAGCACGTTTACTACATCTAGGTTCATCAATATTTTTTAATTCATGATAACTATCATTAACAGTGTCATAAGTTCTTTTGTTTGAACTTGTTTCTTGTTCATTAAAACTTAGCTCTTGTTCTTTTTTATTAGGAAATACTGTTTCAAAGAATTCAACATCTTTTGACTCAATAATACTATTTTTGTTATAAAAGATTACTAAAATTAAGAACAAAGATGATTAGAAGGAAGAGAGCATTCTCATAGTATTTTCATGTGTATCATTCTCTTTACAATACATCTATTTATAGGTACATGAACATCAATATTTGGAGGTTTCAAAACTCAAAGGTCATGAGTTTCAAAACTTAAAGGACATGGGAGTTACAAAGCTTAAATGTTATTACAATAAAGATGGGAGGAATGAATCTAGACATCCATATATATTATAATTTTATAACAATTTTCATGTATTTCCTCTATTTTTGATTTATTAACCAAAAATCTGTATGCACTTTTATTATTATCATAACCAATGAATATATAATCTATTATTTTCGGTCTTATTTTCACCTTTTTGGGTGGAGGAACCATTACTTTTGCTAAACACCCCTACACTTTTAAGTGTTTATAAGACGTCTTACGCCCTTTCTATAACTCATAGGGTGAAGCATTAAACTTCTTTTGAAGTATTCAGTTGAGAATATAATTTGCTGAAAGAATTGCTTCCCCCATAAATTCTGAGGTAGCCCAGAACTTAATAATAATGCATTCATCATTTCTTTCAAATTTCTATTCTTTCTTTCTGCAACACCATTCTGTTGTGATGAATAAGGTGCAGTTGTTTGGTGCATTATACCATGCTGTGAACAAATTTTAACAAAAAAAAATTCATATTCCCCGCCTCTATCACTTCTAACTGTCTTGATCTTTTTCTCAAGTTGGTTCTCAACCTCATTTTTGTAATGTATAAACAATTCCAAAACATCATCTTTACTTCTCAATAAGTAAACATAACAATATCTTTTACAATCATCTATAAAAGTAATAAAGTATTTATTTCCTCCTCTTGTTTGTATATACTTTAAATCATAAATATCAGTATGTATCAATTCAAGAGGTTATGTACTTCTTTCAATTGATTTAAGAGAAGATTTTCAAAATTTTGCCTCAACGCAAACTTCACATTTATGATTAGAGTTAATCTCACATTTTGGCAAATATTTTATATTAATTAATCTACGTATAGTATTCTAATTAATATGTCCTAATCTACCATGTCATAAATTAGATGACTCAATCATATAAGAAAAAGATGTAATTTTATTAATATTGGAAGCTACAATAGTCATTACATTCATTTTGAAGATCCCATTGCTCATATAACCCTTTCCCACATACATCCCATTTTTAGTTAGGACAAACTTGTCCGATACAAAGACCAATTTAAATCCCTTTTGACTAAGAAGGGATCCTGACACTAAATTCTTCCTAATATTAGGCATATTGAGCACTTTGTTGAGGGTGAGTTCTTTGCCAGATGTCATCTTTAGAACCACCTTTCCTTATCCAACAATCTTGGATGATGAAGAGTTTCCCATGTACAATTGTTCTTCATTCTCAATTTCTTTATATGTGGAGAACATCTTCCTGTCAGAACACACATGACGGGTTGCTCCAGTATCTACCCACCATTCCCTAGGATTCTCAACCATGTTTACTTCAGAAACAACCCTTGAAAGTTTCATTTCTGAAACATCTTGAAGAAGACCATCCACTTCCGTTACATTGGCTTGTGCAGACTTCTTATTCTGATCTTTGCGTTTACGACAATCTTTTGCCCTATATCCGGGCTTGTCACAAATGTAACATTTGTCCTTGGAACTTTTTATTTGCTCCCTATTCAGACCCATTATCGGAGAACTTTTTCTTTTTAGACTTTGGATCTTGTTCCACCACGTTGGTTTTATATTCCACAAAAGTCCTTCCTGATTTCTTCTCAGAAGCACGATTGTCCTTTTATATCCTTAATCTTACGATTAAGTCTTCAAATTTTATCTCTTTGCGTTTATGCTTGAGATAATTTTTAAAATCGTTCCACATTGGAGGTAATTTTTCAATAATAGCAACAACTTGGAAAGATTCACTTAAGGACATACCTTATGCATGTATTTCATTCATGATTACTTGTAATTCTTGGACTTGGTTGATGACTGCCTTGGAATCCATCATTTTGTAGTCCAAAAACCTGCCAACTACAAACTTCTTCGTGCCAGCATATTCTGTTTTATACTTTTTATCCAAAGAATCCCATAATTCTCTTGTTTTGAGAGAACTATACGCATTGTATAATGTATTGTCCAATCCATTAAGGATGTAATTTCGGCACAAAAAATCTGCATGTTTCCATGCATCTATTGCGGCAACAACATGCCTGTCTGTTTCATCTTCTTTGAGCACATGGGGGTCTTCATGAAGAAACCTTGTCAAGTTCAAAGTAGTAAGATAAAATAACATCTTTTGTTGCCACTTTTTGAATTCTGTTCCATTTAACTTTTCTGATTTTCATCATGGTTCACAAGAACGTTTGGTATAGGTGTAGAAGAAGAATTAATTATAGATAACGAACCGGTAGCCATATTTATTGCAATTATATATATATATATAGATAATAATTGTCTTAAGATTGTTAGGAAAACAGAATGGATACTATATATATATATATATATATATATTAACTTATCTCAAAAAATGCAGAAACAAATTTTTCAAGGCTAGTACTCTGTACTATATCCTTAAGACAATTATGCCATCTTTATGGTGCTTAGAGTTGATAGCACTTGTCTCCCATGATACAATGACAATCGTATGCTATAGTAACACTCCAAATAGCATACACAACAAACCAAAATAAAATGCTCTGAACTGTCTTTAAAATAACTCTAATTGACTTATGAAATGAAGACTAGAATGCTTTATGCTTGGAAATTGAATGATTTGAATAGGCTGCCCCCTATCTATTTATAGTAGGGGTTAGTGACTGATCAAAAAGGACATAACCATTTGAAAAGGTACTATTTAGCTAAAACGACGTAGTTTTAAGGCGTAGTAGAAAAGGCGCGTCCGTTCGGACCCATAAAACTACGTAGTTTTAGCTTTAGTAGAACCAAAACAATGTAGTTTTAGACTTAGCAGAAAAGGCGCGACAAAACGACGTAGTTTTGGGGCGTCCGTTCAGACTGATAGCCTATAAAATTTAAATTAAATTTTAAATAAATTTTGTCCAAAAAATTATATACAAGGACCCAGACCCAGACTCACGAACCTCGAGCCAGGCTAGGACGGCCGAACGGTTGGCGGCACGCACGTGTGAATTTGGACCAAGCCTTGGCTAGGTCCTCTCTCTTCCACAAAAGTGGGGTGCCCCTTGGGACCCAAACCCAAGAGCAACTTTCTTGTATATAAACACATTAAGTTTTTAGTTCTTAACCGATGTGGGACTTGATTTCTCACATGTATTTATTATCATTTATCATTTCCAAGAGTGATATTTAGGAGTTAATATCTCATTCATTACTCCATGAATTTGAGTTTACAAATACTTAATTTAATCTACTCATGGAGTAGAACACAATGATATGTGAATTTACATTAAATAATTATTAAAACTCACTTTAATTTTGGCTCAAATTCTAACAGTAATGACATAAACTAAATGAATATATATTAGTTTTAAGTTTAAAAATATTTGAAATTAATTTTTAAAAATTTAATATTAATCTTATAATTCAGAACAAAGAGAGTATTATATATATACTTACGCTTTTTTCAATTTTTTTTTATAAAATGAGAGGGCCAACATAAAAATATCAAAACGAGAATACCAAAAAAATCTAATCAAGCTTTATTTTTCCCTTAAACTTGTGGGTAGCTTCCCCCCTCCCCCTCCTTCTCCTTTTTACTCAGCTCCTACTGTATTGGAAGTATGGACTATATGAACAAAATAAATAAAAAGTGGCAAAAATTTAAAGTCAACCAAGTCATTTCCACAAGTCTTTCGAAGAATTTTTATGAAGGTTTCAAATAAAGTTTTTAGAAAATAATAGAGATTAAAGTGAAACTTTAAAAAAAAAAAAGGGGGGGGGGGGGGTGGGGTGGGGCATGATCTCTCCCGAGAACACCTAGTTTCGCCACCAAGTGCGGGATACGCCAGTTAGTTTGAAAAAACCCAGCTTCTTACATGTAAAGCTGTACTTGTCCTTCTACTCCTTCCCGGGTGGTGTCCATTCCATTACTCTATTCCACTCGGCCTAAGGGTGTAAATGAATTAAATCAAGTCAAGTCGAGTATTGAGTTGCTCAGATTTATTTCACAAAATTTATCGATAATAAAATAATGTTTGATTGAGGCTCATTTAGCTACCGAGTCGAGCCCGACAGTTTGAACTTTTCGAACGAATATGATCCGAATATCAATACAAAATTACCAGGAACGAAGCCAGGATTTTTTCTTTGGGAGGGGGGAGGCTAAAATTTTTTTAACATAAAATATATTCATCACTAAAAAGTTAAATTTCACCATTACAAAATATATTTTTACTAAAACAAAAATAATGTAGTAATAGAATTTACTTTGACAAAGGCAACAAAACATAGCAAAAAAAGTCTTTTAGAACATATCAAAGTTTCGTCAAACCTTGGGGGCCGTGGCTTTACAAAATTTTCAAACCAAACCAAATATACAAGTGAGTCTTACAAAATTTTCAAACTTTGGGGGTGAGTTTTATAAAATTTTTAAACTTTGGGTGGGCATGGCTCCCTCCAGTCTACATGTGGCTCCGTCTCTAAAAATTACAATTTAAGGATGTTAGAATAATTTACTGAACTTTAAAATTTGCTCATATTTGAATAATTTATATTTTAAGTCTAATACCCATTGAACTTTTAATCGAACGAGTACGCCCGAATTATTTGCTCATTTTATTAAGGCCCATTGATGTAGAACATTTTGATTATGCCGTGGAAATTTTAGGTTATCTACATCCACATGTGATAATACATGCATGACCGTATAAAATATGGGGGGCTTGACCACTCCTAGGACCACTGAGCTAAAAATATTAAATATTGTGGACTATAAACTGGCCGCCAGTTATACGTTATCTAGATTCACAACTGAAAGTATTGGTTATGTACTCTATACGTTTCAAAAATATATAATAAATATCATTTTTTAATAATTTAATTTTAATATTTTATTTAATTTTGAAAAAGTTAAAATTTTATAATTAATACTGCTCTTTATTAGAAAAATGGTCTCATTTTAACTTTTTGAGGTTAGTTTGTGAAATCATAAAATTTACAAATTTGTTTATTTTAGCTAATACATCTTAATTACTATGAACCATCTAAAATATTCTATTTATTTTAAAATTTATGGTGTTCAATATTTGCACGAACACATCAATTTCAAATATTAAGATTTTAAAATTGATTTCAAAAAATTAAAATAGCGCTCTTTCAGTACTGAAACACAAGAGTAATACTTTTTAGAAAATTAATAATATTCACAATAATATTTACTAAACTCAAATTAAAAATTCACAGAAATTTTACGATTTCAGATTTCTCTAATTAACTTCTAATAAAAGTATAAAAAAAGTAAATAAACACTTTGTAGAAACTAAGAAAAATGTTTTGCTTAATAATTATTGAAAGAAGGCAAAAATTATTGTCAAATAAATGACTAATTTAGAAGACAAAAATGGTCAAATTAATTAAAATAGTTATTACGTGGGCACGCAAGTCATTCAAAGTCGATTTCTCAAGTCTTCCTACCGTGGCCATAACGTTAGTGCATATAAAAGCGTACTTTTCTATTTTAGTAGTCTTTGTTTATCCTTTTTTTTTTTAAAAAAAAATTCATCTCTTTTTAGGTGAAATTTCATTGTTATTGAATTTTTTATTTTACTTGTATTTAATATTTAATTTAATTATAGAAACTTGAGTTAGTGCATGTTTGAATGACTTGTTAATTTTTTTATTTTTTAATGATCAACTTTGAATTTGAATTGTTCTGAAATAACGAAGATTATATTCTTTACCTTAATAAAAAAATAGTTCTAATTGAAATAACGAAGATTATATTGAGAAAATCTTGCACTGTTATCCACACTCAAAATATTCTTATAATCACAAGAAATACTGCTCAATATTATAGAGAAAGAATTTTCTGATTCTGGTGTGATTTTTATTTCTTAACTAAGCAACTTATTTATAGAAAAATGCTAACACACAATGTTTGAAAAATATGCAGATGCGTACATTAGTTTTGAAAAAGAGCCGGCACACCTATTTTGGAAAAGAGAGTTCAAAACCAAAATGAGAATCCCTACTTTTCTTCACTTGTTTTTAATAGAATTTATAATTATTAAAAAAGAATCCAAATTCAATTTGCTCACTTCCAGCTTATTGTATTCTTATGCCATAAATTTATTATAATAACATTACCATTTAAATTATAAAATTATATTATTATATTATAACATTATAACATTATACTATTATAATGTAATATTATAATAATATATTTGAATGAACATTTGATCGAAAAAGATAAAATGCTAACTTTCAACAAATGTCTCATGCTAAAAATTTCTCTATTTATTTAAAAATTGAACAAATATTTACTTATCATATTTATCAATAATTTTTATTTTATTCATCAATTATTATTCACAAATAATATTATAAAATCACAATATTGACAATCAGGTCGTTCCCAGAAAAAAGGGGACTTTTCGATAATGATTTCTCCTTAATGGCGCGCAATTAAATAACTTAACTTCTTTCCTCGACTTTGAATTTGACTAATAAATAGGAAACTTATATTTTCATAAAAAAATAATATTTTCATATGATTTTTTTCACATGAATAGTAAGTGAGTCCCAATTTTATGTGAGAGACTCATGTGAAAATATTAATTTGCTAATAAATATTGTAATAGTAAGAGGCCTAAAATAAAGTGCTTATTTTAGGGTACAATTAGTGGAAGACTGGAAGTTATGAATTGAATGACTTGTGTTTATTTGTTGTGGGTCAAAGGTGTGGTAAGAATGTGGCCCAAAATCAACGTATTGTGGTTTTTGCTATGCTAAAACTATTTTCAAAATAATTAAAAAGACTTTTAAAGTAATCAAAATGATTTTCAAAAGACAAAAAAAAACAAATTAACAAATGACTTTGAAATGAAAAATCTAAAAGACAATTTCAAAATAAAACCGATATATTTAATTTTGAAAATAACTTAAAATTTGAATATGGAATGACTTTTATTTTCTCTTTTTGTGGAGTTTTATTTCTCCGACTTTAGATTTTTTTTTTTTCAATCTATGGAGTCTTTCTTCTCCTAATTTGAGATTTTCTCATTCTACGAAACTTTTTTTTCAAGAATATTTCTATCACTACAATAAATTAGGGATGTAATGAAGGAAATTTTGTGAAGGAATTTATTCCTTCACATAAGGAGTTTATTAGCGAAGGAACAGTGAAGTAAAAAAATATAGTGACAATATAGTTATTAGCGAAAGAAACATCCTTCACAATTTATATATTTTTCTTTCGCAAAATTCAGTTGGTAGAAAGATATTTGGCGCCTATTATAATGATAATAGGAAAAAAAAACTATTAATGAAGAAATTATTACTCACTATATATTATTATTCATATATTTTTTGCGAGAGATAAAATTGATCACTGTTTTATTCTAAATAATTTTGTTAGAATTAATTATATTAAATATAAATTATAATATAAATACATTAAATTTTTTATAGTAATAAATTTATTGTTAATAATATTTTTAAATAACTTATAATATCCACTATTTCTTTTAATTAATTAATTATAAAATAAATAGCTTTCACCATAGTACCGCTTCCTAATTTTTCCCCAAATTAGAAGGGTTTCCACTCGCACAGCCAGAGCCAGAGAAACATAAGAAATTCTTCCTATTGAATCCTCTTAGAACATAAATTCAAAAGAAAGAACAGAGAATGATGAGAACAAGATTGCTATGATTCACATTGGGCTTCGGATTCTCTACAAATACCCACTTCGTCTTCAAAGATCTCTGGGTCGATTGCCAAATTCTCTCTGGTGACGACCTGAATTTTCGCTCATCATTGTCGTAGGAGCTAATGGCCGCACGGGAAAAGATTAGGAGAAACTACCTCTGATCTAAGCTCTCGCACTGGTTTTGATTGTACGTAAGGATTGATTGTTTTGCTGCTTCTTTTTTTTCACCAGTCTTAATCGATCCTTGCTAATTTTTCTGAGGAACTGAAATTATTGATTGATTTTTTGGACTGAATGCTTGAGTCAAAAAGAAGAATTGAAGCAAAAACATAACTAGAATTTATTAACCAAGAGGTAAGTTATGTATTTTTGTTATATTTATAGGAGTTGAGTAAATAATATATATGATTATCGTAATATTTGCTATGCTTGGTTGTGAAAATCATGTGGTGAAGAAATTAGATGATATGTGGAGTAATAAGGATGAAAATTTATGGCTAAACCATGTTCAAATCCATGTAAATTCTGAGTTTTGGACTATGCATAATTGGTGTTTGATAAAATACCTCAAGGAGGTTAAGATGTTTAAAAACCTGAAAATTTGCCTATGATTAGAACCAAGTGGTATGTATATATGAATTAGAATTATAATATGGCTCGAGTCATATGGTCAGTTTATGGAAAAGAATAATAATTTTTCACTTGACCCTGCTAATGATCAACCAAACTCAAAAATATCATATTTATCTTCTCTAAGGTTGAATGTGATTGGTAGTGATTCTTTTAAGTGTTCTGTTGGGGTGGAAACTTAAGGAATTAACTTTTCACTGGTTTTGCTTCATTTGTTTTTCTGAACCACAAAGTGGCTAGCTATACCGTCCCAACAACTTAACACTCTGTCCATCTAAATGACTAAACACTTACTGACTACGGTTTTTAATAGTTTATTTACTTATTTTGGTGCCATTCATATGTTCTTAATCTGGAATATGATAAGAATTTGTAGAGCAGTAAGGGAAAATGATTGAATACGTAAACATTAAGAGCAGTAAGGGAAAATGTATGGTTTAGAAAATGCAAACAACTTTTTAGATGCTTAATACATCGTGTGGGGCTTGATTTTGGCAATGGTGTTTCAAATGCTTTGAATTTGGTGCCTTCGAGCAGGCCAGTGGTTGGCATGACCGTGTTGATGTACCATATGAGAAATCCATGTTACTTGAGCTTGCTATGGCTGCAATGGATGAGTTTGTGAAACTGGCTCAGATTGATAATCCCCTCTGGTTCAGTAAGTTCTCGTGGAGATGTTGATGGATGCAGTAAGTTCTTCAATTTCACACGTGACTGTTATTCTTTATGGTATTGTCAAATAACTTATTTTTAGCGACTACATCTGTGTTGTCTGACAAAGTTAATAGGGTGGCCCGAGAGTAGCTTCAAAATAATTTTTATTTGCCATGTAGACATCTAATATCTCTATGGTGTTGGAGAGGACCAAGTGTAGAATTATTTTAGATCATCTATTATGTATACTTTAAACTTAAATAGTATCCTTGTTCTTTAGTGCTTGGCAGTTGGCCACTCTTTTCATAACTTTTCAATCTTACAGAATCAATGGGCTGAAATGTTACCTGGCATAATTGGAAGCAGCTCTACTCTTGATGTGATATCTAGTGGCATGGGTGGCACTATAAATGGTGCCCTGCAACTGGTACATCTTTTGACATTTCCCCTCCTATTTATTTTCTTTACCTTTACTGCTAAACTGAATCTTGAAGATCCTACATTGTAGATGCATGCAGAAATCCAAGTTATTTCACCACTGATCCCAGTTCGTCAAGTGAGGTTTCTTCGGTTCTTCAAACAACATGTAGAGGGGGTTTGGGCTGTGGTTGATGTGTCCATTGAAGCCATCCAAGAAGGTCCAAATGCACATGCATTTGGGCATTGCAGGAGGCTTCCTTCTGGATGTATTGTGCAAGATATGCCCAATGGTTTTTCTAAGGTAATTGTTGAAATAATTTTTTTTATTTGTTCTGTATCTTTATTTGCATTTTATCGTATAAATCTTCGCACCAGTTTACTTTTGTTGAAATAGTTCCTTACTTTAGGTCTTTATTGAGGTTTATGAGTAACTTCTTTTTCATGCATTACTTGGAAGTAATAAACATCTGATATTCTAGCTTGCTTGACTTGTGCTTGGAAACAATATTTTGTTTGGTTCTAATCAGATACAGTAAGACTTTGACCTAAGAATCTGAACCTTCTATTACTATTTAAGTATTTTACTGTAAGATGCTTCTTCAAATTTATATTATAGTATAATCTTAAACTTTAAGGCTAGGGTTGTTGTGTGTAATCATTATTATTTAACTGCCATTTTAGAATTGACTGAATGAGGGGACATTATAATATTATAGTGGATACCTTTTTATTTATTTATTTTTATGCATCTCGAATATATTAAAATATTTATATTCACATAAAGGTAGAAGCCTTGGAATTTCATCCTTAGTTGTGTCTCATATGTTGTTTATTATCCACAAGGTTACATGACCTGGACACAGTTTCGTATTGCACTTTTTTCAACTCTATTAAACAATACAACACTATATCTCTATCTTAATTAACTTTCATTTGCTAACTAAAAATATTGTTAGCAAGTACCATATGCAGCTGTTTTATAATTAAATGGGAGGTTTTTTGTTCTTACCTCGCTGACATAAACCCATTTCATGTTGACTTTACTTTTGAACCTCCCTAAGAGCCTGTTTTTGTGGGGACATCTAATATTTAGAAAATGCAAATATTTTTTTAGATGCTTAATATATCATGTGTGCATGTGCTTTACATATGAATGTGATGTGCAGACTTCACTGACCAATACTCAACATTATGTAGAAAGTTTTTGCTGAAATGAATTGAAGCTGCAGGGCTATTTGGGGAATCCAATCCCCCAGCATCACCCAAGTGTTAAAAAATTAATTCAAAGGATAGCATTGTAAAAATTAATATAAAATTTGTTTGCAAGTTTAACAATCTTGGTGGAGTTTCCTGAAGTGTTGATTACTTCCATTGTTGAATAATTTTCTACTCAAGTTTCCGGCGTTGGCTAACTGAAAATTCCACTCCCAAATGCAATTTAAGTTTGTTTCAACTAGTTGAAATCTTATCAGTGCTATTGGAGTATTGCATTGTGCTAGTATGGCATTGTAAATTTTACATTTTACTGAACAATTAGAATCCATTGTTATTTTAAAACGTTATATTGTTAGTCAGATTGTGTCTTTCTGAGGTTAGTGATTCCTTTCCGAAGGCTACCATAAGTTAGTTTGCTGAATAAGTCTGACCAGTTTTAATTATTACCTCCAGAATCCTACTAAGGTTGATGACTGGACTGCTGATTTGAACCCACAGTCTAAAGTTGTGATGCCGCGTGCTTATGTTATACCTACACTTCGTCCTGCTGCAATTGGACACAACTTTCAGTTTGAAAGGCTAGGTAAATTCAAGAACCCTTTAGTTGTTACTTTCAGTTTGAAAAAACTTCTATGCACCGGAAGAAAACACGTGTGACTGAAATGGGCAACCAATATGTCTCAAAAACATTATCGCTTGTCAAGTTAATGGTTAATCTCTCTCTCTTAATTTCAGTTTACCATTTTACTCTTTTTTTTATTTCTCATTTCATTGAATTTTGGTGTTTCTCTTGCAGCATGAAGTTTACATGCCCAACATTGATTTCTTTGAAGAAAATGATGGTGAAGTGGACCTAACATGACACTTTATTCCTTCTAGTTCGTTGTATGTTAGTTAATAAATATTGTAGATACTATGGTCCTTGAGAGACCAAGATACAAAACAAAATATGTATTTATCGTGACTCGAGCATTATCTATTTATATATTGGTTTTATTAGTTCTTTATGTATTAGTTTATCAATTAGTTTGAAACAAATATGACATTTATATTTATTTAAAATATTAAATTTAATATTTTTTATATAGATTAATAATAATAAATATGAAATCACTTATTTGAAAAGTAATTATAATTTGCAATGAATTTTGATTATTTGCCAATTAAATTTATTTACAAATTTATAATTTGTGAAGGAATTTTTCTTTCACAAAATTGAAGAAAGATTCTTAATTTATAATTAGTGAAGACAAATATTCTCTCGTTAAATAAATTAGTTCTTCACAATATATTATTTGTCAGGGAATAAAGGTATTTACTAATTTCAAATAGTCCTTAAAATATTATTTGTGAAGAAAATCAATATTTCACTAAATAACAATATTTCATTACCAAATATAATTTGTGAATAAAAAGTTATTCACAATATATTCTTTACAAAAAATATTTAGTCACTACTTAGCGAAGGATAGCCAATTGCGAGGAGATCTTATGCGAGCACTCGTGTGAAGGAAATATTTCTTCGCAATAAATCTATTCTGAGTGATATATTATGTCTTGTGAAAGATTTGTCTTCATTAGAGGCCATTTTTGGTGTAGTGTATGTTGATGAGGTTTGATTACCGTTAATCGGTGAAAGATAGATCTGTTCAGATTTGGGTGTGGGTTACTATGACGATTTTCTTTTTGTTGTTTGTGTTGAAAAACTACGCAAGTCTATATACTTTTGTCTATTTTTTAGAAATATGTATGTTCTCGAGTTTCGAATTTCAATTTAAAAAGGGAGGAGGTATCATATTGACTCTTGTGTTTTTGTAATTCATTCTCAAATCTATTTTCCTGAACTTTGCATCTTTAAAAGCCAAATCAATGCTTTAATCACTACAACAAAATGGCTATTTTCGACGAAATATTATGTCGGAATTAAGGATATTATGTCGAGAATATCTTAATTCTGACGGAATAATCAGTCGAAAATTCGGTTGGATATAGGCGCATCAAAATTAAATTCGTCGATCTTTCGGTCGGAAATAGCGAACTTCTACGGAAATATTTTTGACCAACTTTTTGGCCAAACTTACATTATCCTCGACAGAATCCAGTCTGTCGGAATTAGTCGACCGATCTTAGTCCGCCACGTGGAAAAACAGGTAATCGTGTGGGAGCCTTAAGAAGGAAGAAATTCTGTCGAAACTAGTCTTATTCCATCTAGCATAAGGTTTTTTTAATTTTTTTTTTTTTCTGTTTTGGCAATATCCAGGGTAATAACCCATATTCTTGTACCTGTAAACCTGTTTTTTTTCCAACAGCACATACACCATAACTATAACTATCCAACAACATGAATATGAATTACCAAGTCAAACAATAATAATTTTTTTTTCTAATTTTCCATAAGATATACAAAATTAACATGTTAAACTAAAGTAAAGATGAATAAATTATATGTCAAACATCAACTAAACGAGAAGTTAATATGTCAAACATCCCATTAAGCTAAACTAAAGTATATCAAACATCCCATTAAGGCTAAATTAAACTAAATGTGTCAAACATCAACAAAACTAAAGTAAAGATGTTAAACTAAAGTAATGACAAGGTTTAAACTACAATACATCAAACATCAACTAAACTACAAAATTTACATCCCATTAAGCTAAACTAAAGTAAATATGTACTAATCATCTACAAAATTAAGTCACGCCAGTAGTACTACCCCCGGTGTGATAAGGATCATCGGGCGGGAGTCGACGTGATCTGAGTGAGCAGCCTCCCCGGCATCGCTAGCCCGCTCGGGATCGTCACCATGTTGACACAATATAATGTAACTCATTAGTCCATGATGTAATAAAAATATGTAACTACAAGTGCACAGTGTCAAGTTGAAGAACTGGCAAGTACAGGTCGAACTCACAGAGACTAGATTAATTTTAATATATCCTTAATATCTATTTTAGGAGAATTAGAAATAAAGATTGAAAATTGATTAACTAGAATATGAAAATTAATAATGAGGAAACAATCTAGGAATCCGAATCAATTAAATAATAAACATAACATATAATTCAATCTCTTCTATTTTTATAACTTAATTATGATTTTGATCTCCCTTCCCTTGAATTTAGTAATTTTACGATTAACGTGGGCAAGCATAGACTATGAAAATTTAAGGATTAATTATAACCCATCAAAACTTCTTCGAGTAAGCATGTATTATGAAAAACTCATATCTTAACAATAATCTATCAAAACCTCTTAATCAATTTAAAATTACATAAGAACTATAAAACGAAGGTATTTCAATAACGAAACATGAAGGCGAAATCAATTAAATATATAAGCATAAATAATAGAAGAGATGAAAAATATTATCATGAATAATTATTTAATTTCATCTTCAACCTAGATATGAAAAATTAACTAGACATGAAAAATGAAATAACTAACTAAAATAAAGAAGAAAATATGATTAAAAATAAATAAGAAAACTCCCTTTATTGACGATTCTCTAATAAGCGTACAAAGAAAAAATAATTTAATCTACTCCTACTCCTAACCTAAAGTCATACAATACCTAATACACATTCTCTCTAAAATAAGAGACCTATTTATAGAAAATTAAATTTGTGCCCTAATTTAGATACATTGAACTTGGTCTCTTTTGTTCCCTTTTATCCTCTTCTTTCTTTCTTTCTTAACTTCAATCTCTATATGACAATCCTCCAAGAGTCATTTTCTATCTTTAAGAGCTGGATATAAATCTTTTATTTGCTCCCCGAGAAAAATAAATGTTATTTCCTACAAAACAAAATAAAATCTATTAGTTAAATAAAATAAGCATATAAAATAATGAATATGAGAATATTAAAATGTATTAATTACGTGTCTATCAGTCCATATAATACAATTAAAGATAACTAAATTAAAATTAAATAACATGCAGAATACTTGAATTTAAAATGAATAGTATACTTGAGTAGTCGAGGGCTGACTCAGCATTGGCCCAAAAGCGTCCATGAGTACGGTAACCACCATCCGAACTACTTTATCGCGTATCGCGACGAACTGCTCCGGAAGGATGAACGTACTCTCGGTGATGGCACTAGCTGCAATGTCCTGAGCAAGCTGATAAAGGCGAGCACGGTTGGGCAAGTCCTGACGACGGAATATCAGATCCGTACCAAACCTCTCTAACACTGCCGCCATAACCCTCTGGAACATAGCATCGTCTAAGCCATCGCCCGTATGTGATGGTCTCACGGGTGCTCTCGGACGCAGATGTTGGCTAGAGCTTGCAAAAATAAATATAAAATGAATAATATTATATTTCACTTTATTCGCAAACGAGAAATAAACTAAAATATTATACCTCCAAGTAGTGTATAGGCAGATATCATCGGAAACCCTAGCACTCGATACCGATCGGTACTGTGACACCCCCAAATACGGTACTTCAATTTCCACAGGATTTGGTATTCACTATCTAATTATAACACATCTCTACCCATAAATAAATGAAACTCATAAATGAAATAGAAATCCCCTTATAAGGGTTACAACGTCTTACACAATAAACAATCCTAGGTTATCTAACCTTAATACATCAATGCAGAAACAACAAAAACAAATAAGTCTTAAACATAACATAATAAGTCTTAACATCAACATTCTCAAATAATAATAAATAAGTTTTTATCACTTGTTTGCCTTGTCCTTTCCTTTACTAGTGGATGGCTCGTCGACTCTTTTAACTTTAGCTGCAATGTTATTATGTAAGAGTGAGTAACAATTTCCCACAAATATAACAAAATAATAATTATAACATACGAGTAATCAAGGAGTTATGAATAATAGAAAGCTCGACTTTTGAATCGAGAGTAGAAAACAAGAATCAAAAGTACATCTGAGGGTCACAAGACCATGAACTATGTCCCAGGTTATCAAGTATTCCTACTTTAAACCTTTAATAGTCATAAGACTATATGGACCTTACTTCTCGTACTTAGGGGGATCAGGCCTTAGTACTATGTATGTGCACAACATCTCAACGCTAACGCGTAAAATAATCCCCTATAAAGGGTTATTCATCTCAGTTTGACATCAGAGTCCGCACCAAAGGAAGTTTGGTTTGGATAAGATTCAATAGTAGTTCTAGAATTTAGAACGTTCATCAACTATAGTCTAGTCGAATCAATAAGGGTTCGCTAGTCATTCAAGGTTCAATGCAATAATATAAATGGTATTCAAATCAAAGATTTAAGCTCAAATGTATACAAGTGAATCAACATTGAATAATCGAAGTATAGCTTTCAAAGAATTAAATCATCTCATTTGGAATCATGAACTTGAATAACAAAAGTACGAAACTTATTCGATATAAGAATAGGATTTAAGACTTGCGTAATTGTAATTAAGATTGGGTAAGAAAACTTGTCTCGTGCATACATTATACTTTTACTATTCACGTTCCTCAATTAATCCTACATATCATTGTATTCACAATACCAATTAATTATAACATAACTAGCATCATGAGTAAATTCTCTTTTAACACTTAAATCTAAGTCTGATTATATTAATCAAATCACAAACATTAGTTCTTAAGCACATTATTGGACTTCACGAATAACGAGTTTAAGTTCATATTCGACTTATCGATTAATCACGTAAAAACATCATTGACATATTGTTAATCTGTTTTAACCTCTCAATATATGATTAACACATTTTCATGTTCGTTAAATTACATTTAAATTATATGTTCTGGACTTAGACAATAAAAATCTCATTTCTGGGCAAAACTGCCAAGTGGCGCTACAGCGCCCCAGGATGAACTGGAAACTGGCGCCCTCTCCCACAGTTGACGTAGTTGGCCTTTGACGTAGTTATTCTTCACGACTGACACCCTCTCCCACAGCTCTTGATCATTCACCGAACGTGGGGTGCCTTCAAGACAACGCTCGTTCAATAAGCTCTTATATGTATCTTGTCTGCAGGTTAACAATTAAATAGTTAAAAATAAATATTAAATTCTAAATAATAACATAAACTTGATAAACAACATCAAAGTTGTCAAAACTTATTACCACTATCTGGACAGCATCAGGCAGACCATCACGGGTGGCCACGTACACATCTAGCCAATGGATCGGCTGACCTTAAGACTGAGACTCCTATACAAAACATACTCCCATATTACTAAGTAAACATGTGATATTCTACAAACCAAGATTGTAAACATATTAAAACTATTCTATCAAATTCACAAGTTTACTATTCATACGTACCCTGGCAGTGATATATTGTAACTGTGATATTCTGCCGCCCCTGTAGGTGCCTTTTGCCTTTTCGCCATTAGGTACACCCGAGGATCTGTTAGTGGTAGCAGTCTTGCGTCTTTTGACCTAGCTCTCAGCTTTTTATTGGGCACACATCTCAGCCCATATGGACTGGGTGCACCACCAGGGGCTATGCTCGTGCATATACTCCTCTACCTGGCCTGGATGGTTGATCGATGCATTGTGTAGGGCTTTTTGTCGTTCTTTGTTCAATTTATCTTTGGTGCGAACAACGCACTTCTGCTAGAATAGTGTCTGTATCACTAAAGCATGCGCATCCTCCCATCTATACCTTTTCTGCAAATAAAACAACAATAATAATATTAAAACGGTACTATTAACATATAATCCAACAGCTACTAAATAATTTTTGTCTATTGATCTTATTATCTGTCATAATTAAAAAAATATACCTGAAATTCAGCCCAAACTGCATCCTTGTGGGCGATTGTCTATAAGCACAGCTGTGAAATGCACTTGACTATCTTGTTATCTACAAAATCACTACAATATAAAATAATTTACATTCAAGATAAGTAGATTTATTATAATATTTAAAATAATTTACATTAATATATATATATATATATATATATATATATATATATATATCTGCAAAAATGGAAATCTAAAATGTTTATATATAAATGATGCGGACGTACGTACTGTCAGGAGGAAGAAGAATCTGTATAAGAATTCGGTCATCCGGATTAGCAGGGGCTTTTGGCACATGATTAGGACCCCTACCCAAGCCGCGCTTTTTTTGTGTTACTTCAGAAGCCATCTATATTTTACAAATTTCAAGATATTATTATGAGTTATATTTGATTACATGCATATATGAATATAAAATGACAATAATGACATAAAATTGCATTAAATAGTTAAGTACATAAACATGACAATGATATAAAGAACATGTAATACTAAACATACATTTTATTTTTTTAATCATTGTCTGAGTCAGAATCATCTTGTATACGTATTGCAGATTCATAACCATCATCTGCTTTAGATTCAGTGTCAGTTAATAACTCTGCCTCCTTAGTATCAGTGTCATCTGGCACAAGTATTAACTCAGGATATAATTCATTAGGTTCATCTCCACCATCTAACTGGATTACATCATTATCGTTCTCCACATTTATTATAGTTTGTCTATGAAGCATCTGCTCTTGGTAAATCTCCTCGTCTACTACTTCTACACGACTGCGCGCAGGAGTATGAATTACAACTTTCCAATCTGTAGGCGGTCTATCCCTTTTTCTAACAGGACTAAGAGTCTAGTATACTTGTACTATTTTAGTTGGTAACACAAACGGTTCGTTGGCATACACAGACCTATGGAGGTCAACATCGACGATTCTATGTCTGTCAACACGTATCCCTTTTTTTGAATCAAACCAACGACACTTGAACAAGTTAATATGACCCCTGTACGTGCCCTTGTACAACAACTATATGATTTCCCCTAACTCCCCATAAAAGGCACGACCAAGCTTATTATAACAATCTCCTTGGACACACACTCTAGTATTAGTTGTTCTTTTATCATGACCATATGCCTTTGTATGAAATTCACAACCATTTATTTTGTAACCATTGAGACTAACTTGGTCCTTGTCTGGTCCCATAGCTAGGACTTGTATATTAGACAAAATCGTTGATCCCTCAGAAAAAGCCTACAAAAACTCCATCCTATTGAATGAATTCATAGTTAATATGGAGTATATATATGTCGTGCTTAAGTAACTTAGCTTACTTTGTTCTTTAGCCAAAGTATAAATTTTTTATCACGACTGATTTGAATATCTTTATCAGTTATGTCGGGATGCTTCACTTTTAACTCGTCATCGTTTGATCTATAGAATGTTATAAACATTAATATATTGGAATGTATATTATATGCCATTAAAAGTAAGGGATAAATATGAATTTTACATGTGTACCTCACAAATTCGTCAATCTCCTCGCAACTGAGAAGAATGCAAGTATGTGTAACATATAATTCTTGCTCAGATAGGAATATGTGCACCCCTTTTCCATGAATGCGGCCCGATAGAACAAATACAAAAAGCCGATCATTTAGTTCAACATTGCCCCCATCATCATGTCTCGAGACTTGATTGGCCTTTGTCAAAACTTCGTTCGAAAAATAGTCTGAGACAAACGTAGATATCTCATCAAAACTGTATGCCCTCGACATAAGCTTTATTCTTCACCTTCCGCTTAAGGTTTCCCATCACCCTCTCGAAAGGGTACATCCATCTATATTGAACTGGACCCCCAGCACGAGCTTCATAGGGAAGATGGATTCGCAAATGCTCCATGGAGTCAAAAAAACCAGGTGGGAATATTTTTTCAAGTTTACACATGATCTCTATGATGTTCTTCACAAGTACGGACATGTCCTTCTCATTTAATGTTTTTGAACATAAGTCTCTGAAGAAACGACTAAGATCCATCAAAGCATCCCATATTGGTTTATCAAGTAGATCCCGAAATGTTATAGGCATGAGTCTCTCCATGAACATATGACAGTTATGACTCTTCATCCCTTGCAATTTCCCACCCGTAACACACCTTGCAATGTTTAACGTATATCCATCTGGTAGTTTCAGAGACTTAACACATGTGAACACATCTTCAACTTGCTTTTTGGACAATGTGTACCTTGCATGCGGTTTGACAATCTTACCATTAGGAGATTCATAAAGTTCTAATCCATGACGCTTACATGTCCAATCGTGCCTTATCATTATCTTTTGTCTTCCCCGTAACATTCATCACAATTTTAAACACATTGTCGAACACATTCTTCTCAATATGCATCACATCTAGATTATGACAAATCAAATTTGTAGACTAATAAGGCAATTCCCAAAAGATGCTTCTCCGAACCCAGTTATGATATTCGTCAAACCCATTGATTATGTTTGTGTCATCAATCTTACCAAATGGGATGACCGACAATCTCATCACACGGTCTCGCATCTCCATTCCCAACAAACGCGATGCAGGCATATCATTGGCTACTTTCCCTTTTCTGAAGTGTTCTCTATTTTTTCAAAATAGGTGATCTATCAGCAAGAACAGACGATGACAGTCAAACCAGCAAGGCTTTCGACCTTTTGATAGATTGAAAGACTTTGTATGCTCCATACAATATGGACCATAAGCTAACTTCCCGTGTGTACTCCATTCTGCTAACATACCATAAGATGGAAAGTCACTTATAGTCCACATAACCGCTGCCCTAAGGTTGAAATTTGTTTTCATTGCAGCATCCCAAGTTTGTACTCCATCCTCCCTCAATACCTTTAACTCGTCTATAAGAGGTCTCAAGTAAACATCTAGGTTCTTTCCAGGACTCTTGGGACCAGGAATTACAAGTGACAGAAACAAGTATGGCTGTTTCATACACATCCAAGGAGGTAAATTATACGGAGTAACAATCACAGGCCAGCAGTAGTACGGAACAGCTGAGTGGCTGAACGGGTTGAAACCATCAGTGGACAATCCAAGCCTCATATTTCTAGGTTCCAATACAAACCCAGGATGTGCTAAGTTGAAATATTTCCAAGCCTGCCCATCTGCGGGATGATTTAGTTCTCCATCTTTAGCTGGAGATTTCGTATGCCAACTCATATGTTCAGCTGTTCTTGAAGACATGTACAATCTTTTTAGCCAATGTGTAATTGGAAAATACCTTAAAATCTTAAATGGTATAGTTGATTTTTTTGTAGTCATACCCTTTTTATTAGGCCTAAATCGATCATAACTGCAAAACGTGCATCAGGTCATCTGTTCATTTTCCTTATAAAATAACATGCAATCGTTAGGACATGCATCGATCTTTTGCTATCTAAGACCCAACTTTTTCACCATTTTCTTACAATAGTAATAGTTATCAGGTAATTTCTCACCGTCAGGCAATATACTCTTAATGGCCTTCAAAAATGACTCAAAACACTCATGGCTCATGTTGTGATCAACCTTGATGTTAAGTAATGTTTCCACTACAGAAAATGTAGTGTGTTTGGTGCAACCATGCCACAATAGCTCGCTACCCCCGTCTAACAACTTAAGGAAGGCTTTGGCATCAGAATTCATAGGGTTGCTCTCTGCCTTGTTCCCAATCAAAATATCATGAACCATTTCATTCACACGATGAGTACTGCTGCCCGGATTGTATACTTCTATGATGCCACCATCTTGTTCTGACCATTCACACATTTTGGGTGACTATACGCATACTCCAAAAAACACTTGGAAACCAGCTCTAAATTCAGCTGTAGCACCTATCTGAGCACTTAACTTTCGTCGTGCCATCCAACTACAGTCTGAATAGAGGTCTATGATACCATGGTACCTACTACAGACAACATGAGCTTATTAATGTATAAGCATGGTCAGGCTCTCTGATAAGTGGTTTTATGACCACTTATTCGGATAGTAGCTAGCTTGTTTCGTTGCTTAAACTCAAGTATTCTTGTGCTTTTAATATTTTTTTCCTTTGTTTTGCATTATTCATGTTTGGGAACTCTTCGAGTGCAATTTGAGCTAAAAAAAGGACAAAAAATGCCAAAAAGAGGCAACGCACAACAGAAGGCTAAAGGCATAATGGCATGATAGGGCAGATGAGTGTTGCTTGCAATGTGCAAGTGTGCAAGGAAAGAGAAACCAAGTGCAGCAGCAGAAAGAAGCCTTGCACCAGCAACACTGCAGGTGCCGCACGGTCGCGCCAGCATAACAAAGCCAACCCGCGCGCCCGCGCTGATCCCCAGAGCCAGAGCCCAACTTCAGCAGCCGCGCGGCCGCGCCAGGATTAAGCCTTGGGCGCGCGGGGCCGCGCCAGTCAACTTTCGAGCCAGACTTTGACTTTTGCTTAAAATGAACGGGAGAAGGCTTTTATAAGGGGCTAAACCTCATTTACTGAGGAGGATTGAATAGGCCTTAAGCCCTAGTTTCTCCATTCCTTTATCTTTTCCTTTTCTTGTATAAATTAGGAGTAGTGTAGTGTTAGATTAGGGTTAGTGTAGTTAGTAGATTCTAGGGTTTCTTTTGGACTTGAAGATTGAAGCAAGGGATTACATCAAGGATCCAAGCTAGGAGAAAGATTTGCAATTTCTATCCTTATTCTCTCCTTGTTATTATTGTACCTTGTGGATGATATGCTTGAGTCATTTATGACTTAGTTTATATTTTGGGGTTTCAATGGAACCCAACACATAGTTTGTATTGATTGCTTTCTCTCTTTGCTATTATTGCGAATTGGTTATCATAACTTGTGCTTTTAGATTTATTTCTTGTGAACCTGTATGAACTTGACAAATGGATTATAGGTTTAGACCTAGTTATGATATCATGCGAAAGTTAGAGATTCTTGCGGGTAATCTATGAGATTATGTGACGTGTGTCTCATTCATTGTCTTAAAGAGTTAATAATTTGTTAGTGTTTGGGATAGAAATATACCTAAATGCTGCATGCAGCCAAATTGAGAATCTAATCTTAATGACTTCCTATGTGAAAATTGGTAATTGAAGGAGTAGTTAACGAGATTTTCCCGTGACATGTGTCTTGTTAATTGTTCTGGATATTAGTTGCTTGATAGTGTGTAGGATAGACATATACCTACATGCCGCATTAGGAAGACTCATAGTTGTCCATCGAAAGAGGCTATTATGTAATCATGATTTCTCGGTTGTCAATTCTAGGTGCTTATTATTCGAAGTGAGAGAGTTAAGAGATTCGAACGAAGTGTTGGGGGAAATTGTAATCCCATGTCTTCATTATCTGAATTTACCCTAGGATTAGTTATTGTATGTTTTAATTCTTGCCTAGTTAGTGTAGTTTAATTCATTCTCCTTACCATTCGTTTAAATAAGACTGAGATGATTATGTACTATTGATTTGGCGACCTTTTATCTGTTAATTCCTCGTGGGAATGATATCTTTACTCACTATTTATTACTCGTTGGCCGCGTATACTTGCGCATTAATTGTGTCATATAAATCGACCAACAAGTTTTTGGCGCCGTTGCCGGGAATTAATTGGATAACTGTTTGCCAACATTAGTTTAAATCAAATTAGTCTTACTTTAAACATTTTTTTAATTTTTTTTATTTTGCTTATTTCTCTTTAGATATTCTCTTTTCAGGTACAATGGACTCAAATTTCTATCCATGGAACTACACAAGTCAGGAGCAACCAACAGAAGTAGGGAATGATGGCGTCGACCCAAATGCTTCACTTTCAGCACAGTTGGAGGTTCTCTCGAGGAAGTTGGATGCTATTTCAGCTCAACCAAGTCGAGAGATAGCAATGACTTATAACTACGGTGCTGGGAGCTACGTGAGCCATCAGAAGCCTATCAGTTATGGGCAAGAGCAGTATGGGGGTGAGTACTCCTACAATGAGCCTTATCCCAATTATCAGCAGGATTGGGGGTATCATCCAGAGCCTTCATCAAACTATTATCAAGACCAATATTGGGATCCAAATCCCGTTTACGCACCAGAATGCACATTCCAGACTCCAGTTTATGAGCCTCAACACAATTTTGAGGGTGACACAGAAAATGCAAGCTTGGAGGAAGGAGGTGACATATCATTGAAGGACATCTTGATTGAGCAACAGAAGTCAGTCAAGAATATCCAGAACTGGGCAGAGTAAATTAATAGGGCCTTGATGATAGAGGATGAGCAAGGGCAGACCCATACTGTGAGCTATCAAGAACAATGCAAGCCAAGTCCAAATTGTGCACCCGAACCCCCATATCAATCCCCATATTTACAAGGAGAACAGTCTCCAATGGAATTCATGTATAGGAGCTTAGAAAGCCAAGAGGAGAGGCTTAGGAGCCAAGAGCAATTAAGCCAGAACTTCCAGAATCAGATGGCCCTAATCCACAACACTCCTACCAATGAGCATCAGTACATGGAGCCCGAGGTTGAAATAGAAAAGGAAGGGTTGGAAATTATGTGGGGGAATTCCATAGCATCGACAGAGGAAACCTTGATTGAGCAAGAGCAATCGATTGAGGATCTTCAGATTTGGGTGGAGCTGATTAGCACGGCATTAAGGAAGGAGGAGGTATGTGAACAAGAGACAACAGTGCAAGATTTTGTGCCTCCAATGACTGAAGCCGTGAGTTATGACCCTCAAAAAGATTGGTGCTATGAGATGGATGCAGATACTGATGAAGAGCCTGAGGTGCACTTGGAACTGGATGAGCGAAAGGTAATGGATAGCGAGGAGCCAATTGGGGCTGTGGAGTATGAATGTGAACCAATAGTGACAATCCCCCAAGAGCCTCCTCCGCTTGAGTGGAACAAGCTAGTCAAGTTTGCACACCCTTGCCCCCTTGGTAGCCACATTACAGATACGGATTTTTATGACATGAGAGAGTCCGTGAGCTTCAAACCATGGTGGTTAGAAGAGAAGAGAATAGAAGAAGAGTCCGTTGTGTGGTCTATACCTCCATGCCCCGATCATTTCACCTAAACAACGGAACCCGTGCCTAGCTCCCCGACCTTTTGTTCGAGGAATTCATATACATATCCGATGCTAGGTAGTTTAAATCCGAGTCCTCATCTATTGGGAAGCCTCCAAAGTATATAGCAATTCTGATGGATGGAGGGGTTCTCCACTATCGTCGGGGAGTCGGATAGCAGTGGTCAGACACAGTCCAGCTAGAGGACTATAAATCAAGCGCTCGATGGGAGGACACCCCATTATTTCTCTCTCCCTCTTTATTTAATTCTATTTAGTTGTCTATCTTTATTTCCCTCCCCATGTTTAATTCTCAGTAGTATAGTTCTTAGTTGTAAATATTTCCACATTCTGGTTGTACAAGGTACAATGCCTACATTTTTGGACTTAGACATTGACGCGTATAATTTTTGGGACATGAAATGCTTATTGAACATAGTATGATGCGCTGGCACATTTCATATACGGATGTAGAGAAATTTTTGGGATTCAAACGGTTAATGGACATATTTTCGTTGCACGTACATGTTGCATATATTTTTGGGACTTAAAAGTGTTCTGATCATATTTTTGAAAATGAGCTTGTGGCTTATGTGCACATATTGACATTTTTGGGATTTGACATGCCTATGATTATCCCCCTCTATGTTTAATTTTCTTCCTTTATGTTAATTCTTTGCTTAATATTTAATAGTTAATAATCATAATAAATTTTTGTTGTAATTAAGGTGTTTATTATTTTTGTATGCCTTTTGTAGGGTCTAAGCACTTGTACGCATTGCCTTTGGTCAAATGCAAGTGGGAAGCTGCAAATCAGTTAAAGGATAAATGTCTGAACCTTGGCGCGCCCTGCGCCAAGATATGCCTATCATGCAAGGCGGCCGCGCGAAATGCCAGAACCAGAGCCTGGAGTTTTCCCCCTGAGCAGCTGCGCCGCATCATATTGCACTCCCTGCGCAGCTGTGCTGCACCCCTTTCCCTGTTTTTAAAAATAAAATTGGCCCTTGTTTATTTTATTTCCTAACTTGCTTAAAAACTCGGCAGCTTGCATTCTAAAAAACAAAAAAACCCCCTAAAAACCCACCAACTCCCTCACTCAGCATTTCTCTCGTCTCTAACCCACAGCCCGAATCCTCATATCTCTCGTTCACTTCATAATTCCTCTCCCAATTGAAAACCTAATATCTGTCTCTTCATCTAAACCCTGCACACTATCTGTTCCTGCCCTCCACGAAACCCTCAGCTCATTCCAAGCCTTTATTCAAATTTCAGAAAATACAGAAGGTGGGGGTGCACTGATTGATCAATCCGAATTTTGGAAGAAGGATTAAAGTTGTCTCTTAGTAAGGTAAGTTCATACAAGGTAGGGCCTCCACAACCCTTCTTGATAGAGGAAGAAGGGGCTGACTTGAGGATTCAATTGAAGGTGCCCACCACCTATTTGATAAAAGTTCTTAGACAAAAGGTGGGCATTCAGTTGACAAAATTGAAAGATGAAATGTGGGTTTAGATCTAATCATAGTAGCGGGCGATTGTACGTTCACATGGCGTTGGATGTATGATTTGTGCTTAGGATAGACATATACCGAAGTGCCGCCCGTAGTCAAATGAGAACTTGACCTTAAACCCTATTTATTTGTAAACACCATAGACATATAGGGGTTTAGATAATGTGGGTGTTCACGTGCGTTCTATCATCTGTGGATTGCACGTGATATGGATTAGGTGCATCGAGAGATGGCCTTCTCTCACTTTCGTGTTCTCGGCTAGCACACTTAACGATTAATTTGACCTAATTGGAAGTGAAACGACTTAGATGAATCATTAGAGAAAATTGGAATCTCATGCCTTCATTAGCTGATTTTGCCCTAGGATTAATTAGTTTAAGCTTAATTCCTTATCTAGTTTAATTTAGATTTAATTCATTCTCCTTCTCGCCCGTTTAAATAAGATTAAGATGATTATGAGCTAGTGCTTTGGCGACCTATTATCCATTAATTCTACGTGGGAACGATCTTTACTTACTCTTTATTACTTGCTGGCCGCGTATACTTGCGTGAATATATTGACCGATAAATCGGCCAACAAGTTTTTGGCGCCGTTGCCGGGGATTGTCAACAAGTTTTTGTTAGTCTAGGAGGGCTTAATAAGTATTGTCTGCGTATTTTAGGTCAAAGGCTGCTCGGAATGAATGAAAAGCAAAAGCCAACCTCAGTTTATGCCAAAAATCTGTAGCAACAAAATTTGATGGTCCAGGAGGCCGCGCCCAATCCAAGGCATTACCACGCGCGACCGCGCCACACATAAACTGGGTCTGTCTTAAGGAAAATCTTGCAGATTTTGGGGGGGGGGGCATCACTTCATGTAAATTAGCAGCACACAAGCCTCTTATCCCAATCACTCAAGTTCCTTCACGCAATCCCCTATCTCTTCCATCTCATGCAATCCCCTCCACTACAAGCCTTAGTTTTGAAAACCTCTTACCTCCTCAATCCAAAGTACAAATTCTCATCCACCTCATCCTCTCAACCTGATCAATTGAGATATTGAGTGTGGGATCTCTAGTAGAGCAATATTGATATGGAGTTGGGTTGGTTCATTGAGTATAATGTTGAGCGGGGTTTATTTTACCAAGAGCAGAGAGAGACAGGGAAACTTCTGAGAGGATGCCACTTCATTTCATGCAGCATCAGAAGCCGAATAGGGGAGTTCCTTTCTTTTTACCTTTACTTTCAATGAGGACATTGAACACTTTAAGTTTGGGGGTATTGGTTTTATTTTGCATATTTAGTTAGTTCATTTCATATTTTGCATATAGGGTAACTGCATTCATATTGCATATTGTGTTTGTTTATTTAGTGCATGTAGGTTGTAAATAGTTAAAATTTGTGAAAATTTTAATTTTATTTTTGTATTCTTTGTGAGAGCATACTGCATGAATCCAGTTTTCAGTTGGTTAGTTATGTATGTTGCCTGTGAAGAAACTAAAATCACTTGATTGTTGAACTGATTTAAGACTCAAGCCTGATTTCATGGTCATATATGTAAATCCTTACCTGTCAGATACTGTGTAACCAGTAAGCACAATAGAGTAAACACCATGATATGCTAAGTTTAAATATTTACATACTTGTCTTCTGGTGGAAAAACTATGTTTTAATAAAAGAGTTTTAGTTCGCATATAATAATAACTAGACTGTTAAAAGCTTAAGTTTGGGGGAAACAGGGGACATGCATGATATATGCGGGGAGATGGAGCGTAAGACGCACTCCCTTGCAGGAAAAGAAAAAAAAGAAAAAAAGAAAATGCATTGAAAAAGAAAAAAAATAGAATAAACACTTCGGCTACGTCGAGTTCTGTGGCCTTTGATATTCGAGCAAGTAAGCCCTCGGGGTGTCTCTACACCCAGCGCCCTAAGGCCGTCTAGTCTGGGAGTCGTTGGTCGAAAGCTCGCTACATGGATATCATTGAAGAGCCTAAGAGAACTAGGCATTGCACGGTCGATAGTGTACACGGAAAAGTGCGAATACGCCCTCGTGAATAATAAGACCTTAATGAAAACCCCTTGTTGACTCTTAACTCTAGTAATGCATGGTCTTGGTTAGAACTTATATGATTTACTGCTTTTTCTTGAGTTGAAACTTGTTTTTCCCCTAAGAAGCATAGTATGTGATTTATTTGTTACAAAGCATGTTTAATGGTTGCTAGGCACACAATGCACAATACTTCAGTGCTGACAGTTTTGGATTTGCAAGAATATGCCTTAGGGTCTTGTCTTGGGTAGCTTATCTATTCGATTATCTTGTGGTTTTCTGAGGCATTGCTTTGAAAGTTCAATACTGACTGAGACATGGATTCGCATTCATAGTAGTATAGGTTGCATACATTGTAAATATTGCATTGCATCTTGTGTTTAGTTTTGTTTTGGTTGCTTGAGGGCAAGCAACGTTTAAGTTTGGGGGTATTTGATAAGTGGTCATAAAACCACTTATTCGGATAGTAACTAGCTTGTTTCGTTGCTTAAACTCGAGTATTCCTGTGCTTTTAATATGTTTTTTCTTTGTTTTGCATTATTCATGTTTAGGAACTCTCCGAGTGTAATTTGAGCTAAAAAAAGGACAAAAGATGCCAAAAAGGGGCAACGCATAGCAGAAGGCTAAAGGTATGATGGCATGATAGAGCAGATGAGTGTTGCTTGCAATGTGCAAGTGTGCAAGGAAAGAGAAACCAAGTGCAACAGCAGAAAGAAGCCTTGAACTAGCAACACTGCAGGTGCCGCGCGGCCGTGCCAGCATAACAAAGCCAGCCCGCGCACCAGCGCCGATCCCCAGAGCCAGAGCCCTAACTTCAGCAGCCGCGTGGCCGCGCCAGGATTAAGCCTTGGGAGCGCGTGGCGGCGCCAGTCAACTTTCGAGCCAGAATTTGACTTTTCCTTAAAATAAACGGGAGAAGGCTATTATAAGGGGGCTAAACCTCATTTACTGAGGAGGATTGAATAGGCCTTAAGCCCTAGTTTCTCCATTCCTTTATCTTTTCCTTTTCTTGTATAGATTAGGAGTAGTTTAGTGTTAGATTAGGGTTAGTGTAGTTAGTAGATTCTAGGGTTTCTTTTGGACTTGAAGATTGGAAGCAAGGGATTACATCAAGGATCCAAGCTAGGAGAAAGATTTGCAATTTCTATCCTTATTCTCTCCTTGTTATTATTGTACCTTGTGGATAATATGCTTGAGTCATTTATGACTTAGTTTATATTTTGGGGTTTCAATGGAACCCAACACATAGTTTGTATTGATTGCTTTCTCTCTTTGCTATTATTGCGAATTGGTTATCATAACTTGTGCTTTTAGATTTATTTCTTGTGAACCTGTATGAACTTGACAAATGGATTATAGGTTTAGACCTAGTTATGATATCATGCGGAAGTTAGAGATTCTTGCTGGTAATCTATGAGATTATGTGACGTGTGTCTCATTCATTGTCCTAAAGAGTTAATAATTTGTTAGTGTTTGGGATAGAAATATACCTAAATGCCGCATGCAGCCAAATTGAGAATCTAATCTTAATGACTTCCTATGTGAAAGTTGGTAATTGAAGGAGTAGTTAACGAGATTTTCTCGTGACATGTGTCTTGTTAATTGTTCTAGATATTAGTTGCTTGATAGTGTGTAGGATAGACATATACCTACATGCCGCATTAGGAAGACTCATAGTTGTCCATCGAAAGAGGCTATTATGTAATCGTGATTTCTCGGTTGTCAATTCTAGGTGCTTATTATTCGAAGTGAGAGAGTTAAGAGATTCGAACGAAGTGTTGGGGGAAATTTTAATCCCATGTCTTCATTATCTAAATTTACCCTAGGATTAGTTATTGTATGTTTTAATTCTTGCCTAGTTAGCGTAGTTTAATTCATTCTCCTTACCGTCCGTTTAAATAAGACTGAGATGATTATGTACTATTGATTTGGCGACCTTTTATCTGTTAATTCCTCGTGGGAACGATATCTTTACTCACTCTTTATTACTCGTTGGCCGCGTATACTTGCGCGTTAATTGTGTCATATAAATCAACCAACACTCTCTAAGTATACTTATAAGCATATGACTTGAACATACTTGTAAGCATATGATTAATATTTAAGCATTCTTGTAAGCATACTTGAGCATACTTGTAAGCATATGACTTACATTTAAGCATACTATGCATATTTGTAAGCATATGACATACTATACATACTTGTAAGCATATGACTTAATAGTTTAGGGTCAGTTTAAATGTAAGTCAGTTTAAGCATATGACTTACATTTAAGCATACTATGCATATTTGTAAGCATATGACATACTTGTAAGCATATGACTTGATAGTTTTAGTTCTCTTTTGAAAACTGCACAGATCATCTCGAACTAAACAAATGAGATACTTGTAATATACTTCATTTAGTAGTCCAAAACTGACCCAAATGATATAGTTTTGCTCTACTGATTTTACCATTAGAAAGAGTTCTAGTTACCACGTAGCCCCAAACACATGACCCAAAGAAAAAATTATAACCGAAATTGCAGCTACTAAAATTTAGAAAACCACGACTAACACCCAATTTTTTAGGTTTGACTTTTGTTTATTTTTTAAAACCAATAGCTAATAACACACATTAAGCTTAAATATGCTTCATGACTCAAAACAGAAATATGAAGGTTAATTGAGGAGATTAGTTGAGCAATTATTTTTTAAAGCATCTTTAAAGTATGTTAGCAAAGGTTCATTCTCAGAGGATGTGTATACATATACATATGCATATACATGTATGTATCACTAGAGATGTTTTCTTGTCATTCTTTCGTGTTTATATCTCCAACTGTAGTTAATTTGATGACATCAATGGTAATGAATAAGAGAACCCATCACAGTTGGCAACAAGAATTCTGTTAAAGGCTTAAAAGCTTTTCTTTTCTACATCAATTTCTTCCATTCTCTCAATCTCTATATTATTATTTGTTTCATTCTAGTTCTTCTTCTTTAATTTTTCCCAGATGAAACTGTACATTTCTCTCCCCCAAAATCTATTTTTGCCATTTATCTTTGAAATGGATTCAGGAATGTCTCAAAGTTTTTGGAAATTATTCCATAGTTTGAAACAAGTTAACCCAAAACCACATAAATGTAGCAAAATAAAGACCAAAAACACAATTCACAACAGAATTTGAAACAAAATCAACCCAATCCAAGCACACTAAATAGTGCTTTGATGGAACAATTAAATCAGATACCACAAACCAAATAATCATATTTATGTGTATGATATAAACGGGAGAATAAATTATATAATTATTACCTAATGCAAGATACCTTTGAAGGCGTCGGTGGCGAGCGCGGCGGCGTTCCCCTCTTCTCCCTCTTCTCTTCTTCCTATTTTTTCCCCATCATCTGTGTCGAGAGTGACGATCTGATATTGGTTACATTGAAAGAGATCCGCGACCGCCATCAGCGACCGCCTGCAGTCGATGTTTTTTAATGATGTGGACTTATTAGCGACCGTCAACCGGTCGCTGATTATGGCTGGTCGCCGAAAAACTACGCGCCAACATTCCACACCAAATTTTGGGCGGTAAATTTATACCAGCGACTGCTCACCAACCGCATGCGGTCGCTGATATGATCTAGGGACAGAATTAAGCTATGGTCGCTCATATCGGTCACTATTAGTAGTATTAGCGATCGAACACTGCGGTCGCTGATAGTGTTGGTCGTTGTTAGACCATTTTCTTGTAGTGAGCAGCCTGCAACTCAGCTATACGCTGGCCCCGGAGCTTCTCAAATCGGTCCTGTAATTTAATATATGTATATGTGAGTTAACTCGGCATCATCATATAAATTACGTAATATGATCATAAATAACAATTATTATAGTAGATGTATTACTCGTATAGCTAATGCTGCAAGAGACATTCTCGTCGCCTTCGGCATATGGACTATATCCCAAAAATTGACTAAAGTGTTGACCCAAGCTGCTCCGCATGGCCTAAATCATACATTAATTAGTATCACATTACCTTACTATAGATCCCAACAATAATAATCCTCACTAAATATAGATATATACCAACTTAAACTCTTGAAACGACTTCGATCCAGAAGTATGTATAATCCGGAGCTTGCCTCGATTCTTCTTCATCTGCTCGGACTTTGTCTTGAAGGCAGCATCATCCCAGTACGTACACATGGCTGTCCATGATGCATCTGATACGGCCGATGGCTGATGATCTCGTATATTAGTCCCGGGCTGGACTTCAATTACCCGGGCTGCCCTCTACCTCATCTTGTACAGCCAGCCGACATAGTTCTTTGAGATGTGTGCAATAATAACATCATCACCGTCTGCAATAGAGATGCCCTCCTCATATCTATAATATGTCTATAAAAAATCCATAACGTATGTATCAGTAAAAAATTAAACAATATGTAAATAACTAGGATCAAATTTTTGATTTAACATATGTAATTCGACTTACGTGAAACTCGCGCAACACTGTCACCATAAAGGAGGCATCATACTGCGCGTACTGGCTAAATCGCATGCAGCCAATCGAAAGATGTGTCAAGCATATGGCATGTACAGTCGCCTTAGTGACAGGGTCCATAATACTAGAATTCAAAAAGGCAACGGATTATTTTAATTATTATCACATAATAATATCATTTTAATTGAACATGATATATTATAGTTGAAACTTACTACGACGAGCCGACATCAACCTGAACAGTGTGTGGAACTGCCGGCGGACGACCTAATACACCGAGGTTAGGCCCTCGGTAACGCCGACGTATAGCATCTGTAGGTATAAGTAGGTTATGACAAAATTGTGAAAAAATAGTACATGGAATTTTTTATAAACTATAAAAAAAAGTAATGAAAATGAGTGTGACTGTGCCTAAACGAAATTAACTCACTAGCTGATGATGAAGATGACCCGCCCTGGGAGCCGTCACCCGATCATGTAGGGCCACCACCACGGCGACCTCAACCGCTATGTCTAGGCATAACTGTACTATTGAAATAACAGACATTAACTTATTAAATTGCAGTTAATTTATTCTAATACTCATTTTTATTAGCAAAATATTTACAAAACAACAATTAGTTAAGACTTAGTACGTCATCCAACCCGTCAGAAACAAAATCATTTTCACCATTTGATTCTATCTCTTCCTCTTGCGTATCAATTTCTTCATCGGTATCATCTTTTACGACGACATACGGACTGACAACCACATCTTCCTCGACTTCGTCAATATCGGGTACGTCAACGACATCATCTACCATCACATCATCATCATTTAGCACTACATGGCTGGGATTGCTAACTTGTTCTTGCAACGGGACATCCGTTCCAGACAAATTAGTACCATCAAATGCCCAAGTCTTCGTTGTGACAACTGTGTACCAAGGGAATCTATAATTTATGACATTATGGGCGTAGTACACTTAAGTTGCTTGGCTGGCTAACACGAATACGTCATCAGACTGTAACTTTGAATTTATATCAACTGGGATGATTCTATTATGATCAACTTTAACACCCTTTGCAGTATCAAACCAGCGACACTTAAATGTAACGACCTTTTTACCCCCGGGATAATTGAGCCCAACAACTTCCTCTAATCTTCCATAATAATTATACTCAGAATATTGGTAACAGCTTCCCAATATGACAATGCCAAAGTTGACTGATGTCAGTTCATTCAAATCATTAACCTTGAATCTATAACCATTAACAATGCAGCCTGGAAATGAACTAATAAGTTTGTACGGACCTGAAATGACATCTCTAAAACGCTCAGAAGCGTTATCTTATTCTACCCTTCTTTTAAACCACTGTTGGAAATTTTCAGTAGTAAATGCTTCTAACTATGTTGTAGTTAGTCCCGGGTTAAAAGCATATGCTTCCGCTTCGAATGAACTGCAATAATAATATGTTATTTAATTATTGATTAAGGGTCTAATATTAAAGCATCCACATATAATAATACATACTTGATGTACGACGATGCTTCAGGCATATTTAGAAGCACGTGTGTAGATACAATCTTCAAATCTTTATCGGTTAGGTAAGTCTTCGTCTCATGTCCAAATGGTTTAGCCGGATAAATAAATACAACCAACTCATCAGCACGAGATTGGGGACCGACGACCTCATTCATACTTAAATGGTTGTACTTCGTTGAGACTACATCATCAAGGTACAAGGAGCATAAGTTGACAAACTCTTCCTCTATTTAGCGTTCAACAATAGAACTCTCTACACAAGCTTTGTTTTTCACTTTCTGATTTAATCGACGCATATACCTGAAATACGACGGTATCGACGAAATTTGTAACACCCGTGAATTTTATTAATAATATTAATATTGAAAATAAAAATGTTGAATACATATATATTTATGGGTATCTTGAAATGTGGCAATTCAATTTAAATTAAATTGGGTATGTGATGATTAAGAAATGTGGTGGAAATGATACTGAGCTTAATTAAGCTTATGTGATATTCCTAGTGTGGCATGATGATGGAATAAAAAAAATTGCTTTGTTAAATTAATGAGGAAATGATTAAATGATGTGATGGACTAATGAGACATTATCATTATTATTATTATTATTATTATTATTTATTTAATTAATTAATTATTTAGTATGTGCAATTATACGTATTGTGTGAGCATATAAGTAGTAGTGCAATAAAGTTGCATCATGCATAAAATATAAGATGTGATATTAATAATAATATTATAATGTGAGTAATTATTATGTAAGAGTATATTGTAAAAACAAGCTTGAGTTATGTAATTTACTAAGCTTGCATAAATGAGTCTTGTGTGACATAATGATTCATGGTGAATCAATTAAATGTGTATTTTAAGAGTATGGAAGAAAGTTATTTTTTAGAAAATAAATGTTTTGTTGGGAATTGCATATGCAAATTTGATATTGAAAATAAATATAAATGCTTAAGTGTAAAGTCCTTCAAAGATCATATGTACAAGGACTTAGATGATAGATCAAAATTGTTAGGTTGATCTGAGCTTTAATGTTTATCATTCTGTAAATGAATGTATAGAAGAGAGATCAAATCTGTTTGGTTGATCTATTTTGAGATGTAATTGTTAAGCCTTGACAGAATCGTAGTCTGTTAATGGCAGTCTGCAGAAGCCAAGGCAGAATCGTGGAGCTTAAATGAAGATGTCCAAAAATCATAGTCTGCCCTGAAAGCCAAACTGAGAATAGTGAAGATGATCCGGGCGCCAACCGAGCTAAGTCAAGAATCGCAGTGTGCTCTCGGAAGCGTGGAGTCTGCTGGACAAGCAAGAAGGAATCGTAGTCTAATAAGAGCTTAAGAGAAATCGTAGTGATCTCTACGATCAAGACTGAGTCCAGCCTGTGCAAGCCAACACACAACGATCATGGTACAAAGACCACGATCGTGGTGACCCTCCTGTCAGCATCAAAGTTCGTCTATCTGATGAAGGAGGAAGAGCAACAAATGAAGAAAGGCTAAGAGACGTTGACATTTGATAGTCCCAATGATTCTGCAAATATCCTTAGTATGAATCAAAGATGCGTAATGAAGAAGCTAAGGAAAGGACTACACACGCCTACTGAAAACACCTTTTCAGGTGTTAGGTGAGAATGCAGTCTGCTGTGTTAGTGGGCCAGTCGACTGTGCAGCAGGAAAGCAGGATGTCAACATCAGCTGCATAGAACTGTCTAATGCATTTAATGCTACAACGAACGCCTTCAACGAGTAAATTTCAAAGGCTCCTTATTAAGCAAATCAGACAAGGATTCAGATCAAGCAAGCAAAAACAAGAAAGATCAAAAGGCTAAGAACGCTCAAGAGCACTCAACGATAATACTCTACGATCTTGAAAGAAGGAAAGCTTGCTTCGCTACTCAGTTCTTCAGAACTAATGCTCAATTACAATTGAGTAGCACACCCCAGAATACAACTCTCAATCCAAAGTGTACCAAATCAGAAGGACTTGAAGAGTTCTAAGTGAACTAAGAGAAGTTCCAAGGCTGTTGGCCTTGAAGAGTTCTAAGTGAACTAGAGAAGTTCCAAGGCTGCTGGCCTTGAAGGAATCTAAGTGATTCAAGTTATAAGAGACATCCTTAGTGGATTTCCTACTCGTGGAGTAGAAGAGTGGACTAGGAGCCTTGTGTGCTCTGAACCACTTAAAACCTCTGTGTCTCATTGTCTCTCATTAACTGCTATAACTGCTTATCAAACTATCATTGCATTATCTTTAAGGGGAACAAATATATATTCCGCTGCTGTTAGTATATTCAATACTGATAAGTATTTTAAAACAAAGAAAATTTTAAATATCTATTCAACCCCCCTTCTAGATAACTATTGTGCCTTTGGGAACTAACAATTGGTATCAGAGTAGGTTCTCTCAACTAGCATACAAGCTTGAGTAGATCCAATGGCACATCTGATAACCGAGACCAAGACAGGTGGAGGAAGCAAGCCACCTATGTGCAATAGAGACAAGTTTGCCAACTGGAAAGTTCGGATGCAAGCATATATGGATTCAATAGATGATGATCTATTTCAAACCGTTCTGAATGGGCCCTATATTCCAACAAGGCTTGCACCAACTCCAGAAGATCCAAACAGAGTTGTGGTCAAGGTTAAATCTGAATGGACTGACAACGAGAAGAAAGATGTACAGCTGGACAAAAAGGCTAAGTACATCTTGTTCTAGTCCTTAGAAGACAATCTGTTTGAGAACGTGGTCAACTACAAAACTGCAAAGAAAGTCTGGGAAGCATTGCTCATCATGCATGAAGAACTGAAGAAGTCAGAGAAAATAAGCAATCTCTACTGACTCAACAGTATGAGATGTTTGCCCATGCTCCAGGAGAAAATGTCACTTCCACTTATGAAAGATTCACCTTGCTGCTCAACTCTCTTCGAGCTTATGGAAAGGTCTATCCCAATAAAGATCTTATCATCAAGTTCATGAGGTCCTTGCCAAGCAAGTGGGATGCTAAAACCACTGCAATCAGAGATTCAAAGAACCTATATGAAATGATTGTTCAATAACTCTATGGCAACCTTCTTACCTACGAACTAGAGCTGAATCAACTAGCATAAGCTCTATCTGAAGGAAGAAAGAAGGATAAAGGAGTTGCTCTCAAGGCAACAGAAGAGATCTCCAAAACTCATAATGAAGATGAATCTTCATCTGAGGAAGATGATGATTATTATAATGATGCTGATGAAGTTGTAATGCTGGCCATAAAACTCAGAAGGTTCATGCGCAAAGGAAGAAGCGACAGACCTAAGAGATTCAGAAATATCAGCAGTCAGGAACAGATAAATGACTTATGCTACAACTACAAGAAGCCAGGCCACTTCATTGCAAACTGCAACAAACCTATTAAAGAAGAACTCAAAAGAAGGACAAATCCAAAAAAGGAGTTCATAGGCTACAAGAAGCATCAGAAGAAAGACAAAGGTCTTGTAGCTGGAAGTTCGTGGAGTGACTCAGACAATGACACAAATGCTGAGTCTGGAGACGATGAAAAACCTCAAAAAGCTAACCTATGTCTGATGGCCAAGGATGCAAACAACAAGAAAAACACTGAACATCCTGAGGTAAACATAGATGAGGTATTCGATTTCAACACTCCTATTGTAGATATGGATGATTTAAGAATTGCTCTTCATGACATAACATCTGATTTATATCAATATATGAGATGGTTTAGAGTTCTGTCCAAAGATTATTCTGGCCTTCAAAGAGAGAAAGAGAAAGTTCAGAAAGAACTAAAAACAGCTCTACTCAGTTCTGTCTCTCTCTCTCTCAGTTTGAAGCTGAGAATAAAATCTTAAGACAGACCAATGAACTGAGCACACAAAGAGAGTCAAAACTAACCTCTAAAATTGAGGAGCTAGAAAAGACTATCTCTATGTGGAATAGATCTTCCTCATCCATGGACTCCCTGATATCCAGTTAGAGATATGCATCTGACAGAACATGTTTGGGTTTTGGGGAATCTACCCCGGAATCAAGTGTCGAAAAGATTAAGGATACTAACAGTAACAGTGCCTCTAATTATAATAGAAGCATTGTATTTGTGAAATCCACACATAAAGAAGAACCAGTGCAACCCTGCTCTTCTGATCCAAGTCATGTCTCAAGACACAATGGATCACATACTGTCCTGGGGTTCAGAAAAGATAGAAGTAACTCAGTCACCACTGCCCAACCTCGACGAATCGTAGAGTCAAGAAAAATTGACTCCACGAATCAATGGAGTGGCTGAAAGAAAGAGTAGAACACTTATAGAAGCTGGGAGAACTCTACTAGCAGCAGCTCATCTGCCCGAATATTTCTGGGCAGAAGCCAACAACACTGCGTGCTACACACAAAACAGATCTCTTGTACACTCTACGTTGAAGAAAACTCCCTACGAGCTATGGAAAGGAAGAAAGCCAAATATCAGTTACTTCCATGTGTTCGAATGTTTATGCTACATTCTCAACAATGGGAAGTAATATCCGACTAAGTTCCAAGCCAAGTCAGATGAAGGAATCTTCCTTGGATATGCCACAGACAGCAAAGCTTATAGAGTGTTCAACAAGAAGACACTAAGTGTTGAAGTCTCGATCCACATCATCTTTGATGAAACAGACTCAGACAAGTCTGCACCACAAGGCACTACGATTGACGATACAGACACCACGAATAAGGTGGTAGAACCCAACACTACAACCGTAGTCCCTGATTGTGGAATTGTAAAGACTGGAGGAGAAATCTTAGAGAGAGATGCACCAAACGATAATTCTGGTCAACAAGAACCAGAAGTCAATCTTAAAGAGTTCAGATAAGAAGGCACCAGAACAGATGTTCCAACTGAGAACAGATGGGCAAGAGATCACACTCAAGACCTGATCATTGGAGACCCAACTGCCAGAATTAGAACAAGATCTGCAACTCAGAATGAGTGTTTCTATTTGAGTTTTCTATCTCAAATAGAACCCAAGAAGATTAAAGATGGAAAATGCAAGCTGGATAGAAGCCATGCAAGAGGAGTTGAACTAGTTTGAAAGAAGCAAAGTCTAGAGATTAGTTCCAAGACCTAAGAATCACCCAGTCATTGGCACCAAATGGGTTTTCAGAAATAAGATGGATGAAGAAGGGGTGATCACAAGGAACAAGGCAAGACTAGTGGCCAAAGGTTATTCTCAAGAAAAGGCATTGACTATGATGAGACCTTTGCACCTGTTGCCAGACTTGAAGCAATCAGAATATTCCATGCATTTGCTGCTCACATGAGATTCAAGGTCTTCTAGATGGATGTCAAGAGTGCATTCCTAAATGGTGAACTTCAAGAAGAAGTATATGTGAAACAACCCCCACGTTTTGTTAATCCAACCTTCTCTAATTATGTCTATAGATTAGGTAAAGCCTTATATGGACTTAAACAAGCACCTAGAGCATGGTATGAAACACTAACTAACTTTCTTATTGAAAAAGGATTCACTAGAGGTAGAGTAGACACTACACTATTTCTTAGGAAACACAAGGATAAAGTTTTGCTAGTTCAAATATATGTAGATGATATTATCTTTGGTTATACTGATGAAAATCTGTGCAAGAGATTTGCCAAGCTTATGCAGAGTAAGTTCGAAATGAGCATGATGGGTGAGCTGAATTTCTTCCTTGGACTACAAGTGAAGCAAACTGATGAAGGTATCTTCATTAACCAAGCCAAGTACATCAAAGACTTACTTAAGAAGTATGGCATGGAATCAGCCTCTTCCATGAAAACACCAATTGCTCCTGCAACTAAGCTTGACAAAGATGAGAAAGGTAAAAGTATTGAGATTACTCAATACAGAGGTATGATAGGCTCCCTTCCCTACTTAACTGCCAGTAGACCAGATATAATATTTACAACATGTATATGTTGTGACGCCCCCAGAATAGGTCCATTCAACCCAACCCATTCTGAGTCGCCAAATACATGGTACAGAATTCAAATACAAACTTTATATCATACGGTCGTGCAAAATACGACCACACAACTGTGAGTCTCAATACAAATATGTAGAAAATATTAAGATTCAAACTAAGTCCTCATTACAATTATTATCACACTATTTATCAGAAATAGTGAGGACTACTACTGCTCTAACTCGGACCATCACTCTGTCCCCCGACTAGTCCCCGCAACATTCTCATTTCCTGAAGAGGACAACAGATGAAAAGGGTGAGCTCAACTAGCCCAGTAAAGAATATTATGACTAAGATAATGAAAAATAAATTATCGTTAGCCTTCAACAGTTCAGATAAAATATTATTGATAACATGTTTTAGATCAATATTCGCAGCGAAAATAACCGTTCATCATCAATATTTTATCCCTGTAACATCAATCAATATTCATCTCATCAAATATTCATCTTTGCATTACAGGCCAAAGATATTCATTTGTATCATCAGTGGTCATGTTCATCTCAACACCTGTCATCTTTGCACTACAGGCCAAAGATATTCATCAGGTAATCATTCATCTTTGCTCTACAGGCCAAAGATATTCATCAAGTAATCATTCATCTTTTAGGACTGAGGATGATGAAAAACATTTAAAAAAAACGAATCCAGTGAGATAAAAGACAGACTAAGGATTCGTATTTCAGTATATCCAATTCAAAAATACATCGTAATAATCAATTATGGAGCAAAATTCAAGAATAGAGCTCAAAACTTGGATACAATCAAAGATAGTAACCTTAACAAGCAATTTGGACAAATAGAAGAAAATTTAATTTTTTCGTGAATAGTGCCGTATACGTGAATAATGCCGTATACGTGAATAGTAACCCCGACGGAAAAAGTAAGAATTTCAACATAAAATCCATGACAATATTTCTGTATAATGATATTGAAAAGAATAATATCATTTACGAAAGAAAATAACATCCCTTACCTCAAAAGAACAGTATCTCTGACTGGAATATCGGATATAATACCGACGAAAGCTTGTACTGAATAGTAATACTCAAAGTATTGAAATACTCACAAAAATACGCTCGATATTATAGAGAGAGAAAACTTCTGATTCTGGTGTGATTTTCAATTCTAACCTAAGCACCCTATTTATAGGAAAAGCTTAGGATGCCAAAGGAGACTAAATGAATAAAATAATAAAAAAAAATTTCTCCAGCCGCCTCACTCCAGCAGCCTCCAAAAGCCATCAGCCACCACACCAACCAAAAGTGGGGCCCACCATTTTATTAAAAAATATTTATTTTCCGAAACTTTAATAATTCATAACAAATAGCCCCTTCGTCAGAAAAATACAAATGATGTGTCCTTTTATAGGAAATTTAATTCTCTACAACTTTGCAGAAGGAAGTTTTTCCAAATTCCAAACATAAACTATCCGAAATCCATAAACGGATGATTTTTCACACCAAAATACTGATAAAAACACATCAGCACAAATTCCTTCTTTTATATCCACAAAATAAATATTTCCTTATCATATAAATCAATAATTAATTATTCACAAATAATATTATAGAACTACAATATTGACAACCAGGTCGTTCCCAGGACAGAGGGGGCCTTCCGATAAGGACTTCTCCTTACTGGCGCGCAATTAAATAACCCCTCCTAGACAGAACTTCCTTAGACATTGTCAATAATGCTATCTAATAATATTATTCAAATAATATGAATTATTGAGTTGATAACGTGAAATACTGTGCAACGACAATTATTGAATCAATACTACAAAATATCAACTGTAACCATTATTGAATCAATCATAAAAAAAATAGCAACGTAGCAATTATTGAGTCAATAAAATATCAATGCAGCAATTATTGAGTCAATAATATAAAATATCAACGTAGCAATTATTGAGTCAATAATATAAAATATTGAACAGTAAATACTGTAACAATAATTGAGTAGGTTCCTTCTCACGTAAGACTCAATAATTCGAAATACTGTGCAATACCGTGTGCTACTGCGCAACACCGCGTACTGTATTTTAACCACCGGGTATTTCAACAGTACTAACGGTAACAACTACGCCGTTATCTTGTAAAAAAGTTATTTCTGTCGCTTTCTATATCCGACAGTTATTCCGTTGTGGGGGCCCACAAATAGCTGCGCCGTCGTACGAATATTCCCCGACAACAAGAATATTTCACGACCAAACGAATATTCCCCGACAACAAGAATATTTTATAACCACTTGCTCATTTTAAAAATGTTTGCACATTTCACCCATAACTTTCATATTTATCAAATCAACACCTTACTATTTCGAAATAATATATAAAGAAAATTAAATCTTTATTCATAAAAGTTGGGGTCTTACAACCTCCCCTCCTTAAGAAATTTCGTCCTCGAAATTGACGTACGTACCTGGTATGTCGAAAAGGTGAGGATACCTCGCTTTCATTTCAGATTCCAACTCCCAGGTCATTTCCTCAATTGCATGGTTTCTCCACAAAACTTTAACTTGAGGTATAATTTTCGAGCGTAGGACATGCTCCTTCCTATCCAAGATCTTGACAGGTACCTCCTCGTACGTTAAATCTTCAGCTATCTCATCTGGTTCTAACTCAATAATGCGGTTTGGATCCTTCACATATTTACGTAACACGGATATGTGAAACACGTTATGAACACGAGACATGCTTGGAGGTAAAGCGAGTCTATAAGCCACATTTCCTATTCGGTCAAGAATCTCAAATGGACCAATGAATCGTGGGTTAAGCTTTCCTCTCTTCCCAAACCTTGTAACTCCTTTCCATGGAGCAACACGTAATAACACATGGTCTCCAACATTAAATTCCACGTCCTTTCGATGAAGATCTGCATAACTCTTTTGTCGATCCTGTGCCGTCTGTATACGTTGTCGGATTATTTGGATCTTTTCTGTAGTCATACGTACTAACTCTGGTCCCAACAATGTTGCTTCACCCACCTCATCCCAACATATTGGAGAACGACACTTTCTCCCATACAACGCTTCGAATGGAGCTACGCCTATACTTGCCTGATAACTGTTGTTGTAGGAGAATTCCACCAATGGTAAGTACTTATCCCAACTCCCTTTGAAGTCTAGAACACAAAGTCTCAATAGATCTTCAAGAGTTTGGATAGTCCTTTCCGATTGTCCGTCTGTTTGAGGATGATAAGCCGAACTGAATCGTAAATCCGTACCCATAGCTTTCTGCAAACTGATCCAAAATCGTGAAGTAAATCTGGGATCACTATCCGAAACTATAGATACTGGCATGCCATGCAATCTTACAATCTCATTCACGTACATATGAGCAAGACGTTCAAGGGAATAAGTCTCTCGTATCGGCAAGAAATGAGCAGACTTGGTTAATCTGTCAACAATAACCCAAATCGCATCTAAGCCTTGAGAAACCTTGGGAAGACCCGTAACGAAATCCATCGTAATGTGTTCCCACTTCCATTTCGGAATCTCCAGTGGTTGTAATGGACCCTTCGGCACTTGATGCTCCGCCTTTACACGTTGACAAGTTAAACATCTCGAGATGAACTCCGCGATCTCCCTCTTCATATTGCTCCACCAAAATGTATGTCGAAGATCACGATACATTTTAGTACTCCCAGGATGGATCGCAAACGGTGTGTTGTGTGCCTCCATCATGATTCTATACTTCAAGTCGAAATCGTTAGGAACACAAAGTCTGGAGTTGACTCGAAGTATTCCCTCTTCATCGATTCTTGCTTCTGGAATTGCACCTTCTTGCACCTTCTTCTTCATCTTCATCAGCTCCGCATCTGTAGCTTGAGCAGCTTTAACTTTATCAAGCAAAGCTGGTTCTACGCGTATATTTGACATCATCGCACTCGTTCCCACATATGATCTTCTACTCAACGCGTCAGCTACCACGTTCGCTTTTCCAGGATGGTATTGGATAGTATGATCGTAATCTTTCAACAGCTCAAGCCAACGTCGTTGCCGCATGTTGAGTTCCTTCTGAGTGAAGAAATATTTAAGGCTCTTATGATCCGTATAAATCTCCACTTTCTCTCTGTACAAGTACTGTCTCCAGATCTTCAACGCGAAAACGACTGCTGCCAACTCTAGATCATGAGTAGGATAATTCCTCTCATATTCTTTGAGTTGTCGCGAGGCATAGGCTATGACTTTCCCATGTTGCATGAGAACACATCCTAACCCTTTGCCTGAAGCATCGCTGTAGATAACAAATCCATCCGAACCAGATGGTATTGTCAGAACAGGTGCCGAAATAAGTCTCCTCTTGAGCTCTTGGAAGCTCTTCTCGCATTCTTCGCTCCAAACGAATTTCGTATCTTTCCGAGTCAACTGTGTTAATGGAGTAGCGATTCGAGAAAATCCCTCTACGAACCTCCGATAATAACCAGCTAAGCCCAGAAAGCTTCGTACTTCAGTCACCGACTTAGGTTGCTCCCAGCTTTGTATTGCTTCAATCTTCGCCGGGTCAACAGATACTCCACGTTTCGATACCACGTGCCCAAGGAATGCTACTTCCTCAAGCCAGAACTCGCATTTCTTTAACTTGGCGTATAGCTTGTTCTCACGAAGCTTTTGAAGTACCAACTTCAAATGGTGTTCATGATCTTCACAGCTTTTAGAATAGATGAGGATGTCATCAATAAAGACAACAACGAATTGATCTAAATACTCCTTAAATACACGGTTCATCATATCCATGAAAGCAGCAGGAGCATTAGTCAATCCAAAAGACATGACTAAGAACTCATAATGCCCGTACCGTGTTCTGAAAGCAGTCTTTGGAATATCCTCAGTTTTAATCTTCAGCTGATGATATCCCTCTTTCCCGCATTTAAAGCATACGACCGGTGGTCGTTCTCCTCCCCTAGAAACAGTTGATGCTGGTGCTGATGTTGACGTCTTCACGTTCTCATTGTTATACCTTCTCTTTTTGAAATCTCCTCCCGATTCGCTTCTTCTACTATCATGGCCACGATAACCACCGGAGTGGTTACCGCTTCTGTCATACTTTCCTCCTCGCTGGTTGTCATTGCTCCGATGACTGCTGCCACCAGTACGACCTTGGTTGTGGTCCCTCGGTTGAACATAATCATTATCTCGTTCTAATAACTGGGCCCTGTTTACTACATCCGAATATAAAGAAAATTTAAGAGAAATGAGGTATTGACGTATTTCGGGTTTCAAACCTCTTAGAAACATCCGCGTCATACGTTCCTCATTCTCCACCAAATGAGGTGCAAACCTGGAAAGCTCCGCGAACTTAGCCTCGTACTGGGATACCGTCATGTTGTTTTGCTCGAGTCTGATAAACTCTACTTCCTTCATATGACGAATACTTTCAGGAAAGTACTTGTCATTAAACAGTTTCTGGAACGCTTCCCAAGACATCTGGAGTGCGGCAGGCTGGGTACGCTTCACGGATTCCCACCAGTAATCTGCCTCTCCACGGAACATAAACGTGGCGAATGGAACCTTCTGTTCCTCTGTACATCCCAAGACATCAAATATCTTGGTAATTTGTTTAATCCACGTCTCCGCCTTGATCGGATCTGGCTTTCCCAGAAACTCTGGTGGTCCCAATTCTTTGAACTGCTTGGCAGTGACAGCTCGCGTGTTGTTATTATCTCCACCTGTATGTTGCACACGAGTCTCCCTCGTCTGATTTTGCATGAACTGCAAAAAACTTCTAAACATCTCATCGTTTATCGTCTGACCAGCGTTATTTTCAGGATGAACATTGCCTTCTTGTTGCACGTTCTCCTGGTTAACGATTAAAGGTGTCTCCACGGTCTCATTCACTTCGTTGTTAACATTCTCAGCTGCCATTCTCAAATACTGCCATAAAACAAGGGTTAATTAAACAAGTCAACATATCACATATTAACCCTATGCTCCGACTGACCAATTAAATACCACATAAGCTTAGGTAGGACACACTAGCGAAGGATTTACTCGTCTCTCCCCTCCTAGTTCTATTCCTCGATCTCCGCCAGAGATCATATCCCTAAGCTCTGATACCAACTGTGACGCCCCCAGAATAGGTCCATTCAACCCAACCTATTCTGAGTCGCCAAATACATGGTACAGAATTCAAATACAAACTTTATATCATACGGTCGTGCAAAATACGACCACACAACTGTGAGTCTCAATACAAATATGTAGAAAATATTAAGATTCAAACTAAGTCCTCATTACAATTATTATCACACTATTTATCAGAAATAGTGAGGACTACTACTGCTCTAACTCGGACCATCACTCTGTCCCCCGACTAGTCCCCGCAACATTCTCATTTCCTGAAGAGGACAACAGATGAAAAGGGTGAGCTCAACTAGCCCAGTAAAGAATATTATGACTAAGATAATGAAAAATAAATTATCGTTAGCCTTCAACAGTTCAGATAAAATATTATTGATAACATGTTTTAGATCAATATTCGCAGCGGAAATAACCGTTCATCATCAATATTTTATCCCTGTAACATCAATCAATATTCATCTCATCAAATATTCATCTTTGCACTACAGGCCAAAGATATTCATTTGTATCATCAGTGGTCATGTTCATCTCAACACCTGTCATCTTTGCACTACAGGCCAAAGATATTCATCAGGTAATCATTCATCTTTGCTCTACAGGCCAAAGATATTCATCAAGTAATCATTCATCTTTTAGGACTGAGGATGATGAAAAACATTTAAAAAAAAACGAATCCAGTGAGATAAAAGACAAAGACTAAGGATTCGTATTTCAGTATATCTAATTCAAAAATACATCGTAATAATCAATTATGGAGCAAAATTCAAGAATAGAGCTCAAAACTTGGATACAATCAAAGATAGTAACCTTAACAAGCAATTTGGACAAATAGAAGAAAATTTAATTTTTCCGTAAATAGTGCTGTATACGTGAATAGTGCCGTATACGTGAATAGTAACCCCGACGGAAAAAGTAAGAATTTCAACATAAAATCCATGACAATATTTCTGTATAATGATATTGAAAAGAATAATATCATTTACGAAAGAAAATAACATCCCTTACCTCAAAAGAACAGTATCTCTGACTGGAATATCGGATATAATACCGACGAAAGCTTGTACTGAATAGTAATACTCAAAGTATTGAAATACTCACAAAAATACGCTCGATATTATAGAGAGAGAAAACTTCTGATTCTGGTGTGATTTTCAATTCTAACATAAGCACCCTATTTATAGGAAAAGCTTAGGATGCCAAAGGAGACTAAATGAATAAAATAATAATTTTTTTTTTCTCCAGCCGCCTCACTCCAGCAGCCTCCAAAAGCCATCAGCCACCACACCAACCAAAAGTGGGGCCCACCATTTTATTAAAAAAATTTATTTTCCGAAACTTCAATAATTCATAACAAATAGCCCCTTCGTCAGAAAAATACAAATGATGTGTCCTTCTATAGGAAATTTAATTCTCTACAACTTTGCAGAAGGAAGTTTTTCCAAATTCCAAACATAAACTATCCGAAATCCATAAACGGATGATTTTTCACACCAAAATACTGATAAAAACACATCAGCACAAATTCCTTCTTTTATATCCACAAAATAAATATTTCCTTATCATATAAATCAATAATTAATTATTCACAAATAATATTATAGAACTACAATATTGACAACCAGGTCGTTCCCAGGACAGAGGGGGCCTTCCGATAAAGACTTCTCCTTACTGGCGCGCAATTAAATAACCCCTCCTAGACAGAACTTCCTTAGACATTGTCAATAATGCTATCTAATAATATTATTCAAATAATATGAATTATTGAGTTGATAACGTGAAATACTGTGCAACGACAATTATTGAATCAATACTACAAAATATCAACTGTAACCATTATTGAATCAATCATAAAAAAAATAGCAACGTAGCAATTATTGAGTCAATAAAATATCAATGCAGCAATTATTGAGTCAATAATATAAAATATCAACGTAGCAATTATTGAGTCAATAATATAAAATATTGAACAGTAAATACTGTAACAATAATTGAGTAGGTTCCTTCTCACGTAAGACTCAATAATTCGAAATACTGTGCAATACCGTGTGCTACTGCGCAACACCGCGTACTGTATTTTAACCACCGGGTATTTCAACAGTACTAACGGTAACAACTACGCCGTTATCTTGTAAAAAAGTTATTTCTGTCGCTTTCTATATCCGACAGTTATTCCGTTGTGGGGGCCCACAAATAGCTGCGCCGTCGTACGAATATTCCCCGACAACAAGAATATTCCACGGCCAAACGAATATTCCCCGACAACAAGAATATTTTATAACCACTTGCTCATTTTAAAAATGTTTGCACATTTCACCCATAACTTTCATATTTATCAAATCAACACCTTACTATTTCGAAATAATATATAAAGAAAATTAAATCTTTATTCATAAAAGTTGGGGTCTTACATATGTGCTAGATTTCAAGCTAATCCTAAGGAATCACACTTAACTGCTGTAAAAAGGATTGTCAGGTATCTTAAAGGTACACCCTACTTGGGTCTATGGTATCCAAAGGAGTCCTCCTTTGAACTGATAGGATATTCAGATGCTGACTTTGCAGGTTGCAAAGTAGATAGAAAGAGTACCAGTGGCACTTGTCAACTTCTAGGAAATAGACTAGTGTCCTGGTTCAGCAAGAAGCAAAACTCAGTATCAACTTCAACAACAGAAGCTGAATATATTGTTGCAGGCAGCTGCTGTGCTCAAATCTTATTGATGAAGAACCAGCTAGCAGATTATGGGTTTGATTTCAAATCTATACCTGTTCACTATGATAACACAAGTTCCATAGCAATAACACATAATCCTGTCATGTATTCTAGGACTAAGCATATAGAAATAAGATATCATTTTATTAGGGATCATGTTCAAAATGGAACTATATCTTTGCAGTACATCCCTACTAAAAATCAACTTGCTGATGTGTTTACAAAACCCTTAGATGAATCCAGATTTAATAAACTGATAAGTGAGTTAGGTATGTTAAATTTGCAACCATGAATTCTATACTCTAGATGGTGCTAACCATGCAGATACAAAGGCTAAGTCAAAATCATAGAGATGACTAAAAGAAACCACGATCGTGGAGTGATCTAGACAAGGCAGAAAAGCTCACTGTGGTAGCAGTATTATAAAGATAAGCAACCCTTCTGGTAAGTGTCTCAGGAACAAACCTGATCATTAGTGTCAAACTAAGAGGTTGGCCCTTCCTGAGCAACCTTAACCCAGAAGGGATGTCATTTCAGAATGCATCACAAGAAACCGTAGAGTTAACGGTCAAGGAGCAAGCAAATGATCGAACTTAACAATCGTGGAGTGGTTCTCGGAAATCGTAGTCCTCTCACAAGGACTCACTAGCTCAAGGAGAGCTAAGGACAGAAACGAACTTTCCACATGACTTAAGATCGTGGAGTCCAACAAAACTTAACACGTGTCCCACGATGCAAAATATATGGAGGGAAGTTTATAAATTCATTTTGAACTGTCATTTGTCAGTTTACTTTTTGAATTCCAAAAGCTTATATATATCTCTCTCTAGAATGAAACCCTAAGTTTCAGAAAGCTAAGTCAATTTGTTCGTCTCAGGATACTCAAATCAAAATCAAATGGCTGCTTCCAATGTTGTCTCTGGCTACCAGCTGTGCTTCGATGAGTTCAAGAAAGCTGGACCTGAGTTTCACAAAGTTCTTTCACTTCTAAAGAAAGCTGGCCTTGAAGATGCTCTGAGCACCAGCACTCTGATATATTCAAAACTGGTGAAGGAATTCTACTGCAATGGAGTCGTTGACGGAGACTTCATTCTCACCAAAGTCAAAGGCGTGCAAATCTGACTCAACGTCGAAGGCATAAACCTTGCCCTAGGTCTCAACAATAAAGGTCTTCCATCCATGGAGGTTATTGATTTCCATGAAGGTCTGAAGAAGATGCGCTACTCAAAGATTGAAGGAAAGAGTGGCTACAAGAAGAAAGAACGTCCCCAAGAATACGAGTTCCTTGCTGACATTGTTGGAAAATGCATATATTGCAAGGGCTCTAGCCATGATTCTGCCAATGAGAAGCAATTGAAGCTCATGACAGCCATCCGCTACAGAATTCAACTCAACTATGGAGCCTTGATGATGGATTGGTTTGAGAAATGGATGCAAAGCCCCAAAAAAAACCAAGAGCATTGCCAAAATGCTCTATGGAAGGTTTATCAGCATAATTCTAGAAACTGCTCTGGGTGACAAGATTGAAGACAAAGAAGGTGTTCCATCATTCCCAACAGGAAGATGACCCAGCAGCTGTTCCAAAACTGAAAAAAGAATCCAGCAAAAAATGTAAATATGATGTCTGTAACCTCATCTGCTGTGAAGGAAGCTGAGGAAGATGAAGAGGTCAACCAAGAAGAAAAAATGGCTCTGACCAGAAAAAGCAAAGGGAAGAAAAAAATAAATAAAGGGGTGAAAATTGTTGAGGAGCGCCAAGGCTCAACCACTGATGCACCCCAAGTAGGTCCTGGTGTTGATATAGAGTTTAGAAGCCTTATTACTGACAGAGTCATCACTCTTAAATCACTAGAAGAAGTTCTGAAAGAAAAGAAGAAGAAGAAGAAGAAGAAGAAAAAGAGGGAGACAAGTGAGGACAAGGGTGAAGGGAGCTCTGAGCCTCAGAAAAATAAGAAACGTGGCCACAGAACAAGAAAGTATTCACTCACTACGATTGTGGAGTCATCACCAATCATAGTGTCCAGATTGGCTGCCACTACAGAAGGAGAAGCTGCAACAGCCTCTCAGCCTGAACAAACTCTAAGGGCTGAAGTTGAAGAAGGTGCAAAGGCTGTGCCCAGGCCAAAGAAGAGGGTGAAGAAGTTGGTTAAGAAGTATATTCTTACCAATGAAGAAATATTGGAAGAAGATGACAGAAGAAGAGCTGCTGAGAAGGCTGAACAGACCACTGAGCATCAAGCATCTGGTCCAACTATGGAAGAGACCAGAATCATTGAAGATGTGGTAGCTTACATCAGAGATGCAAACAACACTGCTGCATCTGATTAGGATGAAAAGCAGGAAGAAGAAGAGATGCCTGAAGCTGGTGCTCATACTGCTGAAGTGCAGTAAAAAGAAGAGATGCCAGAACCAAGTGCTGCTGAGAAAGTACAGCCTGAAGTTATTGTTCATTCTGAAGAGGTTCTGGTAAAAGATGTGACACAGTCAGAAGAAGAAGGGCCAGAAGTACTTGAAGTGAGCCCTGATGCTGATAAAGAAGAAGAAACTCTGGAAGTCACTATCCAAGAAAGTGTTACAGCTGAGGGGGAGCTGTTAGAAGCACTAGAGCCAGAGTTTGCTGAAGCTGAGGGGGAGCTACAGATAAATAATCTTGAAGTCCCCTCAGTAAATGAAGGACTCGTAGAGTCTGGTGATGCAGTAATGGTGGACATTGCTGATAATGTGATGGAAGATGAAGTGGACGTTCCTGATGCAAGTAATGCAGAGAGTGATGAAGAAGAGGATGATGATCTTGAGATTTTATATGTGGGCTAAGATGGAGAAAGAACAGCTAACTACAATCTGTTGTTCAACTACTTGCACATGATGCCCTATCATCGAGCTCTGATTCTCAATACCTGGGATCACATGTTCTGGACCTTCAAGGCATATCCAGCAATCTCAGTGCTTGCCTACGGATTTCCAAGAGATAAAAGATTTGCTCAAAAACTGATTACAAATGAGTCAACTTCAGAGACTGAGTATGAGGTACATTCTACTCCCATCTCTTTTATTGTCAACCACTCTCCATCACCACATTTTAATTAGTTCAACGAATTGCCCAAATGGTTGGAAGTGGTCCTACATCCACTCAATCAGTTTCCAGTTACAGAGTCCCAAAACTCTGTACCTGATGAACCAAATAATCAACTTGCACTCTTAGAGCCAACTGTAAATGATCCAATGGTGATTGAGCACATCACAAGAATAGTTGAAGAAATGCTTACAAGCTCAACCATTGAGACACCAACTCTGGACGACACACTACGATTTGTGCCTATTGATCAAACTGACACGGCAATATTAGAGTCTCCAGAACAGCTCAACGAATCAGAAACACAAACCCATGAACCAAACACTTCGCCCATACAGTAAACACAAGCCCCTATAACTTAAGCAGGTATTCCCTCATCTTCCAACAATAAATATTTTGGCATGGCACTTGCTCTCTCAAGCATGACAAGGAGAGGTGAATCCACTAATGCCCCTCCTCCTCCTGAGACACAACGAATTCTTGATCGATTGTCTCTAATGCCAACAAAGGAGGAGCTGGCTGAAATGACAAGTCAAATGGCTTCAGAGTCTAGAGAGATTCTTGAAGCACACTCTTTGGCGCTTCATATGAGATTCGACCATTAAATCGACTCAGTCAAGCCTTTACCAGGGAACTTGGCAACTGAATTGTCCAAGAAGCTGAGGGAGATTATCAAGGAAATGGCTGACAGTCTCAGTCAAAGGGATGCTATTCACTTTACTGCAACGAAAAAGCATAAGAAAGCTATTGAGATCATACAGAAAACTCAGCAATCTCAGAATGAGCTGATGGCCAAACAAATTTAAGAACTGCGTATCTCACTACAAAAATTCCAAGCCTGCAGTGTGACTCAAATTAATCAAAATAACAACGCAATGGAGCGGCTTCAGCAACAAAGAAGACAAACTAAAGCTCTAGTAGAGGAAAATCGTAGTGACATTGCACTCAACCGCTCTTAGATGCATGAGCTGGTGCAAGGTGTCCAACGCCTCTCTGAAGATATTCAAACCCTTGATGCTGACATAAAGGGGGAGAATAATGAGCAAGGAGAAAGAGGCAGCAGAGGCAGCAGAGGATGAAGCAGAAGGTAACCTCAGCAGGGAAGGCAAAAGCAAACACATATTGGTCAATCGTCGGGTGGCAACCCCAGGAGTCCAAGTTATCAGCCTCCACGATCTGATCAACAACTTCAACATCCTCTCATAGCTGAACCTCTTCAAAGGAGTCAAGGTCAAGCTTCTGACTCACAATGAATATCCTCTATTGGCCTTAATATGCCAGTTGGAGATCCTGCCTTCATGAACAGACATGATCATCAAGAAGCACTGACCCGAGAAGAGCTAGCTGACATTGCATGGAGAGAAGAAGTCAGCAGAAGAAGGAGAGCTGAAGAGCATGCCAACCCTCCAAAGAATAAGAGGCAAAGAAGAAGAGATAAGTCAAAAATTAATATTGTATTGATGTTTCTATACTAGATTGTAATATCTTTTCAAACATCAATAAATTCATACTTATTCTCTAGAAATTTCAGTTGCTCACTGAAACACTAAGCCATATTTACTTTCTAGCACTCTGCATTTAGAAAATGATGTTATGATCCAAATATCCTTGATTATGTCAACATCAAATAGGGGGAGATTGTTGGGAATTGCATATTTAAATTTGATATTGAAAGTAAATATAAATGCTTACGTGTAAAGTCCTTCAAAGATCATGTGTACAAAGACTTAGACGATAGATCAAAATTGTTAGGTTGATCTGAGCTTTAATGTTTATCATTCTGTAAATGAATGTATAGAAGAAAGATCAAATCTGTTAGATTGATCTATTTTGAGATGTAATTATTAAGCCTTGACAGAATCGTAGTCTGTCAAAGACAGTCTGCAGAAGCCAAGGCAGAATCGTGGAGCTTAAATGAAGATGTCCAGAAATCGTAGTCTGCCCTGAAAGCCAAACTGAGAATCGTGAAAATTTCAAAGGCTCCTTATTAAGAAAATCAGACAAGGATTCAGATCAAGCAAGCAAAAATAAGAAAGATCAAAAAGCTAAGAATGCTCAAGAGCACTCAACGATAATACTCTACGATCCTGAAAGAAGGAAAGCTTGATTCGCTACTCAGTTCTTCAAAACTAATGCTCAATTGCAACTGAGTAGCGCACCCCAGAATATAACTCTCAATCCAAAGTGTACCAAGTCAGAAGGACTTGAAGAGTTCTAAGTGAAGTAAGAGAAGAGCCAAGGCTGCTGGCCTTGACAGAGTTCTAAGTGAACTAGAGAAGTTCCAAGGCTGCTGGCCTTAAAGAAATCTAAGTAATTCAAGTTGTAAGAGACATCCTTAGTGGATTTCCTACTCGTGGAGTAGAAGAGTGGACTAGGAGCCTTGTGTGCTCTGAACCACTTAAAACCTCTATGTCTCATTGTCTCTCATTAACTGCTATAACTGCTATATCTGTTATAACTGCTATAACTACTTATCAAACTATCATTGCATTATCTTTAAGGGGAACAAACATATATTCCGCTGCTATCAGTATATTCAATACTGATAAGTATTTTAAAACAAAGAAAATTTTAAATATCTATTCAACCACCCTTCTAGATAACTATTGTGCCTTTGGGAACTAACATGTTTGATATTAATTATCATTGTAATATTTGAGTGTAATTGGAATAATAAGATTTATGAAAAATAATGGGTTGTTAGTACCCAACTAGTTTATATTCTAACTCAATTCAAATATTAATTGGACTAACCCAATGTACATGGATTATATGATTCTATGTATTTGTGCCCGTAACGAAACCTAGGTTATAACATTAGGTCATTAAATTTAGCTTTATGAGCCCAAAAGGAACTAACATTACTTTGTTGGTAAGTGTAAAGTATTAAAACTTTTGTCCCATATTCTTTGTCCCAAAAGTTCTCCAGTCGTGCATAGGTCATTGACCTATTCCTATTGTTGGGTCTCCAACTTTTAGGTTTATTTTGATGATAACAATAATTAGTAAATAAATTAATTAAAAGGGTAGAATTCTCTCCATAGGATTTATATTATAATTGTTTTAAATATCTTATTTACTTTGAACAAAAATATTTTTAAATCTAATTAAATTTATTTTATATACATGTAACGTGTGTGTGTGTGTGTTTAAACCATGTATGGTGTAAGTGTTTTAATTATAAGAATGCATGGAAATATAATTAAATATACATGTGACACTTATATTGGGACAATCTTTAAGTAGAGAATTTAATTGGCCACATGCATGTGACTTGGGCGAAATATAAGAATGCATGAAAATTGCTAAGCATTAAATGAGCAATTTTCATATAAGTAACTTGGGTGAAATATTACTTGTAAACATGTTAGTGTGCAATTGTGTTGGGCATTTGTTTTAATGGCATTTAATGCACATTTCCACCAAATGTTCCTTGGAAACTTGATGGGCAAAATATTTAATGGCATTTAATGAGATTTTTTCATCATTCGAAAATGTGAAGAAAATTGGCCTTAATATTGATGATCAAATGTTGTGGGACCCATGGTTATTAAATGGAGGAAAAAACAATTTTTGCTTGAATTTTTTTTTTGCTCTCTACTGTTGCTATATTGATGGCATTGGTTTGGAATAATAAATAATAAGCAAATTGCGGGGTCCATAAACTTTAAATGATAAAATGACTTGCAAAACTTGTTTTGCCTAGTTGACCGAAAATAGGAAGAATTGGTTCTTGAGGAGTATATGTGTGCATTAAATGTATATATATATATATATAAATAATTAATGTATGTGTATGAAAATATCTAAATATAAGTATTATATATATATATATATATATATATATATATATATATATATTAAAAACCGTGTGTGTGTAAGTGACTTCCCTTTTGGGATAAAGAAATCACGTTCTTTGACCAAATTGAATGGGTTTTGCATTAATTGAGAAGGGATGATATAAACGGCCGGGCGGAAAAATGAGGTCTTTCCATTTAGCAATCCGTGTACATTTTTTTTATCCGGACCTTTGATTTGAAAATTATTAAATCTCAACCGTTCATTCAAAATTATATTTTGAAAATTACCTTTTTGCCCCCGACTTTAAAAATCTATAAAAAGAAGCCCTTTTCTTTCATTTTCAATTTGCTAATTCACTATCAAAGAAAGCTTATACTCCCCCTACATACTCTCTCTCTCTAAGAAGCTTTCTCTCTTCTTATCAAAGTTCTAATCATTTGAGAAGGAAAAATTGGTCTAAGCATTTGAGATAAGTTATTTGATTTACTTTATTTGAATTATCTCTTGCTTATTTATATTTATAAATATACGAATATAAATTGTTATACACAATTTTATATAACTATATTTCATCTATTTATCAAATAAAAAGTTTATTTAATCTGACGCCGCAAGGCTACGGAGATACACCTCTACGAAGAGGAATTCGAACCATACGATTCCTTATAGTCTTAAGTAACTTTTTATTGATATTATTTATATAAATATCGTAAATAGATACGAAACTTGATAGTTCAAAACGACACTGTGATATTCCTCCAACAAGAGTGAACTATTCGAACCGGATTTGAAAATTGTAGTGATCTATTGAAAGTATTTATATAAATATCAATTGTGAAAATTATAAATATTATCATACTTAGACGTCGCAAGGCTACAGGAGATATTCCTCTTAATGAGGGATTCACACCGTACGATTCCTTATAGTACTAAGTGACTTTGTTTATAATCTGTCACATAATAGATAAAATATAAAATATATATTATCTGAGTTAAACAAGTATATTTGTTATATCAAGTTGTGCTTAACTAATTAAATTGTTATACTTGATAATTATTGCTTAAATTGATTTATTCATTTAAATACAAGTACTTGAACACAAAGTCATTCATATAATACTTGTCAAAAAATATATGAGTTAAACAAACATATTTGTTATATCAAGTATTGCTTAACTGATTTATTTATTATACTTGATATCTGTCATCACAAGTATTTGATCATAAATTTATTTATTCATAAAATATTTGTTGCATAATATAAAAGTTATTTAAACTTTTATATCACAAACTTAAATGAATATATCTGCTTAAATAGAAGCATATTTGATTTAAAGCTTAAAACAAATTATTTGCTTACTCAGAAGCTTTTTCACTCTAAATATAAAATTAATTTAAACTTTTATATTTGAACTTAAAGTGACTTTTCTTTAATCCATAAAGAATAAATAATTCTTTATAAATTTGCATTAAACTATATATCTGCTTATGTAGAAGCATTTTTCAGCTAAAGCTAAAATTGACATATTTGCTCATTCAAGAAGCATTTTTCACACAAAATATAAAAGAAAGTCAAACTTTTATAACAGTGCATAAATTTACATATTTGCTTACATAGAAGCATTATTTGATCTAAGCATAAAATTGTTATCTGCTTACAAAGAAGCAAATTTTCTCAAGTATAAAAGTCTTTGAACTTTTATAAATATATATGATCTTTAAATTGCTATATGCTTATTTGAAAAGCATTTCGTTGTAAATTCTATTAAACACTTTGTAAAAAGAGAAAAGGGTAGAGTTAGTTTATTTTATGTACTTGTGAGAAAGATAAAGCAATTCTTTGACCAAGACCAGAGTCGTAGAGAGGTCAGCTGGGAGTTGGGTCTCTAGTGAACTTGTGAGGTGAGGAAGAGGCTGTTGTTTCAAGACCAGATCAAAGAATAGAACTGAACTCAAAAGAAAATATTACTATGCTTGAGGAGAGAGCTGGGCTTGTTGTCCAAGATAGGTAGTTGTAGATAGTTGGAAGTTTGTCTATAAAACTTTGTAAAGGCTTCTCCGCCTGTTGAAGGATTATTTATTACTGATAGTAATAGGATCTCAAGTCCTGGAGAGGAGCTTGAGACTGGACGTAGCAGCATACCCTGGATGTTTGTTGTGAACCAGACAAATCTCTGTGCATTGTGTGATTGCATTTTTACTGTCTTGCATATTAATTTTTAACATTGCAAATTAATTATTTAAAAATTCAAAAAGGCCCAAGATAATTTTTTAATTTGTAAGAATCTATTCAACCCCCCTTCTAGATTATTATTGGACTTTCAATTGGTATCAAAGCGGTGCTCTTTAACTTGTTTGTTGAGTATATACAGGCATACCTAAAAGTAGATCTATGGCCTACAATGCTACTGGTTGCGGAGAAGGACTATTAATGTCTAGACCTCCACTATTTGATGGTACCAACTTTGCCACCTGGAAAAATAGATTCAAAATCTACGCCAAATCTCAAGGAATCAAAATTTGGTGTGCCATAAAACGAGTTGTAAAAGTTCCTACAAAAATTATCGGAGAAAATATCGTTGAAAAAGATGTTGATGAGTTCACTACAGATGATGAAAAGGCTATGAACATAGCATCCATAGCTGAACAAGTGCTGACTAGTGCTTTCATTGAAAAAGAGTATAAAAGAGTTAGCAATTGCAAGAATGCAAAAGAAATATAGGAAAAGTTGATTTTAACCTATGAAGGAACCAATCATATTAAAGAAACCAGAAAAGATGCTCTAATCCAAGAGTATGAAAATTTCAAAATGGAAGAAGGTGAAAAGATCATTGATATGGAAACATGTTTTTCCAGAATCATTGATGAATTGGAACATCTAGGGAAGGAATATACGACTAATGAGAAAAACAGAAGAATTCTCAAATCCCTTCCATCCATCTGGAAAATGAAGGTTATTGCTATTAAGGAAAGGCAAGACCTAACTACTTATCCTCTTGATAGCCGTATTTGAAATCTTCGTGCCCACGAAGTCGACATGTTAGTCGAAAAATCAGGAGCGGATATAGATCACATGAAGAAAGGAATTACTTTTAAAGCAATACTTGTAGATCAAGAAAGATATGATGAAAAAGCTGAGGAAATTGCAAATCTATGTTTAATGGCAAACAATGAGTCATCACCAAGATCTGAGGTAAATTCTGAATATCAATTACCTAGCACTTCATTTGTCACACATAGTTTAGATAATATAAGTAAAGAAAATCATGAACTACAAGAAGCTTATAATTGTTTATATGAAAAGAATAAAATTATTAAAGAAGAATTTATTAAATTAAAAATTTCATTACAAAAATTAATTAAAATTAGCAAAAATATTGAAATAGAAAATGAAAGTTTAAATAAAGAAAAAGAAGAACTAGAAAATAACTTTTCAAAAAGTTTTTTAATAAAGGAAGAATTAGAAGATTTAAGAAAAATAAATAAAGATCTGGAGATAGAAAATTCAACACTTGCTGTAATTAATAAAAATACTCAAATACAAAATCAAGTGTTAAGTAAAGATATTAAAAATCTCAAGCTTGAACATTCATATCTAAAGATAGAATTAAAAAAATAAAGTGAAAATTCTTCTTTAATAGATCAAATTAAAATTTTAACTAAAGAACGTGATGATTTAAGCACCATTGTTATTAAATTCACAAAAGGGAAAGAAAACCTTGATATCATGCTTAATTAATAAAGATGTGGATTTAATAAAAAAAGATTAGGATATATTGGAGAATTTAGTAAAAGAAAAGATAAAGGATTTTATCATGTCAAAAGTAAAGAAAAAAAAAGTCATGTATCTCCTTTTACTAAATGTTCTTACTGTAATAGAAATGGTCATTCTTTTCACATGTGTAATGCTCAAAATGGAAAGTATAAAGGAAAAATGATTTGTGTACCAAAAGGAACATACATTGCACCAATCATTAAAAATACAAGGAAAGAGTTTTATAATTATCAGAGTCAAAAATCTTATAAAACTTTTCATCAAAGTTTTTCAGGATATAAAAATAGAGTAAATCATGCATCTTATAGACCTGTTACTCATAAAATGCTCGTATCTACTAAGATTGATTATTCTGTATCCATTTTTGTAAAGGAAAACACAAATACTCCTTATACAAAATGTAAAACTTACCCAAAGGACCCTTCTTATTAAAGGGTATCGATTCGTGAAATTGATAAATGTTGTAGGTACATCTTGGAGCTGACACTAGTAAAAATAACTGACGACATCATTGTTGGGTCTATTGGTATTACTTTGTGAAATAATGAGTAATAATTTTGAAATGAGCATGAAAGGAGAATTAAACTTCTTCCTAAGATTGCAAATCAAACCAGGTGAAAAAGATTCTGACTCTGAAGGTCATCATGATTGTTAAAAAAAAAGGTTGCAATTTTCTCATAATTATTTATGCATTAAAATATATTTTTAAACAATTTTTTATTAAACTTGATATTTTTATAGAAATATTTAAATGTGTAAAATTTTAAAAAATATTATACTTTTATTTATTTTTTTAAAAAATAATATTATTATAAATATATTTTAATATTCATTACTTATATTTAATATTTAAATCTATTCTCTTTATATATATATATATATATATATATGTAATAGATTTAATGTCGAATATTCATTTAAATTTCTATACATCTAACGGTAAATAATCTCCATTCGTGTATATTAATTTGAGCTAATCAGAAGCAACCACACAATATTTGTCAGATTCTAACATCTCTTTCTGCAGGCTCTCAAAAAGTACTCTATAATATTATTTCCCCCCATTTTTTATGATGACAAAGGGGGAGAAGAAAAATATTATTAGGGAGAAGAAAAATTATTAAACTATTTATATATTATTTTTTATGCTATCACATGCTATATACATGAACTATTATATATTGTTGCATGTTAGTTTTTCAAAAATTTAAATTTTTTGATTGCATAAATTGAGGGGGAGCTTTTATAAATAATATTTTTAGTTGATTGTCATCATCAAAAAGGGGGAGATTGTTGGGTCTCCAACTTTTAGGTTTATTTTGATGATAACAATAATTAGTAAATAAATTAATTAAAAGGGTAGAATCCTCTCTATAGGATTTATATTATAATTGTTTTAAATATCTTATTTACTTTGAACAAAAATATTTGTAAATCTAATTAAATTTATTTTATATACATGTAACGTGTGAGTGTGTGTGTTTAAACCATGTGTGGTGTAAGTGTTTTAATTATAAGAATGCATGGAAATATAATTAAATATACATGTGACACTTGTATTGGGACAATCTTCTTGTAGAGAATTTAATTGGCCACATGCATGAGACTTGGGTGAAATATAAGAATGCATGAAACTTGCTAAGCATTAAATGAGCAATTTTCATATAAGTAACTTGGGTGAAATATTGCTTGTAAACATGATAGTGTGCAATTGTGTTGGACATTTGTTTTAATGGCATTTAATGCACCCAAATGTTCCTTGGAAACTTGATGGGCAAAATATTTAATGGCATTTAATGAGATTTTTTCATCATTCGAAAATGTGAAGAAAATTTGCCTTAATATTGATGATCAAATGTTGTGGGACTTTAAATGGAGGAAAAAACAACTTTTGCTTGAATTTTTTTTTGCTGTCTACGGTTGCTATATTGATAGCATTGGTTTGGAATAATAAATAATAAGCAAATTGTGGGGTCCATAAACTTTAAATGATAAAATGACTTGCAAAACTTGTTTTGCCTAGTTGACCGAAAATAGGAAGAATTTGTTCTTGAGGAGTATATGTGTGCATTAAATGTGTGTATATATATATATATATATATATATATATATATATATATATATATGTAGTACATTAAGTATGATATATATATATATATATATATATATAAATAATTAATGTATGTGTATGAAAATTGCATGCATGTGCAGTATCTAAATATAAGTATTATATATATATATATATTAAAAACCGTGTGTGTGTGTGTAAGTGACTTCCCTTATGGGATAAAGAAAACACGGTGAGTGCAAATGGCTTCCTTTGTTTCTTTGACCAAATTGAATGGGTTTTGCATTAATTGAGAAGTGATGATATAAACGCCCGGGCGGAAAAATGAGGTCTTTCCATTTAGCAATCCGTGTACATTTTTTTTATCCGGACCTTTGATTTCAAAATTATTAAATCTCAACCGTTCATTCAAAATCATATTTTGAAAATTACCTTTTTGCCCTTAACTTTAAAAATCTATAAATAGAAGGCCTTTCATTCATTTTCAATTTGCCAAGTCACTATCAAAGAAAAGGTTATACTCCTCCTACATACTCTCTTTCTAAGAAGCTTTCTCTCTTCTTATCAAAGTTCTAATCATTTGAGAAGGAAAAATTGGTCTAAGCATTTGAGATAAGTTATTTGATTTACTTTATTTGAATTATCTCTTGCTTATTTATATTTATAAATATACGAATATAAATTGTTATACACAATTTTATATATCTATATTTCATCTATTTATCAAATAAAAAGTTCACTTAATTTGACGTCGCAAGGCTACGGAGATACACCTCTACGGAGAGAAATTCGAACCGTGCGATTCCCTATAGTCTTAAGTAACTTTTTATTGATATTATTTATATAAATATCGTAAATAGATACGACACTTGATAGTTCAAAACGACACTGTGATATTCCTCCAAAAAGAGTGAACTATCCGAATCGGATTTGAAAATCGTAGTGATCTATTGAAAGTATTTATATAAATATCAATTGTGAAAATTATAAATATTATCATACTTAGACGTCGCAAGGCTACAGGAGATATTCATGTTAATGAGGGATTCACACCGTACGATTCCTTATAGTACTAAGTGACTTTGTTTATAATCTGTCACATAATAGATAAAATATAAAATATATATTATCTGAGTTAAACAAGTATATTTGTTATATCAAGTTGTGCTTAACTAATTAAATTGTTATACTTGATAATTATTACTTAAATTGATTTATTCATTTAAATACAAGTACTTGAATACAAAGTCATTCATATAATACTTGTCAGAAAATATATGAGTTAAACAAACATATTTGTTATATCAAGTATTGCTTAACTGATTTATTTATTATATTTGATATCTGTCATCACAAGTATTTGATCATAAATTCATTTATTCATAAAACACTTGTTGCATAATATAAAAGTTATTTAAACTTTTATATCACAAACTTAAATGAATATATCTGCTTAAATAGAAGCATATTTGATTTAAAGCTTAGAACAAATTATTTGCTTACTCAGAAGCTTTTTCACTCTAAATATAAAAATAATTTTAAACTTTTATATTTGATTTATATTTGAACTTAAAGTGACTTTTCTTTAATCCATAAAGAATAAATAATTCTTTATAAATTTGCATTAAACTATATATCTGCTTATGTAGAAGCATTTTTCAGCTAAAGCTAAAATTGGCATATTTGCTTATTCAAGAAGCATTTTTCACACAAAATATAAAAGAAAGTAAAAGTTTTATAACAGTGCATAAATTTACATATTTGCTTACATAGAAGCATTATTTGATCTAAGCATAAAATTATTATCTGCTTCCAAAGAAGCATATTTTCTCATGTATAAAAGTCTTTGAACTTTTATAAATATATATGATCTTTAAATTGCTATCTGCTTATTTGAGAAGCATTTCGTTGTAAATTCTATTAAACACGTAGTAAAAAGAGAAAAGGGTAGAGTTAGTTTATTTTATGTACCTGTGAGAAAGATAAAGCAATTCTTCAACCAAGACCAAAGTCGTAGAGAGGTCAGCTGGGAGTTGGGTCTCTAGTGAACTTGTGAGGTGAGGAAGAGACTGTTGTTTCAAGACCATATCATAGAATAGAACTGAACTCAAAAGAAAATACAACTAAGCTTGAGGAGGGAGCTGGGAGCTTGCTGTCCAAGATAGGTAGTTGTAGATAGTTATAAAACTTTGTAAAGGCTTCTCCGCCTGTTGAAGGAGTATTTATTATTGATAGTAATAGGATCTCAAGTTCTGGAGAGGAGCTTGAGACTGGACGTAGCAGCATACCCTGGATGTATGTTGTGGACCAGACAAATCTCTGTGCATTGTGTGATTGAATTTTTACTGTCTTGCATATTAATTTCTAACATTACAAATTAATTATTTAAAAATTCAAAAATGCCTAAGATAATTTTTTAATTTGTAATAATCTATTCAACCCCTCTTCTAGATTATTATTGGACTTTCACCTATGTTGTTGAAAATTTTAGCTTGGTGATGATGGTTGGGGTCTGGGTTCAATAGTAACAGTGGAAGCTTTCCATCAAATCCTCTCTAACTAATGGCTTCTTCTTCTTCCTATTGGATTCAATCCTTGAGGCAAAGCCATTGTTTGGGTAAGAATTTCTCTATAAATGAAAGCTTCCTCTTCTCAATTCTAGTTGCTAGTTTTTCTAATAAGTTCAAATTGGAGTGTGAGGGTGCTGAATTGGAGAACAATCTGAAGTTAGGATTAAGGATTTTCATTTTAGCTTCAAAGGAGGTAATGTCCTTGTGAAGATTATTGATTTCAAATTTGATAATTCTTAGAAATTTCATGAATTACTTGTTTATTAGTTGGAAATTGATATCATTATGTTATATGAGTTATATGTATGTTTAAGGTGCAATGTAGTTGGTCTAAGCATGCTGAATCTAAGGTTGTTATGATATGTGGTCTAAATTCTGCAACAAAAGAGCCAAGTTCTGAGTCTGTTTCGAAGTGGCGCGGCCGCGCCGGTTGCCAGAATTGGATAGTGACTTCTGTTGTAATCTGATAGCCTAAGAATGTTAGCTAGTTTGACTTAATTATGTATGAAAAGAGGCATGATATATGGTCTAAAGTTCCTTTTCATAACGTGAGTTGCTTTAGTATACATTTTCTAAAGAAAACTTAGAGTTTTGAAAACAATCCTTGATGAACCTTGTGTCCTTTGAGTTCTAACCTTTTTAGCATGTGTATATGGCTTAGTTATGTGTACAAATGGGTATAAGATGTGATTCCAAGTTGCTTTGCATATACTAGGTTGTTTTAGCTTCGTTTTATATGTGTTTTAAAAGAAAACTTAAAGTTTTGAAATCTAATATTGATGAGCATTACATGCTAGAACTCTTTATGCTTCTAAACATGACTGAAAGTCCAATAATAATCTAGAAGGAGGGTTGAATAGATTATTACAGATTAAAAAATTTATTTTAGGCATTTTTGAATTTTTAAATAATTAATTTGCAGTGTTAGAAATTAATATGCAAGACAATAAAAATTCAATCACACAATGCACAGAGATTTATCTGGTTCACAACATACATCTCGGGTATGTTGTTACGTCCAGTCTCAAGCTCCTCTCCAGAACTTGAGATCCTATTACTATCAATAATAAATACTCCTTCAACAGGCGCAAAAGCCTTTACAAAGTTTTATAGACAAACTTTCAACTATTCACAACTACCTATCTTGGACAACAAGCTCCCAGCTCCCTTCTCAAGCTTAGTTGTACTTTCTTTTGAGTTCAGTTCTATTTTATGACTTGGTCATGAAACAACAGTCTCTTCCTCACCTCACAAGTTCACTAGAGACCCAACTCCCAGCTGACCTCTTTAAAACTCTGGTCTTGGTCGAAGAATTACTCGTCTTTGTCATAGGTACATAAAATAAACTAACTTTAACTTTTTCCTTTTTTGCAAAGTGTTTAATAGAATTTACAACGATATGCTTCTCAAATAAGTAGATAAAATTTAGTACATATATATATATATATATAAAAGTTTAAATAACTTTTATATTTAAGGCTTCTCAAATAAGCAGATATCAGTTAAAGAACATATATATTTATAAAAGTTCAAAGACTTTTATATTTGAGAAAATATGCTTCTTTGTAAGCAGATAGTAATTTATGTTTTAATCAAATAATGCTTCTTTGTAAGCAAATATGTAAATTATGCACTGTTATAAAAGTTTAAATAACTTTTATATTTTGTATAAAAAATTCTTCTTGAATAAGTAAGTATGTCAATTTTAGCTTTAGCTCAAAAATGCTTTTGTATAAGCAGATTTATAGTTTAATGCAAATTTAAAAAGAATTCTTTATTCTTTATTCTATATGGATTAAAGAAATGTAACTATAAGTTCAAATATAAAAGTTTAAATAACTTTTATATTTAGAGTGAAAATATTTCTGAGTAAGCAGATAAGTTGATTTAAGCTTTGAATCAAATATGCTTCTATTTAAGCAGATATATTTACTCAGGTTTGTGATATAAAAGTTTAAATAACTTTTATATTATGCAACAAGTATTTTATGAATAAATGAATTTATGATCAAATACTTGTGATGACAGATATCAAGTATAATAAATAAATCAGTTAAGCAATACTTGATATAACAAATATATTTGTTTAACTCAAAGAATATATAATAATAATTTATCTATTATGTGACAGGTTATAAATAAAGTCACTTAGTACTATAAGGAATCGTACGGTCGAATTCCCTCACTTAAGAGGAATATCTCCGTAGTCTTGCGACGTCTAAGTATGACAGTATTTATAATTTCACAATTGATATTTATATAAATAATTTCAATAGATCACTTAGATTTTCAAATACGGCTCGGATGATTCACTCTTAGAGGAATTATCTCAGTGTTGTTTTGAACTATTAAGTGTAGATCTATTTTATAATATTTATATAAATAATATCAAATACAATGTCACTTAGTACTATAAGGAATCGTGCGGTCGGATTACCTCACTTAAGAGGAATATCTCCGTAGCCTTACGACGTCTAAGTATAACTTTTTATTTGATAAATAGATGAAATATTGATATATATAATTGTGTATAATAATTTATATTCGTATATCTATAAATTTAAATAAGCAAGAGATAATACAAATAAAATAAATCAAACAACTTATCTCAAATGCTTAGACCAATTTTCTCTTATTAAATGATTAGAACTTTGATAAGAAGAGAGAGAAAGCTTCTTAGAGAGAGAAATAGTATGTAAGAGGAGTATAAGCTTTTCTTTGATAGTGAATTGGCAAAATGGAATGAATGAAAGCACCTTCTATTTATAGATTTTTGAGGTTGAGGGCAAAAAGGTAATTTGGAGAGTTGGTTTAAAAATCAAGGGCTAGGATTTGATTTATTAATTTGAGTGGTTCAGATGAAATCAATGACACACGGATTGCCAACTTGGCTGCCAAAAAAATATTCTTCTACCTTAATTTAATGAGCACATTTATGAGCATATATATATACATATAGCATATTTAATGTCAATTTATATATACATATATGTATACACACACATTATATATATATATATATATATATATATATATATACACACACACACACACACACACACACACATATATATATATATATATATATATATATATATATATATTATGCATATGTACATTAAATGCCCACATTAAATTTGGTCAAGACAATATGCATTTAAATCTCAACATATTAAATCTCCAGCACATTCAATCAATAATGTGTCCCAAAATCAAGTCCCTTTTTCAAACATTCAGCATTTTAAGATTTTGGTCAAAGGTTAATAAACCTTTCATTTAATGCTTTACATTCATATATGAACATATATATATATATATATATATATATATATAAGATATAGATATATTATATGCATATTAAATATATTTATAAATATATATGGTATATATATATATATATATATATATATATATATATATATATATATATATATATATATATATATATATATATATATATAAGAAGGAAATAACTTAAAATAATTTTTGTAATCTTTAGATAACAAAATTATTTTGAGAATAAATAGGAAATCAGTTTTTAGCCCAAGTTTTATAAAAAAAAATCCTTATAATTCCAACAAATGAGCACATGACAATTCCTAAGCATTAAATTCGGTCAAACAATTTTCAGAATATAATGGGCAAGCTTTTGTCCCATAAAGATTGCCTCATAATATGTTCAACACAATTCTTTTTAGTCCAAGGCATATTTAAAGCTCACATGCCAAATTAATTTCAAAGCTTTTAATTAATGCTCTTGCACCAAATGTCCCAAAATGCATGTCCCAAATAAAACTTCCAGCAAAGCTATTTGGATGAAGTAAAAAGAATTAATTCCTTAAGTTTTTAAGCCATCATTTAATGCTCCCATGCACATATATAAATATATACATATATATACGGATACATACATATATGCATAAATATTTTCAATCGTGTATGCTACCATAATATATGTTTTAACACTTTATATTAAATAATCAAGATCAAGAAAATCAATTAAATAAGATTTAAAAAATATTTTTTATCAAAGTAAATAAGATAATTAAAACAATTTATAATATAAATCCTATGGAGAGGATTCTATCATTTTAATTAATTTATTTACTAATTATTGTTATTATCAAAATAAACCTAAAAGTTGGAGACCCAACAATGACCAATACGTGCACTCATCTAGTTAGGCACGAAATGAACTACTCAAGCATGATTTACAATGAATTTCAATAGTAAAGCTAAGTTAACTTTGAATACATAAGTCAATTAACTTTGAGTATGTGTATTACAAGTTGTATGACAACCTCATGTGGATTATGAATTGTTATAGTTGATTTTTATGAAATAAATTCATTAAGCTTGTTGGATAGAAATTTCATAGTAAAACTATATGGTTTGTAAGTGAAATTAAAGTAAACTTGAAATGATCGTAAGAGAGACCAAACCTAACCCAAGACCTCTTAACATGTGTATATAGTATGCATCATTATCCTTGTATGCTAGAAATTAAGCTGGACTTTAGAAAACTCAAACTCAATCTGGTCTTGACAAGGAGCAGCGCATCCGCGCCACTCCCAGGTCAATATGCAGCGCGGTCGCCCTGCATGCCATAATTGACTAACTTTTTAAACTGAAATATGCACCTTGAAGCATGTTTATATTGATATCCTAAGTTATAAAACAGAGTTTAAGTGATGTTTTAAGTGTTCAATCGTGTAGTGATTATAAAGAATCAAGATTTCAAAAGTGTATAAAGGGTTTCTAATTGAAGCTTTTAAAACCAAAAACAATGTTGATTATGAAACTACGTGGTTGATAGTGTACTAATAGGTGACATGATTGTATAACAAAGATAGGGTTGAAAATATATGCTTAGCATACGTGATTGCACATGTGCATAATAGGTGTGTAGGATTATTGGTTTACGTATCAAGCTTGTATAACTAACGAATGTGTATAGATACATAACTACGATACTATAGGACATTGAAGTGACTTTAAGCTATAAATTGGTAATCTACGCAAAAGGCAAGTTCTCTAACTTACACAACTTTGGATATTGTGCAAGTTTCAAATTGTTGTTATATCAACCATATATATATTGAGCAAATATTTGTACTTGTTTAAATTATTATTCATATTCTAAAGTTTGATTTAAATTATATTCTTTGCATCATGTTGCAAGCATTGAACTTATATATTGTTCCTAAATGCATTGTGAAAGCTGTCTAAATCAATTGATTCGGCTAGACTAATATCATGTGTTAGAAAGCGATCCAAACCAATTGTTTTGGTGCGGAATCTTATAAATCTGTTGAGATGAACAACTCTTATAGAAGGGGATATATATATATATATATATATATATATATATTATTTTGGGAGACTAACGTGTGAAAATCATGTTTAAATGTTATGCATAGCGTATGGTACTGTGGGCTGATCACCTATTATACTTGTTTATATTGAATTGTCAGTGTAATATTGTTAATTCTAGCAGGAGTTCTTGGCCCATAGTGATTACTCAGTGTTTAATATTAGTTCACTTTAAAGTGTTGAAATCTTTGAATCCCGTTAATAATCTTACGGTCCATAATGACTCTTATTTCAATTCAAAGGACAGATTTGGAACAGTTGATTCTTCTTTGATTATCACATTATTCTTTTAACTCATGAGCTATCATTTACCGATATACCCTTGAGATTATGAACTTAATATTATACGTATTCACCCTTCTTGTTATATTACTTGATGGTCAAATTTGTTGACCACTCTTGCTTTCCTTAAACTTTTCAGTAAAGACATAACAGGGCGGTACCTCAGGAAAGGATAAGGGCAAAGGGCAAGGCTATGGAGAAGCTTTGTTCTTTCATGCTAGAAGTTTATTTTTATGTTTTAATAAGACTTAATTAGTATTATGTATTAAGTTATGTTTGGGTTTAAGTTGTGTAATGTATTAGTAATGGTTTCAAGACTTGGGACAAGAATTTTTATATTAAATTAATATAAATTATTCTATTATTCCGTTATGTGAGGCATTAGTATATTATTAGCGTTGGGTCATGAAGCACCAAATTCGAGGTACAAGTATCTGAATTTGGGGGCGTCACAGAATTAATTATAAATATCATGAATATTGCACAATGTAAGTGATATTATCTCTTAAAAGGATACATCCACCGATATTGCACTGATTCTCCAAGCTTAAGTTCATATGGAAGATGAATAGGCAAATGCTCCATCGAGTCAAAGAGCCCCGATGGTAAGATCATTTCGAGCTTGCACATTGTCAACACTATATTTTTCTCCATCTGCTCCACATCACTGTACCTTATAACCGTTGAGCAAATATCTCAAAAGAAATGCATCAACAAAATTCCTCGGTAATATCTCATGAAATACAATTTGCATCAACTTCTGCATGAATACATAGCAATCGTGACTTTTGAACCCAATAATTTTCAACTGCTCAACCTTACTACAACGAGATATGTTAGAAGCATATCCATCTGAGAGCTTTAATGCACTAACCCACTTACAAATGTCTTCAACATGTTGCTTGGTAAGATAATATGGAGCTTTTGGTTTTGAGTTGTTAGGTCGGAGCCACAATTCCTGCCTGATGTTCATTGCCTCCAAGTCTTTACGTGCTTTATCATTATCCTTTATTTTACCACTCGTATATAGCACGGTGTAAAATAAGTTCTCGAATACATTCTTTTCTGTATGCATGACATCTATACAATGACGAAGTGCTAGTGTGACCCAGTAAGGCAACTCAAACCAAATGGGCGAGTGTGTTCAGTTATGGGTGTTCATGTACCCTATTGCTCTTAACTTTCCATGCTCCTTCCCTGACAGTAGAAATGTCAGATCATTTAGCTAGCCCAATACCTCGCTGCCCGACAATCGACCAACAACCCCCTTCTTCTCTGTCTTTCTGTTGAACTGTGTAGACATCTTTCTATAACTGTGCTCAACAAACAAAAATCTACGAGTAGTTCCAAAGAAACTAGTTTTTCGCCCATGACGTAGCTGTGTGCCTTACACATCCCTCATACAGACTCGGCATGACAACTTCCCATGAGTCGACCAACCACTGATCATCCCAAGTGTTGAAAAGTCGATGATAGTCCACAAAAAGGATGCCTTCATCATAAAATTCTGCCCGACAACTTTATCAAAAGTCTGAACACCTGTTTCCCACTGCATCTTAAGTTCATTGACTAACGGCCTAAGGTACACGTTGATAACTTTTATAAGACTCTTATCCCCTAGTATATGTAAAGTCAAGAAAAGATACTGATCCCTCGTGCACATTGACGGTGGAAGATTGTAAGCTACCATGATCACTGGCCAAATAGAGTAGGGCTAACTAAAATTATTAAATGGACAAAAACATCTGTAGCCATGCCAAGCATGACATTCCTAACTTCGTCGCCAAATTCTGGTAAAATGGCATCAAACATCTTCCATTCATCTCCATTTTCTAGGTGAGTCAGCTGATCAGACACGACATTCCTTGTTCTATGCCAACTCATATGCTCAGCAGTGTGCGGAGACATGAATAGCCGATGCAACCTTAGTGCAAGAGGAAAGTACTGTAAGACCTTCTTTGGAACATGTTTTTTCTTCCCCCCACGTTTTGTCTTCTTGTACTGATTGAGACAAGTTGCAAATATCACACTGCACCGTATCTTTGTCCTCCCCATAATATAACATGCAATCCTGCTCACAAGCATCGATCTTCTCATACCCGAGATTCAACCCAGTAACCATCTTCTTCACTTCATAGTAATTCGCGGGCAGAGTATTATTCCTAGGTAAGAACTCGCTGATAATAACAAGAAAATCATTAAATCATCTCTCACTGCAGTCATGCTCATTCTTGAAGTGTAAGAGCTTCGTCACTGCATATAGCTTGGTGTGTTTCTTATTTCCAGGATACAATGGGACCCCCGATTCAAATATCATCTTGTAGAAGGCAGCAGCTAAATTATTTGGCTTTTGTTAAGCACTGCTTGACGCATACTTGTTTTCAGCCCAATCAATATTGGTAGGGCCATACGCATCAACCAACATCTGCACGACATTATAATTATTTGATTGTGAATCTCCGTGAACTGGTTGGTCTAACGTATTGTCTATCAGTTCTCTCAACTCAGCTGATTCCTCGTGATGAATCTATACCGAATACCCATTCGCAAACCCACGTGAATATAAGTCAAATTTAATTTCGTCGGCAGTCTTCCAGATCATGTTTTTACACTTGAGACACGGGCATCTCATCTTTCCGTTCAGATCATCAGCATGTTCTATTGCTTTGTTCATAAAATTGGACACCCCATCACGGTACGCATCAACTAATCCCCTCCCATCAATCCGTATCCTACGGTACATCAAACTTCGATCGGCTAACATCTTTAATTGAAGAAAATACCCAATTAGAACAAGAATAATCATGAATGTGGTCCATGCATGAATTTAGTTTACCTAGTATATATATATATATCTCCACTCTAAAGGGGTTAGGCTTCTATCCCGTTCTTGGATATATAAATATCCACTCTAAAGGGGTTAAGTTTATATCCCGTTCTTGGATGTGTCTCCTCACTAGTGCCAATCTTGAGCACGTTTCTTTTATTTTAAGAAAATTTTAGCAGCACCTCCCCATGGTCTCCAAAAACACGAAATAGACCAAGATAACTTAGTCTAAGTATGCACTCGGAGAACATGTAGAGACACCAGCTGAAAAATCCTCAAAAGTTTATAAAAATATACCTTGTGAATTGACACCGACCTAAGTGAGAGACAACATCCAATAACAGTCCCAAACTAGGGACTATTCGACATTCACTCCTAATGAGTGAATGTCAAATGAGTTTCTAAGCTTCTACCTATATATACTACATGCATATGTATATATTGAATTTATTGAAGATTGTGGCAAACTAAGCAAATGCTACTTAGTTTATTTTACTAATGGAAAGCTAAGCAAATGTTATTCAGTTTATTGTATTTTATTTTATTTACTGAATATGGAGACTACTTATTCAGTTTATTTTAATTGTAGAAAAGTAAGCAAATGCTACTTAGTTTATTATTTTATTTTATGTTAATTTATTTCAATTATGTTATGTTTTTTTAATTTATGCTAATTTATTTTATTAGCTTTGCTTTTATTATTTTCGGGATATTTTTAATGTAATTGTGGAAAACTAAGCAAATGCTACTTAGTTTATTTTTCCAAAGATAAACTAAGTAAATGTTACTCAGTTTATGATAATTATTTTATTTTATTTTTGGATTTTATTTTATTTTATTTTGTAGTATATTATATTAAATAATTTTGTAAATTTATTTTATTTTATTTTATTAAATTAAATTTATTAAAAAAATTTATTTTATTTTATTTTATTTGTATTATATTATATTATATAATTTATATAATTTATTTTATTTATTAAATTAAATTAAATTTAGTTTATTTTATTCTAATTTATTATTATTTGTAATTTAATTTAATTTTATTATGTATTATAGTATATAATTCATTAAATTTAGTTTATTTATTACATTAAATTTATTTTAATCTAATTTATTTTATTTTTTATTTTTTACTTTTTTATTATATTATATTATCTAATTTATTAAATTTATTTTATGTTATTAAATTAAATTAAATTTATTTTATGTTATTAAATTAAATTATTTTATTTCAATAATTTTATTTTTTTATTATCAAATTTTTAATTTTTTATTAAAATTAATTTAATTTATTAAAGTAAATTAAATTAAATTTATTTTATTATTATTTGTTATTTTATTTTATTTTTCATTATATTATATTATATATATATTTTAAATTGTTTAATTTTTTTTGTTTTATATTAAAGTATTTTATATCAATTCATTTATTTTAATATAGTAAGAAACTAAGTAAATGACTTAGTTTATTTTACTATTGAAAAACTAATTAAATAATATATAAATACATATTCGGCCCACAAATTTTGTAATTGAATAATTCTGACAGAAATTCTATCGGAAATTCCGTCAAAAATAACAAATATGACAATTCTACAATACCAATCATTCAACTAACAACTGCACATTATATTATATAAGGCAACTGATGACTAACAATACATGACTAAATAATATACATGCATAAGCTGCCATTGCACAAAACAATACATGACTAACAATACATTCATAAGTTGTCATTGCACGAAATTATTTGATTCAATACATGACTAACAATATCAGCCTCACTTTCAAATTATGTACATGCATAAGCTACTATTGCACAAATATAACATTAATTTAAGCAATATATAACATAAGTTGTTAATCAAACCAATATATCCAATCTGCTAATTATATGTTATCTATGCGAATTAAGGAACAAATTTGGGAAAAAATTATTGCTTCCAGTCAAAAATTATGCCAATAAATAAAAAAAAAAAATTAAAAACTACATACTTAAGCTGCCAGTCAAATTTTTGAACCAAAATTGGAGAAAAAATTAGGACAACCCAAAAATACCCAAGCTGATAACAAAATTTAACAAACAAATTAACTTACGAAGGCTAACCTTTAAGCTTTAATTGATCGGAGGAGGATAGGAGCCGGAGGCCAGAGGCAGTGAGCAACAACAGAGGAGGAGGAGGGGGAGGGGGAGGGGGAGGAGGAGGACTGAAAGGGAGAAGGAGGCGGAGGCGGCGGAAGGAAGAGGTGGTCGCCGGCAGAGGTGAGAAAGAGGGAGGTGCAGAGGGGGGTGTGTGTGTGTGTGAGAGAGAGAGAGAGAGAGGAGTTGTCAAAGAGAGAGGAAGAAAATGTTTGGTGCCGCGGGGGAGGGGGGGGGGGGTGGGGGTGGGGGGAGGAACTGGTTAGGTTTTAATTAGGATATTTTCGACGAAATTCTTTCGAGGTTATTTCTGTCGGATTTATATCATTGTCTCGACAGATCTTCTGTTGGAATTCACATACATCCGTCGAAATTATGATTGGTGCTGGCACCAAACTTGCGCGCTCTTTCGTATTCCTATTTTCGACGAAAATCCGTCGATAATATTTTATTTCCGAGGGAATTATTTCTGAGGGAATTTTCTGTCTGAATTAGTACAACATCAACTGAAATAATTCTGTCAGAATTAATTCCGTCGACTTTAAGCCTTTTTTCTTGTAGTGAATTAACATTTAAATTCTGATTAATAAGGATTTAGATATACTAAAACTATATAAGTGGCTTTCAAAAGTCTCTCGAACACACAAATACACAGTCACTTATGGAATGATCTAAAACAATCACTTGTGAATAGACACAAGCACACACTTAATATTCTTCTTAGGGAAATTCTTTAACTAATTGGGAAAAACTTAAGACAACCTCTCGAACTCTTGAATCTCTATTTGCAAACCAATTTTATGGAGTCAAATTTATTCGGCCTTTTAATTGCAAAATTTTAAAATCCATATGATTTAATACATTTAAGTAAAATTATACCAACTGGGTACTCTTGGTCATAAAAACCAAATTTCAAACCCGTCCTAATAAAAACCTGTTTTTTTTCACAAATGTCACATAAATCAACTAATTTTCTTAATACATAAAAACTGTATAAACTGCCGAACACGACTCCATCGATCGAAAAACAAGAATTCTAATTTTTTTAATTACGTTTTTAAAAATTTACATTTGTCCCACTTAGACAGATCTGACCACTAACTTTTTAATAATGAAATTTTAGTCATTAAAGTGTAATTACTGGGCAAAAATTAAGAAAAAAAAATTATGAATGTTTTTGCAAATTTTAGTATTTATAAAAAAGTCTTGATATATATTGCCAAAGTTTTTTGTCAGAATTACGATTACAACGTATATCAATATGATACATGAGATTGGAAAGGATTTTAAAATTGACCCAATATATTAAATAAATCGTTAAAATCAGTGAGTCCAAGTATAAATTAGGATTTACATGTGATCTAAAGAAACTGGAAGAACCCTCCACGTGTCCCGAGGTAGAAGGCTCGTGGAGGTTGCTCATTTTGGGAATTAATTGAGAGATTGGATTGGTGGCTAGAAGGACAGGGTGATTTGAGCATTACTCAAGTAACTAAGGGTATTTCTAGAATTTCCTCTGAAATCACATGCTAGGCACAAGACCCAGATATGTGCCAGGCACGTGACTATTTTTCAGAAAACTTTATAAATACTCCCTTCCACTTCAATAGAAAGGGACTTTTGATTCTCTCTGAACTGAAGACACTCAAGAAGGCTCTTTGGATCCTTGATACTCTAGTAGGGCTCTTGGATCCTAGGAGTTCTGCCACGTGTTACTCGAGCAATCGATTACCTGTTCTTCTCCCCTCTTCAATCAATCAATCAAGACCGTACTCTATGTAGATTTCTCTCCTCCTCAGCCAACTCGAAACCCTAACCCTATTAAGGTATGTTTCCTTACCCACAAAATCTTATCAACTATAATTATACACATAACTCGCAACTAAAAAGTAAACGTATAAAATCGCAAGATATATATATATATATATATCATTTACAAAATAAAAAGTTCTAACAGAAAATAAAAGAAGCAAAACTCAGTTGAGAGTACTAAAACAACAAAATCTATGCATAAAGTCTTAACTTGATAGTTTAAAGTGAGACCCTCAAACTACTACTATTAAATTACATGCGAGTTTGTATTAGCCCATTAGTGTAATTAAGAGATTCTCACCCTCTAGCACACACATTAATTCACAAACAAGGAACAAGAAAACTGAAAATTAAATAAAGAAAGAAAGAGGAGGGAGGAAGGAAAATTAAAGAAGAATAGAACAAAATGGGCTCGTGACAATTTAGAATTTGGGGCCATCGAAGAAAAGAATATATAAAGGGCATCCAGTTACTTTTCATTTACTTTAAATCGACAAAGATGGAGAAATAAAAAGGCAAAACCAGATTTGGTTCAACAAACAAATTAACGCATTCTTTTCTTGCACCAAAGAATGTTCTTTCTCTTCTTTTAACAATTTTAGTTTATTCATTTCCTGCCATGAGAGATTTCCGAATGACTCCTATAAATATTCCCATGTTAAACAGAAAGAAGACCAAATACTAATAATATATTGTTTTTGTTGAATTCCTTGTGAAATTGTTAATAGCATTTTTATATATATCCTACGTAAATAATGGATTCTGCAACAGTCGATAGCATGCCTGAGGCCTTGAGGCAGAGCCGGTATCATATGAAGAAATGCTTTTCGAGGTACACGCACATATATATATATATATATATATTTACTCGCTAATTTTTAATTTTTGCAATATCATAACTAATGTTTCTACTTTTTGCAAAACTGTCTAGCTCCTCTGATCAATTTTGGTAAAAATAAATCAATCAAGTGCAAATCATGTGCATATTATGAGGGTGTTTAAGGGTAAAAATAATCGGTTTGCGCACTAAAATATATTCCCTTCAAATTAATTAGGGGTAAACCTTTAGTACAATAAAGAGCAAACTGACTATTACACTAAAATGTATATATTGGCTGAGTGAAATATATAATTTGAAAACTTAATAAAAGTGCTTAATCCTTTCTTTCATTTAGTATATTGTTCCATACATATTTTCCATGCAAAAGTCCTGAATATTTGTAGGTTTATTTATTTATTTATTTTAATTTTAAAAAGTTCAGATTTGTTGGAAATGGGAGAAGGTTAATGAAACAGCAGCAATTGATGGATGAAATTGAGAAATCCATTGAGGACAAGCGTGAACTAATCAAAGTTTTGGAGGGATCACTTGGTCAAATCCTGACTTCCACACAGGTACTATTCTCTCTCTATATATCCCGTAAAGTTTGACATAATAAGTGAGAGACTGAAATGCAAAATGGACCCTTCAATTTGTCAGTTTCTTACAAACCCGTCCCCTAATGTTATTAGCAAAACCTCAATTCCGTTAAAAAGTTAACGGAAGGGTGTATAATGTAGTTAATGTAAAACTATGCAGGAGGCAGCTGTTATTCCACCTAATGTTGCTTTTGCCGTAAGACGCAATCCCGGTTGCTGGGAATACGTCAAGGTAAACGCTGATGATCTAGCTGTAGATGGCATTACCGCTACAGAATATCTCAAGTTCAAGGAATTGATATACGACGAGAAATGGTACGTGTGAGATTGATGAATTTAATTTTATTCTTGCCTTAATTAGTTTTGATTTAAATTAATTAAAAGTGATGATAATTTGAATTTTTTACTACTAAATGACAAAAAAAATCATTTAACTCTTGTCAAGTTATCAAAAAAAAAAACATACAAACTTTAAAAGAATTGTAAAAAAAGTCACACGTACACACGTCAGTAGACATGCATGTCAACTTATATGGTAAACTTTTGGACATTCTTGATAATTATTTGAAAATTAAACTATTTTTTGTATGAAAAAAATAGTTTGTATGCTTTTTTGATAATTTCACAAGAGTTTTAAGTGTTTTTGTCAGTCATTAAGTTAGTTTTTGAATGATGGTTAATATCATGATTTAACTTTTCTACTTAAGTTTCTTATGGATCAAGCAACTGAGACTAAAATGGTATGAGACATGCATGCATGCATACAGGGCAAAAGATGAAAATGCATTAGAAGTGGATTTTGGAGCATTCGATGTTAGCACTCCTTGCCTAACCCTACCTTCTTCTATTGGAAAAGGAGTTAATTTCATCTCAAAGTTCATGACTTTCAAGTTTAGTGGAAATCCTGAAAGCGCAACGCCTTTGGTTCAGTATTTGCTAGCTCTAAATCATCGAGGAGAGGTAGGTCAAAAAGTTTTTTGTATACACGCTATTTGTTCTAATATTAGAGATATTTTTTTTGTCTGATCTAAATTGGAGATACAATTTTAGTTTTAGATTATAAAATAGAAAATTGTTAAATTCACAACACTTTTTGTTATTTCAACAGTAAAAGTGTCGTTATAGATCCTATAGCGACGATTTTTACCGTCGATATATAACTACAGCGACACTTTTGTTGTAGAAATAATAAAAAGTGTTGTGGATTTAACAATTCTCATAAAATAATGTGAAATTCCTAAATAACATTACTGCTAAATGAAATTCTTAAATGTCATTACTTTTATCCTAGCTTGATTAAATACTATCGTTCACTACTAAATTTATAGCTATTGTGAGATGTTTAAAAAAATAAAGTGTTTTTAAAATTTGTCATTTTATAAATGTATCTTTGATTTTTGAAATGGAAAGATTTTTACCGTAACCTAAAAAGATTTATTTAAATTAGATATATAACTCTAATTTCATCTTATACATTTTCAGAATCTTATGATCAATGAGACTCTCAACACAGTTGCCAAGCTTCGAGCAGCAATAATAGTTGCCGATGTTTTCCTCTCCGCCCACCCAAAAGACGCACCTTACCAGAACTTGGGGCAAAAGTAATGACAAAATTTTATAATATAACAAATCGCTACCTCGTACTACAGTACAAAAACTATACTTTTTGGTCAGTTTTACACTGCTAATTTACTTTAAAAGGTACAATTTTGCATTAATAATTGTACTTCGAGGGAAGAATTTGTTACTTAATCAAACTCAATGACCAAAACATCACATAAACACAAATATAAGGTAGAGTTTTGCATTTTAGTTAGATCAAAAATAAAAAGAAAAGAAAGTTTTTGTACTAATAAAAACAGAGAAAATGATGGTAATTTTTATTTTTTTTAGAAGTCTAGCTTACTTATTGCATTGCTTTATGTTGTTTTAATTTTAGGCTTAAAGAATGGGGCTTTGAGAAAGGGTGGGGAGATAATGCAGATAGAGTAAGAGAGACAATGAGGATGGTTGGTGAGATACTACAAGCTCCAGATCCTATTAACATGGAATCACTCTTTAGGAGGCTTCCTGTCATTTTCAACGTTGTAGTCTTCTCTATTCATGGCTACTTTGGCCAGGCAGATGTCCTTGGATTGCCCGATAGCGGAGGACAGGTATGCAAATAATGTTATACTCCATATGTCCTTAGCATGAAGTTAATTTAGGTCAACTGACTAATACAGTGTCGACACGCAGGTAATGAGTTGGTTTCTGTCTGCGTTTGAGCACTGTATTAGTCTATTGACAAACTTACCATGAATTTAACTTCATGATAATCGGATCCCAAAATGAGAGTCGCGCTATTCTTTTTAATGTGTCTCAAAATGATGGTCTCTTTTCTAGAAATAGATTAAAAAATTGTGTGATATTCCACCTTAAACAAAAATGATAACGTTGTTTTCTTTTATTTTATCATCAACATTAATAAATATCGATCTAAGTTGAGTTAGTTGGTTAAAATTAAGGGGGGAAATGATTACTATTTTCCGGCACAAATCTTCAAACACATGGCACAACAGTATAATGCAGCATTTACACTGGAAATATCATTTTCACAAAAGGGACTCTAAAACTTAATTTCTATACATAAAAAATTAGAAATAATAATAATAAAAAAGTTAAACATAATCTTTTCATTTACTATTAGGTTGACAACCTTTCTTAACATGCATGACTTTGAATAATGAGACTCTTATTTAAGGATTAAAGCAACAACATTTTCCCTAACTCTATTTCATATACATGAAGGAATAAAGTGTGTTTAATAAATTTCAAACAGGTTGTTTACATTCTAGATCAAGTAAAAGCTTTAGAGGAAGAATTGCTTATCAGAATTAAGCAGCAAGGATTGAACGTGAAGCCTCAGATACTAGTGGTGAGCCATGCATGCATAAAGTATATGAAGAAATTATTTATAATAAATTTTATATATGGATTTAAATTTTATTTCTTCTAGCAATTTTAATGAATTTAAATGAAATTATTACAGGTAACTCGTCTGATACCAGATGCTCAAGGAACAAAGTGCAATGTGGAGATGGAGCCTATTCTTAACACCATGCACTCCCACATACTTAGGGTTCCGTTTAGGACAGAGAAAGGGCTTCTCCGGCAATGGGTTTCCCGGTTCGACATCTACCCTTATCTGGCGAGGTTTTCACAGGCATGTGCTTCTTTTGTCTTTTTACTTGTATTATTATATCGGTTCACACAATGAAAGTCCCATTTTATTAAGGTTTATTGAAAACACAATCTTTTGGATGATATTTTATCATAATATTAATTAAATTTTAGGCTAAAATGCAAAACTCTACATTTAATTATTTGTGTATGACTTGTCATTATTTATTATAATTCTAATTTATTGAATAAATGTTTAACTTTAGAACTATTTACTAAACTACTATATACTACAACTCAATAACTCGGTAGGATAACATATTATTATATATTTGGTTACTTTGTTTTACTCGCTTCAAATATAATATTATGACTAGTTTTATGAATGTGATATTTTCCTAATTTGACTAATCAGTAAATCTCTCTCTCAAAACAAAGAAAATGTACATTTTAAGATATAGTTAGCATTGCAAAACTGACCCATAAGGTATAGCTTTTCACAACTAATTGAACCACAAGATAATGATGTCTGACAATTTAGTTGATTGCGTGGTTGAAAAACTTAATACGTAAAAAGGTCAAATTAATCAAATGAGATTTGTTAAATTGGTATTATAGTAGTATTGTTGCAATTTAATCCTCTCTCCACCTCTTTTTCTGATAACTAGGATGCCACTGCAAAGATCCTCCAGTTGCTGGACTGTAAACCAGACCTCATAATTGGAAACTATACTGATGGGAATATAGTAGCATCCTTAATGGCCAGCAAACTAGGAGTAACTCAGGTTTTATTGTTTTCTTAATTAATCTTCTATATATGTAGAGTACAAAATAAATTTATCTAAAGTTCCTCGTGCTTTAAACTTAGGGAACCATTGCCCATGCTTTGGAAAAAACTAAGTATGAAGATTCTGATGTAAAACTGAAGGAGTTAGATCCAAAGTATCACTTCTCATGTCAATTCACTGCTGATTTGATAGCCATGAATACTGCTGATTTCATCATTACCAGCACATATCAAGAAATTGCAGGAAGGTTAGTTCACCTCCATTAATTTTCCCTTTAAACCTTTATTTTTCTTGTATCTTTTAATTTATTTAATCTTGCTTTACATTAAGTAACTTGACATATTTAATCAGATCAGACCTCCATTTTGTTTAGCATAAAAGATTAAATGACTGATATGAAAAATGGTAGGTAACTGGACAAAACTTATCTAATATATATTTAGGTAATACTTTACGGGTTGTATAGTCAATCGCTTAGAAGTTTATTTAGGTTTCCTAGACAATTTCTGTCTAGTTACATAACATTAATAGACCGATATACCCTTGTCAAAACGGTTTGTGTATATATGGTATATGTCGTATAACCAATTTTATTCACACTAATTTTGTCATTTCACCAATTTATAATTCTAATACTACATTGTTTTAGCTAGTCCAGTTGCCACGATCATGTTTTCCTTCCAAATATACCAAAAAATTCATGTGAAGGTTCAATTAAAATACGCAAGTTACTTTTTTTATTTCTTCTAATTGTTTAGGGGAATATTCTAATTATTCCTAATTTGTTCTTCAGCAAGAATAAGGCTGGACAGTATGAAAGCCATGCAGCATTTACCATGCCAGGCCTTTGTAGAGTAGTATCAGGGATCAATGTGTTCGATCCGAAATTCAATATTGCTGCTCCCGGGGCTGAACAATCCGTCTACTTCCCATACACTGAGAAGCCGAACCGATTCACCAAATTTCATCCTGCCATTGAAGATCTACTTTACAGTAAAGATGATAACAATGAGGCCGTGTAAGTTATAATGTTTCCTTTCCTTCACACCTTATTTAAAACAAAAATAAAGGAATACTAAACACACCTAAATTCTGTTTAATTTTTTGCTTTGTATTTTTTGCTTTGTATTTCTTTGTGACCCTATCTATATCTTTTGAATTTGTTACTTTTTACAGAAGTCTCTGTGTTGTAATAAAAAAAAATTCGGATTAAAAAAAATGCAACTAAATGTGCAACTTATGTGTCAGGGTATTGTTAAAATTATTTAAAAGGTAAGTTTGCTTATTTCATAACTCAAAGAACATTAATTAGTGGTTGTACAATTCTGGGGGTATGAATTAGGTGTACGTAGTGTTATTAAAAAACCATGTTAGAGATATAATTTTTGTTAGTCTTTTCTAAAACTAAATATTCATTTTTAGCTATTTTAAACTATAAAAGGACATGAAATTTCAAACATTCCATTATTTATGTAGATTAAATATTATCATATCTCTACGTACTAGTATTACATTTCTTATTCTATTATTTATGTAGATTAAATACTATCATGTACGTCTCTACGTACTAGTATTACATTTCTCAAAAGATGTTAGGGATATGATTGGAAAATAAAGTTATTTTACAAATATATGTTATATACTATTTAACACGAAAACTGATCAAGTTACTTCTGAAATATGCATGCAGTGGATTTCTAGCAGACAGGAAGAAACCAATAATATTTTCGATGGCAAGATTGGACACAGTTAAGAACATTACCGGATTAGTCGAGTTATACGGGAAGAGCAAGAGGCTCAGAAGCTTGGTAAATCTGGTCGTTGTGGCTGGTTTCTTTGATCCATCCAAATCGAAAGACAGAGAAGAAATCGAAGAAATAAAAAAGATGCATTCTTTAATAGAGAAATACCAACTTAAGGGTCATATCAGATGGATAGCCGCTCAAACTGACAGGTATCGAAATGGAGAAATATACCGGTGCATTGCGGACACAAAGGGGGCTTTTGTGCAGCCTGCATTGTATGAAGCTTTCGGTTTAACAGTTATTGAAGCCATGAACTGTGGATTACCCACATTCGCCACAGTTCAAGGGGGACCAGCAGAGATTATTGTTGATGGCATTTCGGGCTTCCATATTAATCCGATTAATGGCGATGAAACGAGTAACAAGATTGCTGATTTCTTTGAGAAATGTTTGGTAGATACTGAGTATTGGAATAGGTTGTCTCAAGATGGTTTGAAGCGCATATACGAATGGTATTTTCTGAACTTCATATTTAAAGAATAGCTAGCTAGGTTTATTTACTAGCATATGATTTCTTTGATATATACTTCTTCAGTCCCACAAGAAACAGTATCATTTCCAAATAAAAAATTGTTAATTCTGAAATAGTCTTATTTTTAATTTTATTGATGATAAGGAAAATTAATAATATATCTTGCGACAAAAAAGGCTGCGACTTTTGTTGCAAGTAGACACATACAAATTACCTATATATGTGCATTATTTATGTAATGTGTCATTGCATCTACTTGAAACAAAAATTGTATTTCCTCCGTCCCAAAATAATTGCTCAGTTTTGATTTTTTTTTAGTCAAATTGATTATTTTTAAAATTAATAATTAAGCATGTTTAAATATATTTTTAACATTATAAAATTGGTATTAGTAGTAAATTGTATATACTTTTTTTGTTATAACCTCTTCGCCTATATTTTGGCAAAAATGGTACAAAAAATAGTTTTAAAAAATAGTCAATTTGACTAAAAAAAGTCAAAACTAAGCAATTATTTTGAGACGGAAGGAGCAATATTTTGTCACAAGATATATAGAGCGGAACTATTGATGGTATATAGTATAAGTTACATAAAGTACAACAATTTTTTTTTTACTAACATGCCATCACTAATGAACTTAAGACTCGTTATATTTTGGGATAAATATCTTGATGTTTGCAAATTTTACAAATGAGACTCTTTTTGTGAGTGAGTATTTAATTATCTGGTTTTGTATGCAGCTACACTTGGAAAATTTATGCCAACAATGTATTGACAATGGGATCAATTTATGGTTTATGGAGACAATTGAACAAAGAACAGAAGCAAGCAAAGCAAAGATACCTTGACATGTTTTACAATCTCAAATTTAGAGAATTAGTGAGTTACCTTGAAAATCCCAATTAAAGACCCCTATTATTTGAATATATATATATATCAAGGAAAGAGAGAACAAAATTATCCTGCATTTGGGCTAAGCTTACATGTGACCAGTTTCTGTACATAATATGCTATATAAGAATTTCATATATAATTTAGCCGCATCCTCAATAAAACCATAGAATTTTTTTTTCCTTCCCTAATCATGTTGAAATGTTACAGGCAAAGAATGTAAGCATCCCAACTGAGGAACCTCAGAAATCTGCTATAGCTGCAACGGCTAAATCCGAACTACCAACCCCAACAGCAGCACCGGATTTCATAACAGAAACGTCTAAGTTAACACCAAGGTATACTAATTTTATACTAGTCAAATATTAAGAAAATTAAGGGGTTTGCTATCTCGACAAGGAGTAATGTTACGTGACAAAAATCGTCTAATTTACGTAGAAAAAGTATTAAGAAATTGTATTGTACAAGCTATAAATATTATGTCCGGTAAACTAGACAGTTTTTGTCCAATAGGACCGTGTGGCACAAGCAAAAACTCTGGTGGAAACAGTCCATCCCAAAATTAATTGTTATTATAGAAATTAATTCAGGACATTCATTTAATTAATCCTTAAATATAAACCGGTCGATCTTATTATACTGCAGGGAAGAAGGTTTAGATCAGCAGAAGCTCGAGTCCCCGACAGATGTTCCTGTAAATTGGTGGTGGTTTCGCTTATGTTTGTCTTCCTTCATTGCTATTTACGGGTTGATGAAGTTTTTCGCTTATTCGCGTGACAATTAAGAAACATATATATGGTGTATCTTCCATGTAACATATGAATAAAATGGCTGAAAAATAATATAATTGCAAACTCTTATGCAATAATTAATAGAATGTTTCTGCAGCTATATATATATATATACTTTTTTGGCCTTGCTTCTGTAAATGTTGTTGTTCCCTTTGGTTTATGCATGCAAATGGCTTCAAGAATGGGTACACGCTTGAGAACTTGAGTTGGAAAAGTTGCAGGGAGTTTATTATATGTTAAACACAAAACAGTAGCATCTAAAATTTTATTTTAATGAGAAGACTAAAATACCTAAATGTTTCTACGTTTTTGTCCGTATAAAGATTTAATTATTAGAATCATTCCTTATGATGCAATTGAAACTTGAATTTTACCTTTTATGTCAGTTTTACACTACTCATAATCTTTTAAAATGTACAATTTTGTACTAATAATTGAAACTTGGGAAAAAAGTTTGTTAATTTTATTTTATTTTTTTGATCAGCAAAGAAAAATATTATTTACATCATCAAAAAATCCATAAGAGGATGCGGCATAGCAACATGATTAGGGAAGGAAATGTGCATAGACTCCGGAACGGACTCGTTCCGACTTATAACGATCGAGTTATGAAGCGTCAAAGATGGCGCGTCAAAACTGTCCAAAGCTGAAAAAAGTTAAATAACCTTATTGTCCAAAAATTTGTGTGACTGTTTTTGGCCAGTTAACATTTACCAAAAATTAGGCCATTTTGTTTTCTGAAAGTACACAGTACTAGCAAGCTCCAGTCCAAAAATGGGCTCAATCCGACTTCGGATGCAAGAATTATGACCAAATGAAATTCTAGGAATGAAAACTTGGAACTGACAAATATGAAGCTAAACTCAAAAAATTACAAAAATTTTACTAGAAGTGGGTAATGATATGTAGCAGCTTCCGTGTAAATTTCAGGATGTTTGGATGAAAAATCAATTTATTAAAAATACTGCAATTTTGAGCATAAATGGCTTTTTTTAAAATAGTAAATAAAGTTGAAAAATTAAGGGAAAAATATTTTATGTGTAAAATAATATTAACTAAGCATGGCTAGAAGGGATAAAAATAATAAGGTATCTAAGTGCCTTTGATAAATATGTTGGGTTCAAGAAAGTAAGAAAAAAATAATTAAAGATCGGTTGAAAATTTACATAATGTAATTTTTCAAATTATTTGCAATAAAAATGGATGAACAAGACTAAGGAATGGTAATATGATCATCCCTATATTAATATTATAATTTGATAATATATATAGGATATGCAATGAAGAGTGATGTCCGAGGAATGTTAAGCGATGAAAGAGGTTACGCAATGGACGTTCGATGAACGTTTTGGGATAAGGTAAAACAGAGCAAGTTCTTTTAGTAACTTGTTGAATTATTTGAATATGTTGATATACATGATTTGATTGCTCAATTACGTGTCAGTCTTTCAATGTTATGTGAATTACATGTGAGCATGATTAAATGTGCACGTTGTGCAACTATGTAATTATACTATTCTATGTGGAGCTTGAAATTATGTAAATATATAGTATTTGATGCATATAAAATTGTTTATTATGAGATGTATGAAGCATATGTAGATGCATTGCATAAGTTTTATGATGCATGTGTACAATACATAGCATGAAGAACATGACGCATGAATAAAATGCAAGTATGTATACTATGTGAAGCATGAAATGTGAAAACTGTTAGACTTGTGTCGTCGTGCTCAACCTTGCAAAATATAAAATTTACAAACGAAAGTTAATTTATCAAAGGATTATAGCAACGAAAGTTCGATACGCGACATGGTTAGAAAAGATGAATCGTTTCAATAAGTTTAGCTTGTACTAAGCCGGTGCTGCTTGTTGTAGTATAATTTAACTAAGTTGTACCAAGTTTGATATATTCAATAAATAGATATTGAATAAAAGAATTCGTTTTGAATACGAGATGCAACATTACACTTACTTTGTAAATTAGTAGATTAATATAATGGCAATGGTGTATAAAATATGGTGTATAATGAGTATATAGCCGTTGAATTACGATGAGAATATTCAGGAAATGATTAAAGTCAAATGTTGAAATTTACATTCACATATGATATTTCGAAATGGATCTTTGTATTATACGATCCTTAATATATGTATAAAAGCTAAAGGTTGCGAATTCTGGAATTGGGAAAAGATTGAAATAGCTAAGTTTTAATATTTATATTGATATTAACTGTTATGTACAGTAAGAACAAAGTTGGATTGTGATGAAAATTCAGAATATGAAAGAAAGTTATAAAAAGTTAAATTTATATGCATTTTATAAATTATAATATTGATTAATGTGACAACCCAAAAATTCTGCTTAGTTTGTAAATTAAATATTTTGGAATATTATTGAATAAGATAAGATTTTATGAATATTATTCCGTTTTATGTGTTAAAAGTTGAATTTTTGTGGTAGAACGCGTTTCTGTGATAGAATTTACGAGTTTTAGGATCGTATAAGATAACAAAAATATTTCGAGAAAAAGACGAAAAAAGTCATTATTCATAAAACGCAGAAAAAAGCTAATAAACGTACTTTTTCAAGAATTTCGAATTACGTCATAGCGTTTATTTGAGAAGTAGAGATGAAATCTCCAATAAAAGTTTTTTCGAGAAAAAGCCGTAAAAACATTATTCACGCTAAAAACGCAATCTCGTATTTTTTGAATTTTCAAATTACGATATAGCATTTCTTCGAAAAAGGGGAACGGTGGCGAAATCGAATTTTTGAAAATCGAAAGTCGATTTTTCAGCTAACCGAGCGAATAATGAAAAGTAACCAGAGAAGTTAGAAAACCTAACTAGATAAAAAAATGTCTAACCAGAATTAGTTGGGCTAACTAAGCCTAATAATTTCATGGCTTGGTTAGAGAATTTCAAAATTTGGCTAAATTGAGCAAAGAGAATAAGAAGAAAGTCAAGCCAATGGATGGAATGGCTTGGCTAAGTGTGAGCCAAGAGAGAAGCCAAGGTGGATTTGGCTTGACTAGATTAGGAAGTCATGGCTCAAGCCATAGAAGAAAAGCTAAGACTTGGAGCCAAAGCTTGGTAAAGGGAAATGTTTATCCCAAGTGGACTATATAAGAGAATACAATGTTAGGCTAGAAGTGCAAGGAGAGGCAAGATTGCCAAGAATGGCCGGGCAAAGGAAGGAAAGGGGGAGGAATGTGGTGAGTCATGGGCTAAGGTGGCACAAGCAATTAAATGCTAGCTTACCTAAACCAACAACCAATCCAAGTGTCCTCCCTTCATTAGTTAATTCCACATGAGTTAGTTTAACTCTAAGGCATGGTTAAGTTAGGTGTAAGATGATTTGTGAAATCATCCGACACTTAGTCATTTTGCATTCATCCGTATTGCAAGATAGAGAGAGAAAGTGAGAGCTAAAGTGTGAGAAAAGAAAAGAAAGCAAAGAAGCTAGAAGGAAATAAAGAAGTGGTCGGATCTATCAAGGAAGGAGGAAGGCAAAAAATCAAAGCTTAGTTCAATCTTGGAAGAAGGATAAGAAAGAAGGAGAAGAGCCTAAGAGGTAAACCCTTAAACCTTCATCTTTCATCTCTTTGATTTCTTTTGAGTTGCTAGTTGTTGGTGGTTGGTTAATGGAAGGTCGTGAGGGACCTTGAAGTTATAAGGTGTTTATGAAGGAGTTCACCTTGTTTAAAACACCTTAAATTAATTATGCATGTCAAGTAAACCAAATAATTAAAATGGTACGCCTAAGCATGAGGATGGAAAATAAGTAATAATGGACTGTAAACAGACTTAATGTGTGTTGTCTGTGTATTGTTGTGTGGTTCCAGAAATATGAAATCCTAGATATGTGGATTGTCAAGTTGTTCCAAGTGGAATGGAGGAAAAATACGCTATAACGATGTTATGGCGAAATTTTTCGTAAAAGATGTCAAGTAAGAAAATCCTAGCTTGGTACTCTTTTTGAACCAAGTGTACGGGTAAGTAATGTTTTCGGAAAATTATTTCTTTCCGGGGGATATGTAGTTGGGTGAATATGTGAGTCGTGGGCTCAAGAATGAGTTCAATCCGACTTCGGATGATCAAGTTATGAAGTTTAGAAAATTTGATGTTGAAATGTCTTTTCGACGAAAAATGTCTCCCGAATGGGTTTTAAGCCAATTTCCCGACAAGTTAGAGGTTTGTAAAAAAAATTATGTCATGGGGGGATTTGAAGAATTTGTTACAAGGAAGAAATAGACATAAGAACTGTGACGCCCCTCCGGATATGGTGCTCCACGGTACTTTTCATTTAACATAATACTAATGACATAAAGGTAATTACTAATTATTACAATATGTCTTACTCTAAATCCCAGGTTCTCATACCTTTAAGTCTTCAACACATAATAAAATATTAAGTAATTATTACAATACTTGTAATTATTACAAATAGCTACAATTATCTTATACTCATCCGTCTTTCCTTTCCTTTTGTCCTTACCAGAACCTTCAATCTGCTCTGGCTTCGCTGAAAATTTTATTTAAAGCAAGGATGAGCTACAAAGCTCAGCAAGTATAAACAGTTGAATAAACAAAAAAATCAAGAATCATGCTACTATTTTTACAACTAAATAATAGTTGTGAAAGCATTTCGAATAAATAGGAATAAAAATAATAAATTCCTTTTTATCTAACACTTTTGAAACGACATACTTAGCGGTCAAAAGACCTTGAACATTTTTGTTTTCTCAAGGGTTCAACAGTAATTCAACTATGAATCGGTCTGGCTTACGGACACGTTGGGTGATCAGCCCTGTGTACCCAATGTTGTACAACAATCTAGCTAAACGACTATATGCGTTTGTGTGACCAACTCAGGAGTCTGTCTGGATTTTTCCGACGTAATAATACTCCAATATTAGGTTTGTTCATCTCAGACTGGAGTCCAAACCCCAAAACAATTTGGGTGGATAGCTCTACCTAATCTAAATAACATTTCAGAGAATGGTATTCAAATCAATAAAATGTTTTAACATGTGTCTAGTCGATACAATTGGCATTGACATAACTCTTAAACATTTCATGAATATAAGAACTTTAAAACTTGAACAATTTATGTTAAAGCAAAGCTTGAACAATTTATGCATTAGCAAAACGTTAAAGAATTTATGTATTATAGCATAGCTGAACACTTATACAATTAACAGAGAGTTTGTGTAAGTCTGAAGGTTGCACAATCGATAAATATTGTGTAAATCGAAGCTTACATAAGGATTATTCATAAGAATATATACTCAAAAACTGACATTCAAACGGAAGTTGAATGAAGTTAGAATACTTGCTTTCAGCGTCTTCTATAATAATTACTTTTAAAACGCCCTTCAATTATCCTACACATTTAATTAACGATAATATGCCAATTAGTCACATAAAAACTTCACATATTAGTTTACATTGCATTATTACTCATTTTATGTTGTTCGCGTTTTTATAATTTAATTAGCGCGACAATCTCCTTTAAAAACTTCTTACGGCGTTCTAAAACGCCACAACCCTCTTAATGACTCTTTATGATAGTTTATATCCACTAATATTTATTTTATAATATTTATTATTATTATTATTATTTATTTTTATTTGTAAGTTGGAATATTTTTGAATAATGTCAAAAATATTGCATGTCATTATGACATGGCACGGCGATACACCCGTGGGAAGCGCGACAAGCACGGCACAGCTCGGAGTCGCCCAACACGCCATGACGTGCATCACGTCACTCAGCGTTGTGCGGTGTCATACGACGTCCAAAAATAGCCCACGACGTGCCTGTGTCCAGTGGTGAAGGCAGAAACTTTTATCTGTGGGATTGAAATTATTACTAAACTACAAATAATTTGGCGGGGGTTAGGGGGCAGCGCCCTAGAGCCAATTTTTTTAATACTTTATACTTTCGGGTCACATATATATATATATACACACTATATTATAATAAAAATATAATAAGTAATAATATATGGTATGTATACGCTATATTGACGCATAATAGACTTTTTTAATCACAACTTTTTACAAGTAAGTAATTTATTATTTATTTTTAAAAATAATATAAATTAGATTATTATTTAGTTTAAAATATTATAGAGAGATATACATATATTGAGAGGATATGAGTCATATGTGATTAAACTTTGATTGACAAAGTTATAAAATTTTAATTTGACCCCGTATAATAAAAAATTTATAAAATTTTAGTGGGGTCAATTTATATATAATACTTAAAAAATTTAAAACTTACCTTACATTATAAAACATTTTTTTTTTCAGTGGGGTCGATTGACTCCACAAGTTACATGTGGCTTTGCCACTGCCTGTGCCCAACCAAATGCCCAGACAGCACATCAGCGAGGCCCCGGCGCCGACAGTGAGGCCCTAGTGCCCCACCGCGCACCCAGTATGGCCCGCGCCCTTCCAGCGTGCAGCCAGCGCGCCCAGCGTGCGTCGGCGTGCGCTGCTTGGCAATGTTTTGACTATTTTGACTATTCTGACCTTCCTCCTTCCGAAGCTCATAACTTGGTCGATATAAGTCGGAATTAGTTTGTTCTCACGTCATTTTTTCCTTGTAACATCAACTACAAATCCCCCGAGTCAAAAAAAATTCAGGTTCATTTTCAAGTCGAAACTATGGCACAAAAGTGCCTACCCGCAACAGTTTACAAGTTTTGCCAATTTTGACTAGCTTCCTTCCGAAGGGCATAACTCACACCTCCGAACTCGAAATAAGGTCAATCTTACATCCACAGACTAGTTACTTAACGTAATACACAGCCCATAAAATGAAAAAAATTTCCAACAAACCATTTGGAACAGAAAACTGCTCAAAGGTCAGGGGCTACACTAATTCCGTTTTTAGCTTTTTAACTAGTTTTACTTAAAAATTCGTCAAGGCTTCGTTACAAAAGATTTTGCTTCCGTTCCAATTGGTTGATGTCCATGACTCATAAGAGTATAACATGATACCCTAAAACTTAATTTTTACATTTCATAAGCTACGTCAAAAGACCATCAAAACAGCCCATAACAGTCCACTAATAGTCCATTTTTGTATTCCTTTACGCATAGGTTTGTATTTTCATTTGTGGTTCCACTTTCATGACATTTAACAAGTAGTTTAACATATATATCATCAATCACCACCTTATAAATTCAATATCCTTCATGATCTTCCAACAACAACCAATAAAGAAAACTATCAATTTATAAAGCTTTTAAAAGAAAAGATGAAGAAGATAGGTTTATAAAGCTTTTTACCTTTGATGATCTTCTTTTTCTCCTAGCTTATGCTTGGTCAAAACTTGAACTTCTTGCTCTTATTTTCCCCTCTTCTATCCGTGCACTCCCTCTCTCTTTCTTTTCTCTCATGCTTTCTCTCTCTTCCTTACTTAGCTCATAAAATAAAAATGAATGAACAAATGAACAAGTGTTAGATGATTTGACTTAATTAAATCCTCCACTAACTAACCTAACCATGCTACCAAGGGTTAACCATCCATGATTAATTAACTTAAGCTAAACAAAATAATAGCATTAAGGTCAAGTTTGGTTGAAACAAAATGGAGGAAGGGAACACACATTAAAAGCTTGATTCATATGGACCAAGACTTCTGTGGGCAAGGAAATCGTACCTTGCTAGGGTTAGGGTTTGTGTTGGCTGAGGAAGAGAGAAATCCATGAAGAGCACGGAATTAATTGATTGATTGAAGAGGGGAGAAGAACAGGTGAACAATTACTCCAATGACACGTGGCAGAACTCCTAGAATCCGAAAATTATGTTAGGGTTATTGGGATTCCAAGAGCCTTCTTGAGTGCTTCTGGTTCAGAGAGGAATATCTGAGTCCTTCAATCTTCCAAGGGTCCAAGTCCTGAGTCTGAAAAGAGGTCCTCTTCCGAATAGAATGGAAGGGGTATTTATAGAGTTTCTTGAAAAGTGGTCACGTGCCAGGCACATGTCCTCGGGAAAATTCCAGAAAGACCCTTAGTCAATAGAGTAATGCCCAGATCGTTCTATCCTTCTAGCCACCAATCCAATCCCTCAATCAATTCTCAAAACGAGCCGCCTCCACGAGCCTTCTGCCTCAGAACACGTGGAGGCTTCTCTCGTGTCTATCCCATTTATTTCTGACTTTTTCGTCTTTATTTAATTAGGTCATGTAAACCCTAATATGTACATTTAATGAGGTCGTGGAACCCTAATTGTGCATTTAATTCAATTAGGTTATGTGAACCCTAATTTGCACTTGGACCCACATTTGCTCCCTGCGCGAGAGTCGCATTTCCAAAGAGACGATCGTACAAGAATACTTGAAGCTTTTGAACGATTTTGCGGGACTCCACTTTACCGGTTTTGAATACAAGGATCTTAGAAGAGGGAACCCCTAGGGAGCCAAACCCTTAGGATTAAACCCTAGGGAGGCAAAACCTAGCAGGGCTCTTCCTTGGACATCTTGAGAAATTTTCTGAACATCTTTAAAAATCTTCCTCCATCTTTGTTTCCGTCAACATCAATTTTCCTTCTTGCATCGCCGCCACTATTGGTCACTGTCTCGCCATTAATCGCTGGAAACAAAGGCAACTTCGTCGTTCCAATCACAACACTGTATTGGGAGACTAGCATAGTTATCAAGCACCACCATGATGTTTATGTCTATTTCAAAAAGAAGCCGCATGTGGCAAGAAAGCAATTGAACACTTTCTGTAATGTTTTTTTTTCAATTAAAAGTTTCTTGTCTCCACCCTCTGGCACTATGAGAAACGTGTGACCGTGCCAATTTTTTGTAGGCCAAAAGTGACTCCTTCATAGATTAGGCAAAAGAAGGACATCTATATATATATAAATATATATATATATATATATATATATATATATATATATATATATATATAAAATCAAATACTTCGTTATATAAAATCAAATCATTCCTATTTATAAAATCAAATATTTCCAAATCAAATCTTATTTTATTTTGGAAATAAAATAAAATCTTTTCTTTTGAAAAATCAAATCTTTCCTCTCTTTTTTTATTTAAGAAGGAAATCAAATATTTCGAAATCTTCCCCTTTTATTTGGGAGCAAAATCAAATCTTTCCTATTTAAAAAATAGAATATTTGTTTTCAATAAATATATATATATATATATATATATGTATATTTGAGAAGATAAAAATATATATATGTATGAATGAAATTTATATGTATAATTGTTTGATTAGAAAACATCCGAATTTACCCCTTACGGTAATGGATATGGCTATTCTCAAAATTTTGAAGCAACACTTAAAGAGATTAGCCAATATGAGATAGCAGTTCCTTGGAATTAATATATATAATATTCATCCAATGATGAATAGGATTTGGGAAGCAAAAAAGTTAACAGATTGATTCCTCTTGATTCCACTTCAAATAAATTACCTCATTTTCTGTACCACTTGATTTACAAAAGGTGGTGTAACTTTGTTCCGTTGAAGCACTGATCAATATATATTATCAAATAAAATAAAATTTTATTTTATTTTGTAAATAAGATCAAATCCTTCATAATATTTTGGAAATAAAATCAAATTATTTCTTATATTTAGAAATAGAATATTTGTTTCCATAATATATATATATATATATATATATATATATATATATATATATATATATATATATATTGAGAAAGTAATAATATATACATATGAATATATGTATCATGTATAGAGGAATGAAGTAATTGATTTTGTAACAGGCCTTATCAAGCCTTCACGTAATCAGAGGTTTGACTAAAGATATATGCTGCATATATAATATAGATTATTATTATTATGATTATTATGCTGCATATATAATATAGATTATCAAGCCTTCACGCAATATAATATGCTTAATAATATATACTTCATCTATGATTAGTAACCCAAATTCAATACCTCTGTTCTTGTCTTTTGTCGTTGCATGCGGAACCCATTTGAACAAGATGAAAAAAGTCGGCAAGCTTGCTGTGATGGTGATTTTGCAGGAGCGGCGGCTATGGTAATTTATAGGATTGACACGACAATTGGGTTCCAACGGTGGCGGTAGAAATTTGCAAAACGAAGACAACGATGAACAAACATCGGCGATGATACTGAAGGCTTAGGCTGTCTTCAAAACAATTTCTTGGTTCCCAGTATATATATATTCTCAGCAGCTTGAATTTCTCGATCCCCGTTTCCAAATTTCTTAGCAATAATGGGATCCCAGCAAACAATAAGAAGCTAATCATGTCAGAAATCATGCATGAGCAGATGCCATTTCTGCCTATTTCTGCCTTGAATCTGCCGCGTCTTATATGATATGATGCCATTTTTTGCACCACTTTCCATTCTGGCAATTCAACGATATGATCAATGTTTCTTTGTCTTCAGAACCATTGTTGCGGGATTGCTGGCTTTATTCCTAGATGTCACTCTTCATGGGCAGTAATGTAATTAGTGCAGAGTCTGAAGGGTCATCAAACCAACTCTTAATTCGGATTCCATTATTCACTTGCAAACGGAAAAACTGTGGAGAACTATCAATTATGTCAATTTTTGCAAGATCAACGCCCAAGACTGTCAAATCTTTGGTGTAACTTCCATCTTAATCATATCTTGGTTTTTTTTTTCTCAGATCATAAAGAAAGAATGACTCTGATTTTGTAATGAGAAGCACTTATTTATGATTGTTTCATCTATATATATATATATATATATATATAAGGTAATTGTAGTATTTCTTTGTTTTCCGAGCCCCATTACCTTGATCATATCTTGGTTTTTTCCCTCAGATTTTATCAAAGACATACTATAATTTTCGCGGCGAATGAGCATTCGTTCTGAGCAGTTGATTTGTGGAGCAACAGGACCTCAAAGGTATAAAAGGGAAAATCCCCCTTAGGCAGCCGAACCCTACAGGGGCCGAACCATTTTTTTCGAATGACTTCTTCTTTTGTTTATGTTTTCTTCTTGCTCCTTCTTGCAGGTACTTTCAATCTTTCTTTTGTCTTCCGAGCTCCATTACCTTGATTATATTTTGGTTTTTTCCCTCAGATAATAAAGAAAGATCGATGCTTTTGGGTACTCGAAGTGGTGCTTTGCTCCGATGACCAAACAACGAACCACGAAAAAAGCAGGACCTTACCATTGGACCACCCAAGGTAGCCGGGCTGAACCCTAAGGGTCGAGCCCTAGGGGGCGATCCTCGAGTAATTTTTTCGTTTTTAGCTTACTTCGTTATTTTTTCTTTTCAGGTGTCCTTAGGCTTAAATCTCAGACTTTCTTCTTTGTCATGGTAAGCACTTAAGTCCCAATGCTTTCCTTGCCATCATTTCATTACTTTTTAGAACCCTTATGCTGAATTTTCTTTTGCTTGCAAGCCTTCTCCACTGAACGTTCTGCAGACTTGGAAACCGCCAATGAGGCCCCGTTCCTCAATGATTGGGGAAGGGCTCCCCTCTTTTGGTCATTCCGACGTCTTTTGGGAGCAAATTCAGGCTTATGACCGTCCAATTCAGCTATGAAGGAAGACTTTTTTCTATACCAGCGGCTTGTGAATGTTGGGATGACTTTCCTCATTCCGCTCGCATTCCCCGCATATGCATGGAGAAACAAGAGTACCCTCTCAGCCCTATTCGCTTTCTGTCCGATTCATCTGGTTGCATGTAGGGATAGAAGGATTAGACTGACGAGATCCTAGGGAACGCTGATTATGTGGACATACTCAAGAGTGCTGGCATCCTTCGTTGTGTTCAGCTATGTAGAGACCTGCGTATCCAACAGAATCATAACGCCCTTACTACATTGATCTCACGATGCTGCTCCTCTACTTGCACATTTGTCACTGCCTGGGGGGAATTCACCCCTACTCTAGAGGATGTCTATGCAATTTACCAGTAAGTTGTTCACCTTTACCCCCTGCACATGAGTCACGCCTTTGGTGGGACGATCGTGCAAAATATTTCAAGTTTAAGTCTTGCTTCAAGTTTCTGAACAATTCGCAGAACTCGATTTTCCAAGCCTCGAAAACCAAAGTCCTAGGATAGGGAACCTCTAGGGGGGCGAACCCTAGGGGGTGACTTCTAAAGGAGCTCTTCCTGGACATCATGAAAAATCTTTTATCTAATCCTTCTAAATATTACTCTTTCTTGGAATTTTTTCTCCTTTTTAAAATCAAGGAGTCATCAGAAGGCCTTAAGTGAGCGTGATTCAAATCGGGGTGAACAAAAGATGAAGAAGAACTTTCCCCTAGGTGGTCGAATTCTGGAGGCCGAACCATAGGCGGCTTCATTTCGGGAACTTGATCAACGAGCGAGGAGAAGTCAAAGGTAAGAGGGGAGAGCCTCTCTAGGTGTTCGAGCCTTAGGGACCGAACCCTAGGAGACTTTGGCATCTTCATTTATTTTTTCATTCTTCTTCTTTTCAGGTGAATCTTGGACGCCTCCTATCTTGGTTCCCATGTATACTTGGTCGGATACATATTCATAGGGCCCTCATCCAGACTTTTTTTTTTGCTAGATCGTCTTGTGAGCCTTATTCTCAAAATGCACAGTATCTTTCTATTATTTGTGAGCAGAGGACTTAGATAGGTTTAGTTATGAGATTGATGACTTCTCGATCCTCTTTGGGCCTTGACATGTCTTTCTTTTGTGCTAGGCTGGATCTCTTTACTTCCAGTTATCATTTTGTTACACTTTGTTCGAAGGTCACTTCACGTCATTTTGAGAATGACTTACTTTATGTCGAGATTCAGGAGCTTCAAGATGCTATGAATAAATTGAAGGCCAAGCTTTGAGAAATTGAGTCATCTGCCAAAGCTTTTAAGGAACTGATAGCCTGAAATACGAAGGCTCGGGATACTGCCATTGTTGACTTTGAGGCTTTAGCTATGCATCCCCCCCCCCCCTTTAGGCCGACATGTCATGGCCTTTAGATAATAAACTTTAGTAGCTTTTCCATTTCCTGTATCAGAAAACACATTTACATATATTTCATTCATAAGAATAAAGTTTCTTTAACATTATTAATTGCCTTTAACTTGAATTTTTCCTCGAGACCCAACGCTTTACATTGAATCCTAAGTTATTCAAATCAATACTCTAAGACAATAATATGCAAAATAAACATGTATATATTTTTTTAAAGAAAAAAACATGTTTTTTTTTCAATTTCATGCAAACCAACACTTGAATCTATACTCCTTTTTTAAAAAAAAAATAAAATTTATTCAAGTATAAGTGAAAGTTTGACATTTTATTGATAATCAGATTGCTTTTAACGAAAAGCATAACGTTTAGATTTTCATAATAAATCTTTGTTTTTGTCAAAAAAAAGCATAACGTTCGTCACCTTTAGAGATAAAGTGTAACTTTCGGGGTCGAGGGCTTAAACTCAGGTGCCTCAATTACTTTTGAAGTTGAAAATATAACTTTTCTAGTTCAAGGACATATAATCAGGTGCCTCGATTACTTTTAAAGTTGAAAGTATAACTTTTTGGGTCTGAGGACTTAAGTCAGGTGCCTCATTCACTTTTGATGATAAAGTGTAACACTCGGGTGCCTCGTCACTTAGGTCGTCCAATTTCTTGGCAAGTGTGATCTACGAGGACTTGAAATCGGGTGCCTCGTCACTTGGGTCATCCAATTTCTTAGCAAGTGTATTTTACAAGGACTTGACCACCAACTTGGGTGGGTTTTTTTTCCATCAATTCTAGTGCCTCCTCCCTTGGTCATCTAATTTCTTGGCAAGGGATACTCTTGAGGGCTTAAACCACCATTTTTGGTGGACCACCATCTTGGGTGGATTTTTAATTCGTCAATTCTTTTATCTATAGTTTGGAGTTCTTTCGATGGTAGAGCCATTATTTGGGTTGCCCATCATATTGACTTCCGGGACTGCACCATGGGTGCTAGTGTTGCACGTTTCTTTTCCAAGTTCAATCTCTCCGGCCGCTAACTTCTCATGGTATATCCTCCGCTCAGGGGCGGATCCACGTTTTGGCATACCTAGGCAAGTGCCCCGACAGCCGATGGAAAACCTTCAAGGAGAGGCCCAAAATGCCCCGGTAGCATAGGCGGAACTCCATGGGACCATTGACAGTTCAACCTTCTCTCAGTTCTCTGTTCTTCTTAGTTCTCTCACGTCATAACAAACCTCCATCATTATCGTGTGAACTATTTCATGGTCGTGATTGATAAAGTACTTCAAGAGTTGAATCATCGCTTCAATGAGGTAAATACTGAGTTGCTTATTTGTATGGCATGTTTGAGCCCTAATGATTCATTTCGAGCTTTTGACAAACAAAAGCTTGTTAAGTTTGCCAATTTTTATCCTCAAGACTTCTCTAGGAGAGACATTTTTGAACTTGAAGATCAACTTGCGGTTTATGTTCGGGATATGCATAGGAGTGGTGAGCTCTCTCAATTGCAAGGAATTGGTAGTCTTGCAAAAAAATTGGTGGAGACAGGGAAACATAGAGCATATAATCATGTTTATAAGCTTGTTACATTAGCTTTAGTATTACCGGTGGCAACTGCTTCAGTGGAGAGAGCCTTTTTCGCTATTAAGATCATCAAAAGCCCACTTCAAAATAGAATGGGAGATCAGTGGTTGAGTGATAGCTTGATTGTTTATATTGAAAAAGATGTTTTTGCTTGTGTTAATAACGAAACCATAGTGCGACTTTTTCACGAAATGAAAACTCGCCGTGGGCAATTGTAGTTTGTATGTTTTTCTTTTCATGAATGATACTAGTCTCGTTAAAGCTTTGCCCCGGTTGAAAAAAATTCCTGGATCCGTCCCTGCCTCCGCAGACTGTAACAGTCCATAGTCGAATGTCCTGCGTATTCGTCTCTTTATCTCTTTCGTCACAACCAACCGGGGCCTTGGAGGTTTCACCATTCTATGCTCAACCCATTGTTCATACAGACCCTTGAATGCCTTCTCACTGCATGTAATAGCCTCCGAAACTGGCTTTCCTACATATTTATCTTCGGGCTTTCCTCTACTCCGATCAAAAATTCTCTCGTTCTTCTCCCTTTTGCCCCCTTGTGGTTTTGACTGGAAATCTGCCAAGGCCACAGTTGCCATCCTCTTACCCTTCCATGTAATCGTCTCATGGCAGGTGGGTAATGTCATGATTCCTCCTAAGTCTTGTGCAAAAGACGAGAGAGTCACAAATGAGTCACAGGCTTTTGTAATGAGATGGGGCTTAAAGACATCTAAGGCACCATTGTTGCATATGCTGACCAAGTTCTTTTCCTTAATTGGCTCTGCACACTTCTGTGCTTGGGCCCTGAATCTGTCCACATAATCTGACAGCTCCTCGTTCAACTTCTGCTTGAATCGCATCAGCTCTACAATGGTTACCTGTTTCTGCACATAGAAAAACTTCTTAAAAAATTGCAATTTTAGATCATCCCAATCATGGACTGATCCCTTCTCCAAATTGTAGTACCAACTGAAGGCACTATCCGTCAAGGTCTTGTTAAATTCCCTCATCAACAAGTTATGGTTATTTACTTCATCATATCCTAGCCACGGAGACATCGACTACACGAACCTGACAATATGTTCCCTAGCATTTCCCTTCTCACCATTGTATTTTGGAAATTGCGGGGGATGCTCAATATACCCTACCGGGTAAGGCTGCCTCCAAATGTGTGTCGGGTAAGGTGGAGTAAAGTCTAACTCCGAAGGTCGAGATGTCCGCCTGCGAAGTTGATTAATCACGTCGATCATTTCATCCTTCGTCACGTACTGGCTCGTGGCATGGACTCTCTGGGGTGTTGTGATGTACTGCTGTATTTGTTGTGTGTATTATAAAGAAATTGGTTGGTGTACACTTGCATCGTGCAACGCTTGCGCTGGTGGTAGTTGTTGGCTCATTCACTGGACAGGGCTTGGGATGGTCGTTATCTGCACTTGTGAAAATATGGGGATAGCAATCAGGATGGTGTTTGTCTGAGGTTGGCTTGCTTCCAGTCTGAGTTGTGGCGTGTCACCACTATTCTGGGGTTCTAAGTTGATGATTGGAGCCGACTGATTCTCCGTCAATGGAGGTACAATCTGATTCTCCTTGTTATTGTTGCCATTGTTGTTGCCTTCCACTCCTGCCTTTTCTTCCTACGAATTGCCTGGGAACATGGCCTTGAAAGTGGGGATCTGCATCAACTACTGGCGGAAATTCCCCATTTCCTCTTGCTTACTCTGCTTTTTTAGCATCATAGTCATCATCATCCCTTGTCCTTCCCGTGCTTCCTTCAACGCCTTAAGCATCTCCAGTTGCACCCGCTTGCATCCTCGCATTGCCTTCCTGTGCCTGTCTGCTTGACATTCGTTTGTTGTTGATTGGCCATGTATGGTGATGTTGAACTTCCTTCCGAAGCGTATTCGATAATTGGTTGATCAAGATCCAGATTTGTGCCTTGGAAAGCTTGGTTTGCTTGCCTTGGAACTGGATCCGGTGAAGTAATGTTATTTATCGGTGAAGCTCTTCCCGTAATTCTCCCACTTCGAGTTGTGGGCATACCCTTCACGAATTCTACACCTCCCCAACAGAGCCGCCAATTTAATGTGGGCAAGGAAATTGTACCTTGTTAGGGTTAGGGTTTGTGTTGGCTGAGGAGGAGAGAAATCCACGAAGAGCACGGAATTGACTAATTGATTTAAGAGGGGAGAAGAACAGGTTAACGATTACTCCAATGACACGTGGCAGAACTCCTAGAATCCGAAAATCGTGTTAGGGTTATTGGGATTCCAAGAGCCTTCTTGAGTGCTTCTGGTTCAGAGAGGAATGTCTAAGTCCTTCAATCTTCCAAGGGTCCAAGTCCAGAGTCTGAAGAGAGGTCCCCTTCCCAATGGAATGGAAGGGGTATTTATAGAGTTTCTTGGAAAGTGGTCACGTTCCAGACACATGTCCTCGGGAAAATTCCAGAAAGACCCTTAGCCAACAGAGTAATGCCCAGCTCGTCCTGTCCTTCTAGCCACCAATCCAATCCCTCGATCAATTCTCAAAATGAGCCGCCTCCACGAGCCTTTTGCCTCGGAACACGTGTAGGCTTCTCTCGTGTCTATTCCATTTATTTTTATATTTTTCGTCTTTATTCAATTAGATCATGTGAACCCTAATTTGTACATTTAATGAGGTCGCGGAACCCTAATTGTGCATTTAATTCAATTAGGTTATGTGAATCCTAATTTGCACTTGGGCCCACATTCCCAAAAATGGAAAGTTTACATCCAACCTTTTATCTTCTCCTCTCATATCCGATCCCCCTCCTCTTCCTTGCCCCTTTCCAAATTCATTTAACCTCATATTAATTACGTAGCAAAAGACACTTGTCCTCCCTAGCCCATGACTCATCCTTCCTTAGCTTGTGACTCACTTCCTTATCCTTTTAATCCTTCCCTATCCTAAATGCTAAAATACCCACATATGACACCTTGCTCTTCCTAACTTTGGATCCAAGTTTGGCTTAAGTCTTCAAGTCATGGCTTCAAGGCTTCAGCCTCCCTAACCTAGCCATTTGAATTATTAGCCAAGCCATTTAAATTCCTAGCCAAGCCATTTAAACCCTAGGCTTGGCTAGATCATAATTAATTTAATTTCTCATTTTCTTTTCTTTTCTTTTCTTTTTTTCATAATTCATATAATTAGCAAAAAGTTTATTTTGCCCTTTCGTATAATTAATTAGGGTTTACTTCCCAAACTAAGTTGGTTACCCAATTTCTTTCTAGTTAGATTTCCTATTTTTTCGATTATGTTTTCGTAACACACTCGGTTAGCCTAAAAACCAACTTTTGCTCTTCGAAAATCCGATTTCGCCATCGTTCCCTCTTTTCCAAATAAACGCTATTTCGCCCTTCGAAAATTCGAAAAAATGAAGTTGTGTTTTTAGCGTGAATAGTGATTTTATGTCTTTTTTTATAAAAATATTTTTGTTGGAGATGTCATCTCCATTTTCCAAATAAACGTTATGGCGTAATTTGAAAAGTTCAAAAAACAAAAAAAGTGTTTTCTTTGTTTTATGAATAGTCATTTTGATTTTTTTTCTCAGAAAAATTTATTTCCTCCCAAAAAATTTAAACACTCATTTTTAGTCATGTAAACTAGGTCATTAATCGACCTAAAAACTCATAATACACTATTTATTCCATCACAATATTTATTTTATTTAATAAATATTAAAAATCTTATTATAAAGATATTCTACGATCTCGATCGTTACATTCTTCTCCCCTTATAAGAATTCTGTACCTAGAATAACAATACAAGGTTACTCAAAAGATGGGGATAATAAATACTCATTTTATCTTTAAGTCCCCACGTTACCTTCTCGGCATTGTGGTTCCTCCATACTACTTCACAAAATATAAAACTTTATTTCTTAAAACTAGGTCATTAATCGACCTAAAAACTCATAATACACTATTTATTCCATCACAATATTTATTTTATTTAATAAATATTAAAAATCTTATTATAAAGATATTCTACGATCTCGATCGTTACATTCTTCTCCCCTTATAAGAATTCTGTACCCAGAATAACAATACAAGGTTACTCAAAAGATGGGGATAATAAATACTCATTTTATCTTTAAGTCCCCACGTTACCTTCTCGGCATTGTGGTTCCTCCATACTACTTCACAAAATATAAAACTTTATTTCTTAAAACTAGGTCATTAATCGACCTAAAAACTCATAATACACTATTTATTCCATCACAATATTTATTTTATTTAATAAATATTAAAAATCTTATTATAAAGATATTCTACGATCTCAATCGTTACATTCTTCTCCCCTTATAAGAATTCTGTACCCAGAATAACAATACAAGGTTACTCAAAAGATGGGGATAATAAATACTCATTTTATCTTTAAGTCCCCATGTTACCTTCTCGGTATTGTGGTTCCTCCATACTACTTCACAAAATATAAAACTTTATTTCTTAAACCTGTTTTTTCCTATTTATTATTTGAATAGGAATTTCTTCATATTTTAAGTCATTTTTAACCTGGATAGCTTTCTACTCAATTACATGCTTTTAATCTTGCTCATAGGGTCGTAATACCGACACGTGAACACATTATACATCTTCTACCGTATAACGTTTTGTAAGGGAGCACTTATGTCAGCTTGCTTTGCTCGTCTGTTTGAGGATGATACGATATATACAACCTTATTTATGTTCCCATTTGCTCTTGTAACTCTTTCAAAAGTTCGACGTGAAACGTGAATCCCGATCCGACACATTCGAAACTGGCACCCCATGTCTAGAAATAATTTATTTAACATAAAGTTTAACTACCTCACTTATATTAACTCTTATCTTAACTGGTATGAACTATACCAACTTCACTAAACGATTACTATACTTCATATATCTTTCTCTTCCTCTTCCTCTCCCTCATAATCATCCTCGGCCCGTCTCCTCTTTATTGTCTCCTCTTCAATCTCTTCAGTTTCTTCCCGTTCCCCGCGAAATCGTTTCCCCTCACTTTTTCTTTTGTTTCGTATCTCTCCCTCCTCCCACACGCATCCAAATCTCTTCTTCTCTATCTCTAACTTACCCTAAATGGACAAATGAATACGAATTCGATTTGGGACTTTTTGGGTGGAGCAAATCGAGAGATTACAAAATGTGGAGTTTGTGGATCGGTCGATTTTTGTTGTCGATGACGATGACGTTAAGGTATTTCCTTATGGGACGTTCCCAGACCACGGGTATTGGATCGGGAAAGAAGGAACTAGACAGAAAAATTCACGCGTTTTACTTTTTTTGACAAGGTCGCGCTCATATTTTCTGTAAGTTCTTTATATTCAATTTTATGATTTTTATTTTCATAAAAAATCATTTGTTCTTTATGAGTTAACTTTCATTACTACTGTTGTTTTGATTTATTATTAACCCTTCTGTCAAAATTTCTGTTTTGTTTATCTGTTTATAGTAGTAAGTGATTTGTTGATTAAATTCAATAAAAGTCAAGATTGAGCATTACTTACGTCATCATTGATCGTGTCTTTATATATAAGAAAATTGATTTTATACGATTAAGAAATCCTAAGTGTTGATTCTAATGTAATATCCCTAATCAAGTATATGATCTGATGAATGTGTTTGTTTGTGTTGAAGGAATTGGATGAGATGAAAAAATATTGAAAGAGGAAGAGGAAGTTGCTGCTCTCCGAGAAATGCAGGCCAATGTTGAGAAAGAAATGGGTGTTGTTCAAGGTTTAATTTTTCTTTTTTTATTTGAGTTTCATATCTTCAAAAAAAATTCTAAGTATCTCTATAAATAAAATCTCTATTCTGGTGAACTGGTAATTACTTTTGAGGAAGTGCTATAAAGACTTTTAATGTGAAAAGGAGTCGATTTGATGTAGATGTTATCTACTGAGTTGTTCCAAAGAGATGTTGCTAGTCCCTGAGTTCTTTCAAAGGTTTCAGTTCTTAAATTTTAACTATATATCAAAATTCATCCCTGAGTTTGATGGATTTCTAATTAATTGTTAATTAGCTTTAGTAATTGTTAGAAGTAGCATTTGTTTTAAGAGGAGTCGATTTTAAGTAGATTGCATATTGTGGTACTTAAGCTTCATTTGGAACAAGAAAGGGAACTGAAAAGGAGGGCCGGAGGTTTTTAAGAGGGGAAAGGAACCTCTTTTTCCTTATATTATATACAATTAAAAGCGAAGGAGGGGAAGACCAGGGGATAAATTTAGATCATATATGCCATGAGCTATTATGCCAAAGCCTGCGCCCAACTCTCTTCTGCCTCAATTACGCAGGTACATGCACTTTTTCTCCTTTTTTTCTAATTAAAATTTTTATATGATTTTTAAGTTAGACCAAGATTACTGTTGAGTTCAACTATGTAAACAACTTTCTATTTATTTGAATTAGCTTGGGGTTCTGCGTAGGAATTATGTATTTATTGGTTGCTTTTACTTTGGTGGTTGATTTTTTCCAGTCAAGGGAATTTTTTCCCTCTGATTTTAATTTGCCTCACGAGATGGATATTTTTTGGTCAATTTATCCTCGATAATATGTAATTGTATGATAGAGTTTGAGCAATTGAAATAATGGTTGATACTGAGATCAAAATTGTCATAGCATGTTCAAAATTTGTTATTCTATCCTATACTGAGATCAATATGGCTTGAAATAAAGCCTTTTAGTTTGATTTCACAATAGGCAGCCTTTGAGTCTTTGGTTACACAAGCATTTGGGAAAGGTTTACACACCTAGAATGATAGAAGTACATACATATTAATATAAGGTTTCACTATTGTTTATTATTATTCAATAATAAATTATATGTTTGTATTGAAATAGTGAATTTTTGGCATTGTAGCAAGTAAGAGAGAGGAGACATTTTTACCACGATTGATTGCAGAAACTCAGCTACAATAGGGGTAAGCTCTTATTACGTGTTCATTGTCTATCAATGTTACTATTATTTCTTTTTTATTATGTATTTTTGGCATGTTTATAGTGAATTTATGTATGATATTATGATGTTAATATTTTAATGAATGTTTAACTGTTTTATTAGGCGCTGGATCTCCAGCCTTTCTTCGAGTAAAGGGATATCGAGTTTGGTTATTGTAAGTAATTCTAATTCTGAGACATTTGGCTAATTGCAATCTAACTTTGTATTGATGAAAGTTTTTCAATCTACTCTCGCTCATTATGGTTGCCAATATTCCTTGAATGCACTTTCAATAATGTGATTTTTGAACACTAATTTAATATTTCACGTGGAATTGAATTAAAATTGACATATCGGTATGTGCTTTTTGGGCTCTAATGCAAATAAAGTTTTCAATTTTTAGGTAGCTGTGGTTAAAGTTTTATTGACATACATTATTTAATTTTATAATGTAACATTAGGAATGATGTGATCACTGATTAATTTCTTTACTTTTTGCTCCTTATGTACGATGAGAAACTAATGATGAACATGTAAGTATTTAATTTTGTAATTGCTTATGACATAGGAATATGACACTTAAGCTTTTAAGTTTCTACCAAAGACATACATGTATACAATAGCTAAATTCGTTTATGACTCATAGTAACATATACCTTATTATCTATAATTATATATCTATCTATAATAAGATTTTCGTTTTTTGACTGATTTCGATCTTGGTGTGTTTCTTCTTAGTTACACAATGTGTTTGCAGAACCACTTACAATGAGGTCAGTTGGAATTTTGATTTCATTTACTATCATATTTGAGTTTTAAATTTTCTGGTTTTTCTATTTTAAACTCTGTCCGTAAGTGATTGGATTCCACTTTATCAGTAAAATGTGTTTTCATTTTGCATCTCATGTTTTTACCTCCTTGAAAAAATTTAATTACTATTTTGTTAGGTTGAATGAAACTTATATATTTGATTGAGAGGGAGAGGATGTTGCATAGTATTTGGAATCATTTAAATCCTTCTATCCACATTGTGTCATGTTCAATCCATATATGCCCATTTAATTTTGAGGATTTTTTATTCTATTTTCAACTATCAAATTTTAGCTGTTATAATGCCACATGAATTGCATCCTTAGAATTTCATTTTTATTTGTTTATTTGCTTGCTTTGCATGCTGCGCAAGTGGTTGCATTTGCTACATTTGAAAATCATCAATCAACAATAGCAGTTTTGCATTAAATTTTAGCTTTTATATCATTTGCATCGCGTATTTGTCATTATTTATTCTATTTTTCAAATTAGCTCATGCATTGCACGGGTTATTCAATATCTGATCGTAAGTAATTTTCGTTACGCCACCGTGCCTTCAGACACGAACAATTACTAATTTATTTATAAATGGGACCACAACATTTTAATCAGCCTGATACCCACCCCCAAACACTAATAAGTAATCGATATCGACCTTTAAAAAAGTTGAGTGAAAAACAGTCAGATTGATAATGAATTCAGGCCACCTGAATAGATAAATATAGCTTGATTGTTTATTATTTGATTCAATTTTATAAAATATTTAAATGCTACTCAAAATATTGCTCGTGTTACAAAATAGGCCGGATTATTAATTGAATAATGTTAGAGACACAACTTATTCTACAATTATTTTATAAATTACTGATGTGACATACTCCACCTCAGCTTTTATGTGGGGCCGAAGACTACATTGAAACAATTTGTTCATCAATATGCTGAGGTGGAGTATGTCACATCAACAAATTGTAAAATAGCTGTAAAATAAGTTGTGTCTCTACCATTACTCATCGTGCATGTGCTTATTTTGACTTGCTTTGCTGAGCGAGCTGGAAAATTTTAAAATGTGGTCTCAGTATATTGAAATTATATATAAATTTATCCAGGGGCGGAACCACTAGTCGGCTTTTAAGGCTGTAGCCCGACCCAAATTTTTTTTTTTTAACTAGATATACTATATAATTATGTAGTTCAAAGTACATAAGTTGAAATAGTTTTGGTCAGCCCAACCCAAATATACAATTTTAGTATTATAATATCCTTGACCCGTCCAGCCAAAATGTAAAATTTTGGCATTATAAATTTTTATTCCCGGCTCCGACACTGAATTTATCCATTTAAGTTGTCGGCCAGTTTAAAAATATCCCATCAATTACCAAAGTGCATGCCAATTAGTGGTACTACATTAGTTGACTACAAAAAATACTCAGTTCACACAGTTAATTATCAATTGACTACAAAAAATACTCAGTTCACACAGTTAATTATTTACCAACGTGGTATATATTATATGTTGAACGATGCTTTTTCATTCATCTACATATTATCCTCTAGTGCAAAAAACACCGTCCAACATATAATATAGAAGCCGTTGTCTAATTACTAATTATAACTATGGATCATTTTCTTATATATATACTACTCCTTCATTCATTTTTAATTGACGTTTTAACGAAAAACATAAAAAGTAAGAAATGTAATTATTGATTTATTTTATTGATCAAATCAATTAGTAAATATAACAAGGAACAAGGCGTTGAGAGATCTTATCCTGAGCTAGTTTGCAATTTAATCGAGTATTTTTGATTGGTCACGAGTCAGCCTAGAGTTAATCATTCAAGACTTTCCATCATGTTAAATTTGATTTGAGCTCGACTCGAAATATAAATGATTCAAATATGAGCAAATTTTAAAGTTCGATAAATTACTCGAACCTCCTTAAATTATAATTTTCTTTTGATACTTGGATCATATTCATTCAAAAAGTTCAAAATACTCGGGCTCGATTCGAGATTGTGCTCAACTCGATAGCTAAACGAGTCTTAATCAAACCTTATTTTATACTCGATAAATTTTGTGAACCAAATCTGAGCAATTTAATACTCCGCTCGACTCGCACCCTTATTTATTTGTGTTAGTTCCATGAACCTACATATATTTATGTAGAAAATATATCGCATAATTTCATTCGATATATTTTTTTATTTTAGAAATATTTTTGTGAAGGGAACACATGATCCCTCTCACATGAATAGTGAGTGAGTTACACCTCCATATGAAAGAGACTCATGTGAAAATATTATTTTAACATGTGAAAATATTTGTTTCCTTTTGTGAAACATATATATGCTCTACAAATTAACTATATAATTAAAAGTGCAAACTAGGTTTCACAAATTTGATTTAGCTTTTTTTCTTTTCTATTTAAATTAGTATAAGTACTATCTAAATTTGTAGCATTTAAATATCATCCAAATTTGTAAAGTATTCAAACGGAACCCCAATCTATTGAGAAAAAGGAATGTGTTTTTTATTTTTATATCTCTAATATGAAAAGGAACTTCTAAATGATTTTTTATTTTTTATTTTACCAATTTTATTACAAAAAAAAATTATAACAATTTTAATTAAGATTAATATTAGTTGTGAATTTCATTATTAAATTAATATCTTAACTAAATTAAATTAATTAAAACTTAAAATTTTATTAAAGCACGTGATTAATTAGGTTTTTTTTAGAACACAATAATTTCAAATTAGTTGAAAAATTATAGTGGATTTATTACTAATTAATTTGTTGGTTTGCAGAAACATGAACATACATACAATCACACGTATAAAGCAGAAGTATGACATAAATCGAATTTAAAATTTTCTGCAATCAAGTAATCACCTTATGCAATATTATTAATTGAGAAATGATAAAAGATATATCTTATAAAGATTATTCAACTACTTGATTGATTTTCAAGTTCTAATCTGACCTCCCGCGCTTCTTTGAATCCACGGATCAAACGGAAGCTACTCAGTGTGTATAGGCACTCTAAAGGTGATCCACCAAGAATATATTGATTGAAGAAATGAATTTAGGTTTTCTCGAAAACCTTGGATTGCTAACCCTAATTCTCTCTTTCTCCTAACTCGTTAAGTTGCATAGAATTATTATTCCTTAGTCTCTTAGGAATACCAACATCCATATATATAGACTAATCCTCTCTCCTGAACTCATTAGGACTTAGAGTTTTAATTGAATTCCCAAACCATTTAGGAATTAAATAATAATAATAATAATAATAATCCTCTTATTAATTTATAATTAGTATTTCTCCAAATACTTAATTATAAATATTAAACTATTTAATTTATTCCACCAATAAATTAAATACTTAATTTATTACTATCAAGTAAATTTCTTCTAAAATAATATTTCTCTTTTATGGTGTGACCCTTTAGGTTCAATATTATACTGGTAGAAGAATAAATAAATTAGAACAATTTTAATATTATTTATAATGAATTAAACTCATTTAATTCAAATATTAATAAATAATATTCATTCTACATCATGAGTGACACCTCTGAGCATATCATGACTATCTAGATAATATGAAATCAACGTTCAATCACAACGAACTTATTCAGTGAATAGTTATCGTATAATTCAATCATTCTACCACACAATGTCCCGATCAAATAAAAAACATGGAAATCCTGTCAAGTTTTATTTATTTGATCATATGTATTTCAATTTAAAAATGCACAACTCTGATTAATGTAAATTAAAATTTTCATTCTAATTTTCATTCATTCTGGCCAGAAATTCTTGAGTTGTCAATTATCGAAATCGCATAAGACATTCCTCTCCTTTTATTGGAAGTGATAGATCATTTGTTGATCATTCACCTACCTTCATGTACACTTTATTATACCCGAACATACCATATTATACTTCATGAGAGTTTTAAGAAATATGATAAAATATAACTCAAAATACACAATGTACTATGATGATCTCAAGTCCAATGATCACTTGTACTGCTATCACTTTAGGACCACATATTGACAGACAAGTAAAACTTCATTAGGTGTCCATTAAGCGAGTCACGTTCAATGAACTTATTCTTTAATAAGCACATATATACTTGCTTTAGTGTCTCCATACAAATGATTATGAGATCAATCATTCTCTTCAAAAGAGCAAACATAGTATGTACTAATTTATCCGGAATCAGTAACCCCACATTAGTTATCCAACGATTAGGAACACTTTAGTTTTGAGTCATCTTGAATTTAGATCTCATTAGCATGATTCATGATTCTAAAAGTATTGCTCCAAAACTATGGGTTTATCACATTTATTAATTCAACCAATTAACATCGATAAAGAATGCATTTAATTAAATAAAAAAAATTTATTAAAAAACAAATAAGATTACAAAGTAAATGTTTATCACATTCTATGTGATTAGTTTGAGGGCATATTACTTTCATAATTATCATACCTAAATTAAAATTTATTTAAACGTGAGTTTCATAGTTCTATTTGGATTAGAATTTCAAGCAAATTTTGTCAATATAAACACAAATATAGAATTTCATTATAACTTAAATAAAAATAAAAATAATTATTTTCTCATAAGCATAGACCTGGCAATTTAAGTTTAAACACATATAGTTAACCAAAATCATTTGGATCTATTGGGTTGGTTAACTAGTTTTTAAGTGATGGGTTGGTTTGGTTTTGGACTCATATTATTATTACAAATATGGGTTAGATTTAGTTTAATTAGTTTTGACCCATATTAGTCTATAATAGTTTTTTGCACTTTAAAGAGCTAAATTTTATACATATTACATTATATACATATTATATACTTTTGTAATTTATACACTAATAATTATGTATAAAAATCATTTCACTAATTATGGAATTAATCTAAATTAAAATTAACACTTTTAGTATAACGAACTACTAATTTTAATCCATATTAAAATTAACACTTTTATTTCCTCCTTCTCTCCAAAAATTATTTTATATTATATTATATAATTTAGTTTAATTTCCCCCACCCCACCCCCCACGCCCACCCCAAAAAATAATATTTATTGATTATTTATACACCCCCACCACCCCCACCCCCACTCCCGGTACCTCACCCCCACCAAAAAAATAATATTTATGTATTATGTATACACCCCCCCCCCCACCTCGCCCCCCGCCCCCACCCCCACCCCCACCCCCCACCCACCCCCCTCCCCCACCCCCACCCACCCCACTCCGCTCCCACCTCCACCCCCAAAAAAATATTATTTATTGATTATGTATACACTCACACGCCCCCGCCCCACCCTTCCCCCCAAAAAATAATATTTACTTATTATATATACACTCCAAAAATAATAATATTTTCTGATTATTGTAATAAAATTCTCAATAATTTCATTAATTTTAATTAACATAATAATTTTTAATGTAATTTTTTTTGAAAGTGCCTTTAATCACAAAATTAATGTTTTTAATACTCAAATTAGTCACATCAATTAAAAATTTTAGTTTCAAACTTGGGTCTAAAAAATTAAAATAAGACTCTTTCTCTTTTAATATAACAGAAATTAAGATTTTAGTGAAACTATAATTTAAAAAATAGGTCGACCTGGATTCGACCCATAACCATTTAAATCCAAACCACATAACCCATATTAAATATAGGTAATATGATTTTGGTTCCAAAACCAACTCAAACCTATTTTATGTAACCCAAAACTAACCCAAATCTATTTTTTGTCAGGTCTACATAAGCATAACTAAATAACTCTAATTGAGCCTATAATGTATAATTCAATAATTTATTATTTAAATAAAAAATTAATAATTTAATAACTATAACTATCTTTTTAAAATTCTAATTAAATATTTATCCAATATTTAATTCATTATTTTAATTATTGACATAATAACCATTATCCGTGTTGCTCGTGCTTGGCAAGGGATTGGTGAACTTTTTATTCATAAAATTCTTTAGAAATAATTTGCTCATGCATGTATTTACAGTTTTCAAAATTAAAATGCATAGTAAATGTCATCAAAACAATTAACAGTCAAATTTGTGAGTGCCATGTGTGTGGAGAAAATGCATGAGAACATGAGTGTGTATAGCGTAGAGCTCTTTGTATGGCAGTATGGCACATAAAAGGGCGATCCGGATCTTAAACCTACCCTTTATTTAATATACTTTGCTTACCCTCGTTTAGTGACGAACAGGGCGACGGTTTGATCTGTCGCTATATATACATCCGTCGTCTTAGTTTTTAGCGACGGACAACATATAGACGACGGTTGTATATATAACGACGGACCAAACCGTCGCGCAGATCGAATTTAAGTTTATCGATATTGGGGATCGGATTTAAGTTTACTGATATTAGGGATCGAATTTGGATCGGAAGCCTGGTATCGGTACCGGAATTGGCTTGATTGACGGTTTTGTCCTCCCGCAGTATTCGTATTGGGGTAAGAAAAATTTCGAGTGTCTACAGGTATATTCCCATTTCTATGTTCCTCATTTCTAAAATTTCTAAAGTTCTTGAATATACTTGAATTATATGTTAAATTGATTGGAGAATGATTGTTAGTTTTTATATAAACTTATATGCAAATTAGAAATGCAATGTGGCTGGTTTAAAATGGATCTCGTAAGGAAATTTTGATGTTGGGTTTAGTTCTGCCGAAGCAGAAAGCTTCTCTATTTCTGGCCGAGCAACGGCGCAAATGCGCCCTGTTTGTACTAGGGTGCAGCGCAGCTGCGCCAGGCTCTGAGTTTTGTTTTCTATTTCTGCTGAAATCTGTTAAGTTTTAACAAATCGATATTGTTTAGACAAGCATGATAACAGGTATGACGTGTATGTATAGGTACCTTGGCATAGCATGAGCATGTTTGACTATGATAGTAATAATTACTAAAGAAAGTTATAGTTTCGAAATGAACTTAGAGTTTTAAAAAGAACCTTGAAATGTTATAGTCATGTTTGTATTCTGATTTGGTGAGCATGATTGTATGGTCTAAAATAGACATGAAATGCAAGTCTAAAGATGTTAGATTTACACTAGCATACATGAGTTAAGTCATAACAATTTCAAAAACAAAGTCGAACTTTTTGCAAACTAAGTTGCATGATCATATGTAATAACATTCTGATATTTTTAACATGCTTGATAAGGCTTTTAACATCACTGCGATATCATGCATGTGCACACACTTGTTAGATACAATGCAAGTTAATCAAGTATGAGTTTGATTAAGTTTTCAAACAAATAACGGTACTAGTTATGCGTATAAGATGTAGAAACATGTGAGCATGCTTATTGATAGATTATATGACCACCTCGCATGTATGCATGTCAAACATAATAGCCTTGATGATTCCATGGCGTTATTTAGCCATAAATCAATGGAAATTCCAACTAAGATATAACATGTGAGATTGAACTTAGAAAGGTTATGTAAGCATCTAATACCCTTTAACATATGAATATACTATGTGTTGATGTATGGTTATGTTATGGTCAAAAGCAGTGAGGCAAAAGCCCAACCCTGGTCTGGCCAGGGGACAGCGCAGCTGCGCCGTCCCTAGGCTTAACCAGGGCGCAGCTGCGCCAGTCTGTTTTCAGAACTGATGCACTCTGCTTATTTTCTGATTTTGCAAGTTGACTTATATTGATGCCTAAAGCTGCTAATCATGGTCTGGCCTCTACTGATATATGTTTATATGAGATGACAATATAACATGATGATGTCTAACTTGTAACAAAGAAGTCCATAGATAATAAATGGCATAATCAACTTAGTGTTATGATTTACTGCAATGGCATACGTGATATAACTATGTTAGGTGATTTCATAATGTATTATGTACTGATTTCGTACTACATGTGTATAAGTACGTAGTGACATACGTATAAGGTTATATGACAAGTAGAATCATATGTGTATATTTAACTTACATATAGAGCTTGTGTACCGAATATACTTAGCTAATGAACATCCTATACATGTAAATATATTACGATAGGAATTCAAAGTATCGATAAGCTAAAGGTTGATAATCTACGCTTAAGGCAAGTATCCTAAACCCTTGCATTTACTTTATTCAACGGATATTATAAGCAAATTCTCGAACCCTACTCCTTATTGTGTATTGCTTAGACTTGTACTATTATTTGTCATACGAGTAAACCATTGAAATTACGCTTCATGTCTTATGACTCATTACTTCATAGCTAAGATAAAGTTGATTATATTCTTCGAACTTTAATATCGAGTATTGAACTTATAATTGTTCTTATATACATTAAAGGAACTGTCTGTGCTATTTGAGTCGGCTAGACCTATATCATGATTAGAAAGCTATACAAACCAATTGATTGGTGCGGAATCTTGTACTTGACTGAGATGAACAACCCTCACAAAAAGGGGAACTATATAGTCGGGGTGCCGACAATAGTAGGATAGGTTATGCATAACACCAGGTACGGTAGGTTGATCACTTGTTGTATTTGTTTTATTGGATTATCAGCATATTACTGTTAATTCTAGTAGAAGTTCATAGTCCTTGGTGACTGTTCAGTATTCATTATTCTTGAACTGTGAAAAAGTTAAACTTTGAATCTTATTGATATCTTTCTGTCCTTAGCGACTGTTGTTGAAAACTGTTGATACTTTTTGTTATTCTCGAACTATCATTTATTGTCATACCCTTGGGAATCTAAAACTATATTGCTTTTCCCTAAAAATATTTCAGTTAAGGTATAGCAGGGTGGACCTTCGGGCATCGACAAGGGCAAAGGCAAAGCTACGGAGTAGCTTTATATTATGTAGAACTCTATGACGTTGTAATAAGATCTTATTATATTATATATTAGTTAAGTTTATATATGCTTAAGATATGTTTAAGCTATGTAATCGATGTTTAAGTAATGAGACCTAGGGACGTGAATGATTATATTAAATAAATGTAATCTATTCGTAGTATTATGTTATTCCGCTGTGCGATATATTATTATTGTATTAGATTGTAGAGCGTGACGAACCGAATTCGAGACTCTGTGGCGGTCTGAATTTGGGGGCGTCACGGGTTGGTATCAAAGTTGTAGTTATAAACCTTAGGAGTGAGATTCCTTAGATTAGAACTTAGGAGAACTTAGAAGATAGAAAGGAGATAAAACTCACGTGGAGTTTTCTTAGAGAGACTTAGTGTGTTATGAAATGTAACTTCATTCTATACAATGAACTTATGTTTTATTTAACATTCTAATGGAGTTGTTGTTTGTTTGTCTTGTGTTTGTGATTGTAGGATGATAGACATGGGAGTACCTAGTAGAGTGGCAGAGGAGGAACCCAGTGATATACATGTGGTATATGAGGCACCTCTAGAGGCTGTGCCTGTACAGGCAGTTGCACCATCCGAGTTTGACGACGAGGACGAGATTGAGGTAGAGTCCGATCTAGAGGAGGAGCCTATGGAGGACGAGCCGATGGATGATGAGCCCGTGGAGGACTCTGATGAGGCTACTATAGAGGAGCAGATGCTGGGAGAGTACGAGGAGCGTATTCTAGAGCTAGACTGCAGAGTGCAGGAGCTGGAGGCTGAGGCTCACGAGAGGGAGTCCGAGTTCCAGAAACTGAGGGATGAGGACCATCAGAGGAAACTAGTGATGCAGGAGATGGAGGTGGAGATTGCATACCGTAGAGATGCAGGGATCCAGATGGGGACTTTGTTTCACAGGTCGGTGGCTAGGAATGTCGACTTGGCGGGAAATATGGAAGAGGTAGAGCAGAGAGAATTGAGTGAGAAGACGGAGAAGGATGCTCTCCGTACTCAGCTAGAATTGGAAGTGATGGATAGGATCCACTTCGAGGAGAAGTGGGAAGCAGCTAATGAGATAGCAGACGACTTAGAAGATGATGTCAGATGCAAGAAGAGGAAGGTAAACAAAATGGGTTACGTGTTTCGCTCAGCTATTGAGAGGGTGATCGATGGTGTATACCACTACCCGGCAGAGCAGGGACAGACCCGGCATAATATGAGCAGAGAGCTGATGGCGTACATAGCGCAGATCGAGTACAAGAGCGCTGTGGAGCGCGGGATGTTGGGATGAGACCCCTTAATCAATCTAGTAGTAGTATTTATTTTATGAAATGTATATACTTTGCTATAATCCCAATCTTTTGTGTAAGGTATGGCATAGTGATGTAAACCCCGAGTAGGCTTATGTTAGAGGGGTAGTATGTTAGTGTTTTTCCCCGTCTTTTGTGATATTAGGGGATATATGTTGACATTTATAGAAGTATGCTAGGGATAATCATGTGATGTAATGATTTGGCATATGAATATAAATGATCTTATTTCAGAAATGTGTTATAAATTCTATTCTTTTTAGCATTAATGAAATACTTAAGTAATATAATTGAATAATAAAAGTGGAAATTTTGTGATGCAGAAAATGCCGCCCAGACGTAGATTAACTGCACCTGAGGAATCAGTAAACAATGAGAGGGAACAAGTAGACCCGATCCAGAAGTTAGTGGATTTGTTAGGAGAGGCTCTTAGGGGAAAGAACAACGAACCCGTTCGCCCCAATCCCCAAGCAGTTCCAGTCACAAACTGTAAGGACTTTAGGAGTGTAGAACCCCCAGAGTTTGAGGGTACTACCGACCCGATCATTGCGCAGACATGGGTTAAGGATATCAAGAAGGCCCTCACTATCGCTCGTGTGGGTGAAGACCAAAAGACTGTATTCGCTACGTATATGATGAGGGGTGAATCCAACTACTGGTGGGAGGCTAATCAACAAAGAGCGGGAGAAGGGATAATCGTGTGGGATAGATTCAAGACTCTATTTTTTGAGAACTATTTCCCGAAGAGCATAAAGAACAGAATGGAGGTTAAGTTCTTAGAACTGAAGCATGGTGATATGAAGGGGGCGCAGTATGCGGTTAAGTTCAATGAACTAGCTCGGTTTGCAGAACACCAAGTAAGAGACGAAGAGAGGAAGGCGAGACATTTTGAACAAGGACTGAAGCCTTGGCTGTTTAATAAGGTATCAGTTCTTCAAATTGATTCCTTTGCGACATTGCTGGAGAAGGTGATTATTGCGGAAGGTGGTAGTGAAGCCTTAAGTCTTTATAACAAGGAAAAGAAGGGTAAGAACACGGGAGGAGAAAACCGTGGAAGAGGAAGCAGCATTGGAGGAAGTAACTTGGGAAAGAGAAAATGGGAGAATAACAACAACAACAACAACAACAAAAACAACAACAATCAGTCAGGAATTTTTGTGGAGGTTTTAAGAAGAGGGCTGAGGGATGCCCAAAATGTGGAAAGAATCATCAGGGCGAGTGCTGGAAGGGACGCGGAACTTGCTACAACTGCGGTCAGGAGGGGCACATTTCACCCAACTGCCCAAAGCCGAAGAAAATACAAGGGTGCTTCGCTTGCGGCTCAACAGAGCACCGGATCAAAGACTGCCCGAAGAAGGGAAGTGGCGGAGGTAACAGCCAACAAGGGGGAGGTAACAAACTGATGATCGGCGGACCGACCCAATCCAACCGCCCAACCCCAGAACCTTTAACATGACCGTCCAGGATGCAGTAGGTGCGAAGGACGTGGTGTCAGGTATAATCCCAATCAATGATATAAATGCATATGTATTGTTTGATTCGAGAGCCACCTGTTCTTTTGTATCTGAAGAATTTGCTAGTAGACTTAATACACCTCGAGAAAGATTAAAAAATCCTTTAGACATAGAAGTTGCGAATAAGGAAGTAATCCCCGTAGAATACGCTTACTAAAATTATCGCGCAAACATTAGAGATCATGAACTGAGCGTAGACTTGATTCCAATTAGATTGGGAGAATTTGACGTAATACTGGGAATGGATTGGTTATATAACCATGCTGCAATAATTGACTGTCAGAATAAAAGTGTGAACTTTCAGACTCCGAATAAGTCTAAGGTAGTGTTTTATGGTAGCTCATCACTTAAGCAATCGTGTTGCCTTACGATGATGCAGGCCAAGAAATTATTAAGGAAATGATGTGTAGGTTACTTAGCTTACATTGTAGATACTCAAAAAAAGGGAGTCAAAATTAAGGATATATTCGCAGTGAGAGAATTCCAAGACGTATTTTTGGACGATCTGCCTGGTCTTCCGCCAGACAGAGAAATCGAATTCTTAATAGACTTAGCACCGGGGACTGCACCGATTTTAAAAGCTCCATATCGTATGGCACCAATAGAAATGAAGGAGTTGATGATACAACTGCAAGAGTTATTGGATAAGGGTTATGTACGACCGAGTGTGTCTCCTTGGGGAGCACCAGTGTTGTTTGTTAAAAAGAAAGACGGATCGATGAGGCTTTGTATCGATTATCGAGAATTGAACAGAGTAACGATCAAGAATAGATATCCACTGCCAAGGATAGACGACCTTTTTGATCAACTGAAGGGAGCAAAGTGTTTCTCGAAGGTAGACCTACAGACAGGTTATCATCAACTAAAGGTACGAGAGGAAGACATACCAAAGACTGCGTTTAGAACCCGTTATGGACACTACGAGTTTTTGGTAATGTCATTCGGATTGACTAATGCTCTGGCAGCATTCATGGACTTGATGAACCGAGTATTCAAGCCATACTTGGACAAGTTCGTGGTAGTTTTCATCGACGATATCTTGATCTACTCGAAGACAAAGGAAGAGCACGCCGAACATCTGAAGATTATTTTGGAGGCGCTAAGGAAGGAGAAGATGTATGCAAAATTTTCTAAGTGTGAATTTTGGATGGAGAAGGTTCAATTCTTAGGACACGTGGTGGATAAGAATAGAATCTCAGTAGACCCTGCAAAGGTCGAAGCAGTAAGTAATTGGGAACAGCCAAGAACACCAATGGAATAAGAAGTTTCTTAGGGTTAGCTGGGTACTATCGAAGATTCATCCAAGATTTTTCTAAGATAGCAACCCCGTTGACCAATCTGATAAGGAAGACGGTGAAGTTTGTATGGACAGACAAATGCGAGGAGAGTTTTCTAGAGTTGAAGAAAAGATTAAGCGAAGCGCTTGTGTTGTCACTACCAGATGATGCGGGAGATTTTGTGGTGTATAGTGATGCATCGCATAAGGGACTAGGCTGTGTGCTTATGCAACATGGCAAGGTTATTGCATATGCATCACGACAATTAAAAGGACTACAAAAAACGATACCCTACTCACGACTTAGAGTTAGTGGCAGTAGTTTTTGCATTGAAGATATGGAGGCATTATTTGTATAAAGAGAAATATGAGATATACACGGACCACAAAAGTCTGAAATATATCTTCACACAAAAGGAGTTAAATATGCGTCAGAGAAGGTGGTTAGAATTGATCAAGGATTACGACTATGATATTCTTTATCACCCGGGTAAGGCAAACGTGGTTGCCGACGCTCTAAGCAGGAAAGGAAGGGAGAAACTGTTTCACTTGACAACTCAAGAGGAGTTAATAAGAGAAATGGAAAAAATTGGAAATAGCGGTAAAGGGACCGGAGAGATCTGAAGAAAAGTTATTTGTAATGGAAGCTCGTCCAACCTTGTTGGATAGAGTCAAGGAATCACAAGAGAAAGATGAGGAGTGCGAGAAAATCAAAAAGAGGATCGCAGAAAATAAAGAGAAAAGATTCAGAATGGATAAAGACGGTATCTTGATATTCGAAGGGAGAGTGTGGGTGCCAGCGGTAACCGAACTAAGAGAAGAAATTTTGCACAAGGCACACAATACGACGTATTACGTTCATCCGGGAGGCACGAAGATGTACCGAGATTTGAGGCAACACTTTTGGTGGCCCAATCTGAAACGGGAAGTCACAGAGTGCGTTAGTAGATGTCTGACTTGCCAACGCGTCAAAGCATAGCACCAGCGGCCAAGTGGTTCGCTATAACCGTTGGAAATACCATAGTGGAAATGGGAGCACATTACGATGGACTTCGTGGTGGGACTTCCAGTCACACAGAAAGTTTATGATGCCATTTGGGTTATCGTAGATCGACTAACAAAGACCGCACATTTTCTACCAATCAAGATCCGATATAGTTTGAATCAGTTGGCGAATCTTTAAGTTAAAGAGATTGTTTCACGACATGGAGTGTCGGTGTCAATTGTCTCTAATCGAGATCCGCGCTTCACGTCAAACTTTTGGAAAAGCTTACAAGAGAGGATGGGAACGCAATTGAGGTTGAGTACCGTTTATCATCCTCAGATAGACGAACAGAGTAAGCGAACTATACAAACGCTGGAGGACATGCTTAGGACTTGCGTGATGGATTTCAAGGGAAATTGGGACGACCACCTACCCTTAGTGGAATTTGCGTACAATAGTTACCATGCGAGTATCAGCATGCCACCGTACGAAGCTCTTTACGGAAGGAAGTGCAGAACGCCATTATATTGGGATGAAGTTGAAGAACGACGAATTCTAGGACCCGAGTTAGTGCAACAAACTGCAGACGTGGTGACAGTGATAAGAACCAGGCTGGTAGCAGCTCAAGATCACCAGAAAAAGTATGCAGACTTGCATCGACAAGATCGAGACTTTAAAGTCGGTAGTTACGTTTTCTTGAAGGTTTCTCCCTGGAAAGAAAAAATACGATTCGGCAGGAAGGGAAAATTGAGTCTGAGATTCATAGGACCGTTCGAGATACTGAAGCGAGTGGGCGAAGTGGCATACAAAATAGCACTACCACCTGAGTTGGAGCACATCCACAACGTGTTTCATATCTCCGTGTCACGTCCGTAAAAGGCCGACTACAACCACGTGATTTCTTATGAGCCCATTCAAGTAGAGAAGAACCTGGCATATGAAGAAATTCCTGTCCAAATACTAGATAAGAAAGAACAGATATTACGAAATAAAGTTATATCTTCTGTAAAAGTACTTTGGCGAAACCAAGATGTCGAGGAGGCTATGTGGGAATTAGAAGATAGGATGATGAGGGATTATCCCCATCTTTTTGTGTAACCTTGTAACAATTCCGAAGGCGGAATTTTTATAAGGGGGAGATGTAATAACCGTGAATTTCATGAATAAATATTAATTTTGATAATAATAAGATAATGAATATTTATTTGAATATAAATGTTTATGTGTTATGAGACGAGTAATTCAATCAATTTTGAATTGAATTTATGATAATTGAGAAAATATAGAATATTGCGATAAACTCGTGGAATGCCTTGTGTGGCACGAGAATGGAATCGATGATGATTTGATTAATTAAAGGATGAATTGATAAGTAATTTATTAGTATTATATTATTAATCACTTGTTATTGTGAGTAAAGGAATAATAATAAGTAAGTGATTAAAATGTAAGACCCCGGATTTTATGAAATAGAAGTATTCAATTTTTATTATTTTTATAATTAAGTAAATGGTTAAATTGATAAAAGGTTAAAATTGAGGGTGATATATGTAAATTTTTCAAAATATGCAAGTGGTTATAAAATATTTATTTTTGTCAGGAAATATTCGTTGGTCATGGAATATTCTTGTTGTCGGAGAATATTCGTACGACGGCGCAGCCATTTGTGAGGCCCATAACGAAAAATTGTCGGATGAAGAAAACGACACGAATAAGTTTTCTAAAAATAACGGCGTAGTTGTTACCGTTAACAATGTTGAAATACCCAGTGGTTAAAATAAAGTAATACGCGTTGTTGCATAGTAGCACACGAAATTACACAGTATCACTACTAGAAAATCAAGCATACGTGATGGATCCTAGTGACGATTTTCAAAAGCAATCACAATTGATAATATTTCGTGATGGATTATTTGAGTTATCACAAAAAAATGTATATATATGATGGCTCTAGTGATGTTTAATTTTGCCATCGTGGATATATATATGTGACGACTATTTCAATCACCAAATATTTTCCAAAATTAATTTTTAGTTTTTGAGATGGCATCCAACCATCACCTATATATTTCTCCTTAACGTGATTGCATTTAAGCCATCACAAAGAAAAAAATTGAAAATAATCTTTGGTGACAGCCAAGACCATCACGAAAAGAAAACCACATGTGATGGACCTTTATGATTACATTTAAAGCAATCTCAAAAAATTGTATTATATGTTGGACTTTTTCAACAATCACAAAATAATAATATAAATGACGGCTCCTAGTAACGGTTAATTTCCATCACTATAAACTATTTGTGACGGTCAAGGCAATCACTAAAAAACAAACATATATGAGCAACAAATATATTAGGTGATGGAATTTACTAGCAATCACAAAATAGTAGTATATATGAGGGTTGTTACTGATGTCTAGTGTCGTCATTATAAAATATTTGAGACAAACATTACAATAACTGAATTTTTCGCGTAAATTGTACATCTCTTTTTCAAGTCCCCCATTAATCTCTATTTTGCTTGGTAGGAAGAAATCTAAAAATGGAAGGAGCAATAACCAGAATTTTTTTTTTTGCTAAATTTAAATTGTATTAAAGGAGAAAGAATGTACAAACATCATAGAGAACCCCAATCAGAATATAACATATACATCACCACAATCAGAATATATCATAGACATCATTCAACATGCCCTATGATGTCATGACTATAAAAGAAAACAAGGCCAGATGCCCAAACAAAAGAGAAACAATCTCCATATTCATGAGAATACAATGTATATAAATCAGACACAAAACCAAGCAAAACCCATCCAAAGTAGCAGTAGCCCACAATAGCAGCAAAAGCAAGATTTGCCCAAAGACCAAGAGGCAGCAGCCACAACAGAACCGAAAAAGGCTATTGCAGACTAGCAGCACAACAGAGAAACCGGCAGATTGAGTCATTGAATTCAAGGCATGATTGAGGCCATCACCAACAGTTTGAACAGAGCCTTCTGAAAACAAAAGTGATGATATGCAGTCAAAAACCCATAAGAATTTAATAGAAAGATGAAATAGAAATAACACAAAGAGGGTAAAATATGCATCAGGTGGATAGAATTACCATGTATATCACTTTGCAGAAGAAATGCGGCGAAGGGAAGACATCCAGCTGCTTGAAGTACCAATATTTTCACCCTGAGCCTGGTTAGTGGTTTCAGCAGGCAACACAGGCTTTGAGGCATTTCTTTTTGAGACACCAGCATGGGGATATGAAGTAGAGGAAATATATGCATTGGTCATAATCTACAAATCAAAAATTGATTCAGTGTTAAGCTGAAGCTGTCATACAAGAAATAATTGCACCGAATTTGGAAACAATATTTAAATTACCATAATGAAGTGTACAATTATAATGAGAAGCAAATAAAACTGCAGAAGCAGCATTAAATTTCCATTCCCTTTAATTTAGATGACTTACATTTCTCTCGAGGGGATTTTCAGAAGTCAAATTCCTGTCAATTGGTGATTTAAATTGCATGCGAATGCCAGGACCAGTAGCAGTATTCGATCTCATGCGTTCAGCTAATTCAGCTGAATAAGAAGCATTATTGCTTGCTGACACTGAAAAAGGAGCAAGTCATAACACTAGTTTTGAGCAAAAATAATCATTTAATGTGTTTTGCTCTTTGATCCAGTGTTATTTCATCAATCTAAAAGAGTTCAATAAATATTTCTACCCAAGCTATTTTAGAGAATAGTCTGGCAAGATAAGCAATTGAGTAACATTGTTGACTAATTATGAGTACTATTTTTAACTTTATGCATGAAAAACTCTGGAAACCGGACAGAAATGGAAATCCAATAACCAAATGAATCGGCAGTTTCTTTGGCAGAACCCAAAGCTCTATAGTTTTATATAGATACCAAAGAAGAAACATTCCCAAAAAATATCACAGAGAAAGGTATGCATAAACATTGTACTCGCTCTGTCTAGAAGAAAGACTTCCATTATCTTTGTAAACAGTGAAGAAATAAAATGGTACTCTTCTTTCAGGACTATAACATAAAAGCTTGAGCTGCTCCTCTTGTAGTTGTTGAAAACTAAGGGACATGTGCAAATTTTGTAGGGTTTTTGGCACATAAACGCAGCGGAAATTAAAAATTGTCGAAACCCTAAAACAGGATCCATGCGAAAACATATTAATTCAGGGGTTAAGATATGTTTTACCGATTATTCAAGCCTGAAAGGAGACGATGGAGATTTTGGAACTGCTTCGAATCCTCAACGCAATCCAACGGAACTGCGCCTCTACGGTATCCACACGAACGTCCCGCGAATCGTCACACGATCTGCAGCAAGGAAAGCTGCGGTACTAGCCGCCAAGGATCTGGACTTTTCAAAATTTTTCTCTCTAGTCTCTCACTAAGAGCGGCTAGGGTTTTGATATCGATGATCCCCTAAACGGCTGATATATCATATATATAGCAATTAAAGGAATTAACCAAAACCTAATCCAATTAAAAAAATAAAATCCGAATTTATATATATATATATATATATTATATCTTAATTAAGTCTTACTTAATTAATATACATATATATATATATACAAATTATCTTATTAATTTAAATTCATAATTTAAATACTATCAATCATATTGATATATTTAAATCCATACAATTTAAATTAATTCCATTTTAATTACGTTCTAAGTGTGTGACCCTATAGGTTATTATTATGTTGGCAATAATTTTAAAATTATATTATAAAATTATAAACAGTGAGCGGCATCTAGTAATGCATCACTGCTACCCAAATAATAATAAGATCGGTGATTCGATACAACTTTTTCGTGACCAATGTTTCAATGTAATTTAATCCTTTTAACCTTGACATCCTAGATTAAACTCGTGGCATGGAATGTGTCATCCTCTTCATAATTTAATCTGAGTTTTCTTGATCGATGAGTAGACTATATGAAACAAATCACTATTTGAGCATGGCCATGCATTTCATAGTCCTACTCAATCAAGAGGCCTATGGATATCACCCCTAATATATAGGAGGGTTAAATTCCATCTAGATCACTCATATTCCTCACACAATTCATGATGTACCAAATAATCACCTTTATCGTCCACCTATTAAAGGTGGCCTTTGATGATATCAAAGTACATAAATTCTCATGTAGTAATATAGTGATTTCAGGTCGGAGGATCATTACATCATTGTCACTATAAGAATTGCTTATGACACTTTGCATAATGCTCCACGTAGAATTCTCATGGTGGGTCTGCCCAGTACATTGTTCTCTAACATGTACCTATGCATTGACTCAATATCTCATATATTTATGACCAATGAGATTTGGCCATCAGTCAATCCACATACTAGTCTCAATGTATCATTGTTGTCCCATTAACAATGACACTCGACTAGGGACATTTAAGAGTAATGATACTAATTGTAACTATATGATCTCATGTTCAAGTCACATACTTGAAGCCATATAATTTGTATCACTATTCTAAGGACTTTTATTATGTAAACATTTATATAACGCAGTAAATAAAAGCATAATAAAATAATTCATTTATTCAATCAAATATAATATCAAAAATGTTTAAGCAATTACATGAAAAGAATCCATAACAGGGTTAAGGAGAAGCACAGATTCTGAAGAAACAACAAACCGTACTAATCACTAATTAATTATGAAATACTCCCTCCGTCCCAAAATAACTGCTTAGTTTTGACTTTTTAAAGTCAAATTAACTATTTTTAAAGCTATTTTTTGTATCATTTTTACAGAATATAGGTGAAGAGATTATAACAAAAAAAAGTATATACAATTGATTACTAATACCAATTTTTATTATGTTAAAAATATATTTATACATGCTTAATTATTAATTTTAAAAATAGTCAATTTGACTAAAAAAAGTCAAAATTGAGCAGTTATTTTAGGACGGAGGGAGTAGTATTTTTCCTATAGCATAGCAAAAACTCTGCTCACATCTCATCCACTTCCACATAAAAATAAAAATGAACTAATTTTGTCAACCTCAAATTAGCATCTAGCAAATCATAAATTTCTCAATTCAGCTTTCTCAAGTTAATTAGATTATATGCAAAGCAGGTACTATTGAGCAGAACCAAAGAACTAACTCTAATTAGATAAGTACTTGAACAAATTAAACTCTATCATAAAGCAATATTTTCAAGCAATCCATATATCTTATTCATTGATAATCATCAAAAGGATATATTAACAAATTCCATTATATTTAACAAAATTCCATTATAAATATAGTTAAACTCAGGATTACATAGAGGGCAAGTTATTTAAAACTTCTAACTATTTATTTTAGATTAAAGAAACTCTTGTAACAAGAGGCTTGGATGATATTAGGTGAATTGTGTAACAAAGTGATAAATCAACAAGTAATGTGAAGCTCAGACATGTTGGATAAGAGTATAATCCCAGACCTTGTTGAAAGGTGTCATAGAGCTGGGATTAGATATTCATCCTCATTGCAACACACCACTGCTTCTGTTTGTTGTTTTTATCAATACTCTTAACCACACATCTCCAAACTACTAGCACAAATTGATAGCAATTCAATTCCCATTCAATAAAATTAAAAAAAAATGTAGATAATGTAATAGAACAATAAAGCAGCCTAGATTTCAAAAGAAAACATTTGCCTCAGTAAAACCCAGTAATATCACTTGAAATGTAGCTTAACCAAGGAGGTTCTCCCTGTAAACAGGGTTTTGGCTCCACTACACCTCATATAGTGGATTGAATCATCACTGGAAATTACAAAAATTGACAATGATGTAAATAATATACCATTCAATTACTTATTTAAAAGAAAGGAAGTAACTTTGGCAGCTGCAACAGAAAACCAATTAGAAGTATATCTGAAACAAGTAAATGCAGAAACATCTCAAATTAATCCACTAACTCAAACATCTCAGAATAATTAAATGTAACTCTTTTTGTAGTTCAAAAAAAATCCTTTTATTGAAAATATTGCCTCATTGTTATAACACTCTTCTGACATCTTTATCATTGAAACCAAATGTGAATAAAAGAGCATATAAAGCATTTACAGATAAACTAAGGCATGCAAACCATTATTAAGAGAAAGAGAGGAATTGTTCGCCCTAATAATTTTTTGGAACATACCAGCTGCTATACCAGTGACTAATAATTTTTTGGAACATACCAGCTGCTATATATATAGGAAAACATAACTAAAAAACTCAGCTACTTGTGCCTAAATATCTTCTTCTTCTTCTTCAGAATATTCATCATCATTAAAATATTCATTATCATCTTCATCACTACATTCTCTATCTTCATTTTCTGCTTCCGGTAACGATGGATCCACTTCTTCAGCAAATTGAGAATCATCAACCAATATCAAATTCTGAGTTTGCTCCTCAATATTATATAAGTCAAAATCATGAAACTCTTCCTCCTGATATGTCTCCTCATTACTATTTTCAGCAACATCATATGTGTTTCTTGCTTTTGTTGTGATGACAGTAAACCAACCTTTATCTTTAGTCGACACTAGATTAGCATAGAACACTTGTACAACTTGTGATGCAATAACAAATGGCTCATATGGCTTGTGCCTTGATTTTGTATCAATTGTAGTTATCCCGTATCAATTTTAATTTTGCATCAATAAATTAAAATAATATCAAAATTTTATTTCATGTTTTAGATTAAGCTGCAAATTAAGTGTCTTTTCTTTTATTATTTTAATTTTAACTATTTAATTCACTAATTACTTAATGACAAGCCTCATATGGATTTATTTTAAGTTTTTAGTAATAAAATTTAGGGGGTGTTTGATAAAACGGAATGAATTAGTTATGAATGTTTAAGTAATATAAATGAGCTGAATGAAGCAAAATTTTGAATTCTGAATGAAAAAAGTTGTTTGATAATTGACATGTCTGAAATATCTGAATAACATATTTTTATTATTTTATCCCTCTGAAAAAAAAATCAAAATTATTGTACATTTATTTAATATTACTTAATATAATAGTTAATATTGTTAAAAAAATAAATATAAAATACTTTCTTCAACATTCATTCAGCCTATTCTGCCAAAAAAATTACAGTTGACCATTTAACCCAAAAAATGATTGATTCAGACATTCAGACAATTTTATTCAAAGCAAACGCATTGAATGGCTGACCGATTCAGTTATTCAGCTCCATTCAACTCTAAACAAACACCCCCTTAGTTGACAGCATTTACTCTACTAATATCGACTAGCCAACAAGTATTTTCAAAATATTATTAATTAAATTTGAATCATATAACTATAGGTAGTTAGATGTATATACGGAGAAGGAGTAAAATTACTTCATGAATTCAGTTAGGATTTGATAATTTTGTTGAATCAAATTAGCTTAAGGTTGAATTCGATTAGCTTCAGGTCGAATCCATTTGTTGAACTCACATAAATCAGTTAATATACTTGTACTTTGTAAAAATTTATGATTTTTTTTTAAATTATACATATATAGCATACGTATATCAATTTTTTGAATTATTAGTTCATATAAATGTTATAGTATATGGACATCCTTCACAATTTTGTTTTTCTCGCATAATTGATGTGATAGAAGGATATTTGACGCCAATTTGTGATGAATATAAATTGAAATATAAATACATTAATTTTTTTACAGCAGTAAATTTACTCTAAATAACACATCTTAAGTAACTTACAATATCAATTATTTCTTTTATTAAATTATAAAATAAAATACACTACGTTAAACTTTAAGATTTCATACATTGATTATTACAAAAAAAGAGAGATAGTGGTGCTATTTAATTTATAATATATTACAATTCAAATTGTAATGTAATTAATATCTTTAAAAAAACATTATTAATAATATTTTTTAAGTAATTTACAATATTATTTGTATTAATTAAAATATTAAGCTACAATAATTTAAAATTTAAAATACGATAAATAGACAATAAACAAAATTATAATAATTATGACTCTTTTTGTAGATTAAATTACAAATGTTAAAATATATTTTTTATTTTTCAAAAACATTATTTCAGTTTGTTATAATTAATTTATAATATCCTAAAATTAATTTAGATTTATCTTTAAGTTTTTGAAATAATAATTTACATATAATATTAATTCTAAAAGAGTTGTTTTTTTAATGTTATCAAACTTTTTTTTAGAACAGAGGTGTGTGCGTGCGGAACAGAACTCTTCGGTGTGTGCAATGTTTCAATTAGATCAGTATTCTTTAGCCAAAAGATGTTTCAATTAGAGAGATTGGCTAGCTAGTTTTCTTCTTTGGGTTCCTATCTTCCTTAGCCATAGTTTACGCGGGCGGAATGAAAAACTTAGCGCCCAATTTTGCCGCAATTAGCGAGATTCCCAAATGATTGTGCGTAGAATGTTTCCTATGATGAAGGGATTATTTTGTTTTCGTTCGGATTTTCGAAACCTAGTTGACTGATATGGGTCAATCGGAACAATTAAGTTCCATCCTGATCATGTGCATACTATTAAGGATAAATAAAATTTTATAAAGTATTTTTAATCTGTTTTGTATCTCAATACCTCTTATTAGATTGAGGAGAGTATTTTTCAAAGTATTAAGGATAAATAAAATTTTTCAATACCTCTTATTAGATACAAATTTGATTTCTTTTAATGAGATACTGTTAACAGCAGTCATATAAGTGGCAGTGTGCAATTCCCCAATTCCCAAAGAGAAATATTTATGATTGACATATTATTTACCATGAGTCGAAGTACAGAATTATACAGCTCAATTATACAGTTAACTGGGCTATGTTATGAGTTCGACTTCCTCCTCAGAATAACTATCAAATCTACCCTTTGTAAGTGATCGGTAGCAGGGCGTAAATATTGGGTACAGGATATGCAACCATAACCCCAATCACCTTCAGCATGTTGAAGTCATCCTCCATTACTCTTGCTGTCTTATGTACTCCTTTTGTCTCATATTAATTGTTGATCTTCCTAGTTCCAAAAACAAGTGTCACGGTTACACTGTCAAAATCAGAACCCTATTTCTTTGTGAGTTTGATGTGACATTAGATCAATATTCTATCGTTTAATGAAGGATAAATTATGAAATCTATCCTTTTATTTTTATTTTTTTAAACACAATACACTCTAATTGCAAAATTGTCATTATCTCAAAAAGTGTGTATCTTATAGGAGTGTATCTTACTACAAATGATCAAAATTCAAAAAGCTCATGCGTAAGGGCACATGCTTTGAATCATAGGGTAGAATGAGTTGCCTGATGCTTTCAATTTCTAACTATTGGGATATGATAGGTAATGATACTATCTAAAGGTTGTGAAAGCTATCCACCTAAAACAAGCCCAGGCCCCTATATACTGTTCCATCACATTTATTAGACACTTTATGCTAAGTTTCTTGATTTTAATTTCTAAGTACTTGTGTAATTAATATTGATTAGTGTATATTGGATAAGACTTATAATAGGTATTTTGGGCATCCCAATAGATTTATTTTTGTTTTTACATAAATTAAATTTTGTTGCTGGAAAATAATATGTTAAATTATATAAGAGGTAGAAAATTAGTAGTGTAATCAATCAACCTCGTCTAGATTAAGTTGTATTTCGAACAACATATTGGTTCTCTTGATATTTTCTAGCTAGACAGTAATAATGTAATATAATCCAGAGATACCTGATTTTTGAATGTTGTTCTGAATTAGTGATACTTTACAAACTGATATTACATACCGAGTAGAAAGAATAGTTTGGGAAAGCTTGGTCTTAAAATTTCCGTATCATTCTTTCATTTTGGTAGTATTTACCTGGATTGCTTATTACATTGTTAACTAAAGAAATGACGCATATCAGAACCTGCACTGTCTGTCTTGTTTATTATTCTTATTCTTATGCTTACGTGTGTATAAGCAGTTTTAATCTTCTATGTAAACATATTTATCATATCTGATTAGTTTCCAAGCATGATTTTTTTCTAAATGCTAACACATTTTTAAATCAAAGAATGGTTGAATCATTACTTTTTATCCTATACATAATTATAAGTTTTTTTCTTCTCCAGTTATGGTGCGAACTAGAGGTGCGAGTACTGTTTCCGGTAGGAGATCAACTCTTCCTCATAATAGTGGCGAGACTGTTAACATGGAGAGAATGAGAGATGAGCCTATTATAGATCATAACAGTGGTGAGAGTGTTGATCGGACTACGCCGAATACTACCCAAGCTGAAAGCTTATCTCGTAAGAAAAGGGGACCAACTCTAGGGATAATGAAGCCTAAAACAGGTCAAGAAAAGATGTTTGTCAATATCATTGGACAAAAGTAAGCTTTTACAAATCTACTCATACTTGTCAATATGCAAGATATATCTTTATATGCAAGATACATACAATCAATTCTTGACAGGTTGAAGATCCGTAGTTTCAACAACAAAATAGAATAGTGATCCCTTGATTAATCCTATTGTAACATATAATAGGGGTTCCATTTAACAATATTTGATTAATCCTATTGTGACAGCTTTGTTTCTTATTTCATTACTATTGTACTAATCATATCATGCTATGTTGCTATATCTTGTAATTAGCTTCCTTGAACCTGAAGCTCGAAGCAAGACTCGCATTTTATTTCAAAAACGTTTTAAAGAAGCTCGAACCAAATTTGAGCAATGGCCAAAACATGAAATTGAACTTCTTTGGGGAGAATATTTGGTATGTTTTAATGAACACAAACTTGAATTGTAGAAGAAATTTTGTCAAAAGTGTATTATTCATTATAAGTATTAATTAATGTTTCTACTTGTGGATGGTACTGTTATAGAAATATTTTCGTTTCGCTCCATCCGAGGAGGAGGGAAGGGGTTGAATCATATGGGAGGAAAATGCACGAAAAAGCTACCCAAACTATTTTTGGAGATGGAAAGATGATGCCATAAAGAAGTTTGGTTCCATTCAGGAAGCAAGGGATAAAAAGCCTAGTTGGACAACTCTTGATGTGTGGCAGGAGATGTGTGATTATTGGTTGAGTAAAGACTTTTTAGACTCTAGTGAGCTACGTAAAAAGAACAGAAACATAACTACGTATGTTCCTCACACATCAGGCTCCATACCGTACGCCATTAGGAGGGAACAAGAGGTAAATTATAAGTTGATAAAATTAAATTAATAATATACGTAGTTGATAAATGTACATGATAGCGGTAAAAGATTCATATCATGATGCTTTGTTTGGAGTTTTTAAATGTTCATGTGGTATGTACTGCTTATTTTAAATGTTAATGTTTTTAATTAAAATATTTAATATTTTACTTGTTTTGTCCTAGAAACAAAGATTACATCGTCCGCCAACGCAATATGAGTTATATAAACAAACTCATATGAGGAAGGAGAAGGGTAGTGAGGAAAAAACGTTGATGAAGCAAAGGGGAAATTGGTATGATTTCTTTCGTAAAATTATAAACTTCATTTACTCATGTGAAAGTGAAGGCATCTGTTCGCAATTAGTTATGAGTATTGTTAATTATATATAAATATTTTATGCATTGTATAGGATGATTATGAGAGAAGACTCTTAGCGAAGCATGGTGATACAGACAAGCCCGTGAATGAGTTAGACGATTCAAATTTAGAGATATGGCAGGAAATTGTCGGAGGCGTGAAGAAGGGTAGACTTGTTGGTCGGCCTGGGGAAAAATGGAGTTCTCGTCTTGGTTCGTATTGTCCATCTTTTGTTGCAGATGAGAACTCTATTAAGTTAAAGAAAATGGAAAGTTATATAACTTATCTTCATCAATACGCAAAGAATATGGCTGAAACACTTGCACTTGATCCTCCTATAGACCCAGATGATTTGTTTGCTTCATCAAATGCATCAGCTGATATTTAAACAAATAACTCAACCACGCATGCTGAGAATGACAACACAGATGATGACGACTCTTAAGAGGACTCCATGGAGAATTCGGGATGATCTAGCTTTCCTTTACTTATCAATTTATTAGTTTAGGGTTCTTTGATAGATGTTGCGTTTGTTAATTGTTTGATGAACCTATGACATGTAGCTACCTATTTAAGTAGTTGATTATGAATTGATTTTTAATTAAATGGTTCAGATTTCTTCATTTTAATAATTGTGTATGATTTTACGTTTCAAATTTATTGTAATTTATGGTATTTACAGATTTGAAATATAAAATTGGCAATTAAATATATTTTAATATAGGAATTTTGTGATGGCTTTACTATCACCAAAATGAATAAAAACTAGGCACAATAGTGATTTCTTTAGCCATCACAAGAAACTTATGTGCGTGACTGCTTTAGCCATCACAAATGTCTTAACATTTTGTGATGGTCGTGGCCATCACAAAAGGATGTGATTGCTTCGGCCATCACAAATAATTGGTGATTGTTTTAACCATCATAAAAACCTTACCAACCTAACCAATTTTGTGATAGTCGTGGCCATCACAAAAGGATGTGATTGCTTCGGCCATCACATATAATTGGTGATTGTTTTGCCCATCACAAATAACTATTATGCTACCATGATTACTTTCGCCATCACAAAAGACTTGTGAGTTTTTGTGATGGTCAAACTAATCGCAAAATACATGTGCACTAATGTAACTGATTTAGTCATCACAAAAGGATGGAATGTTTTGGTGATTGTCAACACCATCACGTAAAACCTTTCATGATGGGCGTATACAAGACGGCCATCGTGATGCTTAAAGCCATCACGTAAACCTTTCGTGATGGTTTTCTTAGCTTTTGTGATGGATTTTAGCCATCACAAATGACCATTTTTTTAGTAGTGTATTTTATATTATTGTTGTTTTAATAATTGTCACTGTACAGTATTTTACATTATCAAATTAATAATTTATATTATTTGAATAATATTATTAGACAGTATTTTTAGCAATGTCTAAGGAAGTTCTGTCTAGGAGGGGTTATTTAATTGCGCGCCAATAAGAAAAAATCTTTATCTGAAGGCCCCCTTTTTCCTTTAAACGATCTGGTTGTCAATATTGTGAATCTGTAATATTATTTGTGAATAATTAATTATTGATAAAAAATTATAAGGAAATATTTATTTAATAGAGGAATTTTTTTTAAAGAGACAATTGTTGAAAAGTGATATTTTATCTTTTCTGATAAAATAATTCATTCAAATGTATTATTATAATATTACATTATAAGTGTATAATGTGATAATATAATAATATAATTTTATAATTTTAATGGTAATATTTTTACAATAAATCCACGATATGTGAATAAAATGAGGTGGAAGAGAGAAGATAGAATTGGATTTTTTTTAAATTGTAAATATTTTAATATATATATATATATATATATATATATATATGTGTGTGTGTGTGTGTGTGTGTGTGTGTGTGTATGTGTGTGGAAGAAATGGTGGGGGTGAGAAATGAAGAAAAGGGGAGAGAGAAAGAGTTAGTGGAAGAATATGGAAAAAGGAAGAAAAAGAAAGGGAAGAGAAGAAAATTGGAAAAATCATCCGTATGTAGATTTCGGTCATTTTTCGTTTGGAATTTGGAAAACCTTTCTTCTACAAAGTTGTAGATAATTAAATTTCCTATGGAATGGACATAAAATTCGTATTTTTTTGATAAATGGGTTATTTATTATGAATTATTGAAGTTTCAGAATAAATGTTTTTTTTAACATATGGTGGGCCCCACTCTTGTTTGTTGTAAAATGCTTCTAGAAGGTGGGCCCCACTTGTGTGTAAAATGCTGAAAATTGAGATTCCAAGAGATGGTGTGTAGGAAATTTTTTAAAATAATATTATTTTATTAAATTTTCTGCTTTGGCGTTCTAAGCATTTTTCTATAAATAAGGTGCTGAATTAGAATTTGAAAAATACACCAGAATCAGAAGTTTCTCTCTATAATATTGAGCGTATTTTTGTGAGTATTTAGATACTTTGAGTGTTGCTATTCAGTGCAAGTTTCCTTCAGTATTATATCCGATATTTCAGTCAGAAGTACTATTATTTTGAGGTAAGGGATGTTGTTATGTTTCTTAAAGGAGGTTCTTTTTTATAAATGATATTATTTTCGTAAAAGATATTTTGGTAAAGGATGTGATTTTATACTCGTAAGGGGTATTATTGCTTTCGTATTGGTAAGAGATATCGTTCTTGTAAGGGATGGTAATGGATGTTATATTTTTCGTAAATGATGTTATTGCTTTCAATATCATTTCATTGAAATATTGGTATGAATTTTATTATGAAATTTTTACCTTTTCCGTCAGAGTTACTATTCACGTATACGGCACTATTCACGTATACGGCACTATTCATGGGTATGGCACTATTTACGTATACGGCACTATTTACGTATACGGTATTATTTACGAATACGTGGTACTATGCACGGGGTACTATGTACAAGTTACTATTCACGGAGTACTATTCACGACAAAATTGGTTTCTTTTTCTAACCAAATTATTGTTGATTTATGAATCTTACTCTTGAAATTAGATCGATGTTTTGATCATATTATTTTTATTATCATATATAACATTTTTATAATCCTGATGATGAAATTTCTCTTTGACTTGAGTGTAAAGATGGATAGATTATTGGTATGATCATGACTATGGATTCTCTTTGGCCAGTAGTGCAAAGATAAATTGTTGACTGGTATGTTCATGACCATTGAATTTACAATTGAATATCTTTAGCTTAAGGGCAAAGGTGAATTGATCAACATGGTTATAATTATTGTTTATATAAATTCTGAAATGATTAGATATTTCTTTGAGATATGAATATCTTTGACCTGTAGTGCAAAGATGACCTATTGTTCAATATATTTGGCCCGTAGTGCAAAGATGACCTGTTGTCGAATATCTTTGGCTTGAGTGCAAAGATGAAATGATTAACATGATTATGAACAGAAACTGTGATTTGGTATAACCATGATATTTGATGTTTCAGGTAAAGATAGGTGATAAAAATTATCTTTGTCCTGAATGCGAAGAGGAATTTATCAACATTATTATGATCATGAACTATTTACATGATTGTGGACAGGAATTATTGATTGATGTTACAGGGATAAAACATTGTTGGTGGATTTTTAACATAGAGAAGATAATAGACATTATGGTCTATTTGACTCTTCTAATGGATTGTTCGTTCCGCTGTAACTATGGTTGAAAAGTTTTATCATCTACCATATGTTATAAATCTCTGATTTATTACTGATGAAAACTATTGATAATTTAATTATCTTTAGTTATGATATTCTTTACTGGGCTATTTGTGCTCACCCTTTTGCTTCACAATTCCTTTCAGGTAATAAGAGTGTAGCTGGGTCGAGCGGGGATAACAAGGGAATAGAGTAATGGTTGGTGACTGTTGAGTTTCTCAATACATTATAAAATATCATGACAACATATAATTGTATTGAGAACTTTAAATGTGTGTGTCGTATTGTATACGCCATTTAACCGTTGATTTTGATGACCCAATAGGGTAAGGTGTTGTCCAAGATTGAAGCACCATGAGAGTTACATATATTTGTATTATAACTCACAGTTTAACTGTGGTCGTATTTTGTACAACAGTTTAAAAGTTAGAATTTGAAGATTTGTATTTGGATTTTTGTTGAGTGTATTTCGTGACGACCCAAAATAGGTTAGGTGGATTGGACCTATTTTGGGGGCGTTACATAAAAGATATAATAAAATTTATATTTATTTAATTAAATGTTGTGTGCAAGGTATGTGATAATTAAACATATAATATATAGTAGTTACAACTATATTATATAAAGTGTAGTGTGACACTTGAATATGGCCATATAATATATAAGAACTATATATTATGATTAAATGTATGAGTGAGTACATCATAATGCTTATGTGACATAGTATGATGCGTGACTACATTAAATATGTACCACATGAGTATTAAATAAACAATTGCTACTTAATGATTATTTCAACAAATTAATATAATTGAAATAATAAGAGTTGTAATGATGATATGTGACAACATGTATGTATGGATACGTTAGAGGTGTACCTTATGGGTTATTAAATTGAACTAAGGGTATATTTAAATATATGAGAGGAAATAATAAATGGTTATCTATTTTAATATTAATGTGGAATTAAAATAATAATTATTTCAATAATTGAAATAATATAGTTTATGGTAATGGGAAAAGCTAATACCCAATTAGATTGTATTCGGTATTATAAAATGTACATGGATTATATGTTGATATATATGTACCCCAACTTGCTACATTGTAATATTGTTTTCTCATTTGAAATTACATTGTGACTCTAAATTAAATTATTACCTATGTATATAGTATGTGTATATATAATAACATAAGTGTTGTATGAATTCATATTGCTAATGCTGAGATATAGCATTGTCCCATAATAAGAGGCTTATCTCTTCCTCGCGTGTATAGCTTATAAAGGCTAGCCTATTTTATCAAACTCAGCAAAATCATAGCCTACTCTATTCTCTCTTCTCAAACTCAGCAAAGTGTAGCAAATGATCATGAGGGGAGTGGGCATAACAGTGTTCTTCAACTACTCTACCAACTCATTTTCATTAACCAATGTATTCATCTTTCTTCCGTTAGTTGAAAATGGTGAGCAAAGTTATGGACTGTATATTGGATTTTCTATAAATATAGCTTCTTCTCTTCCTCTTTCATTTGCTGAGAGTTTCTATTGAGTTAAGGGAGAGTTATATAGCAGCATTGTAGTAATCACTTTAGCAGCAAGCTCAAATCATTTTAGCAGAGGTATATTCCTATTTCTATGTTCCTCATTTCTGAAATTTCTAAAGTTCTTGATTATACTTGAATTATATGTTAAATTGATTGGAGAATGATTGTTAGTTGTTATATAAACTTATATGCAAGTTAGAAATGCAATGTGGCTGGTTTAGAATGGATCTCGTAAGGAAATTTTGATGTTGGGTTTAGTTCTGCCGAAGCAGAAAGCTTCTCTATTTTTGGCCGAGCAAAGACGTAGCTGTGCCCTGTTTGTACTAAGGTGCAATGCAGCTGCGCCAGGCTCTGAGTTTTGTTTTCTGTTTCTGATGAAATCTGTTAAGTGTTAACGATTCGATATTGTTTAGACAAGCATGATAACAGGTATGACGTGTATATATGGGTACCTTGACATAGCATGAGCATGTTTGACTATGATAGTATATAATTACTAAAGAAAGTTATAGTTTCGAAATGAACTTAGAGTTTTAAAAAGAACCTTGAAATGTTATAGTCATGTTTGTATTCTGACTTGGTGAGCATGATTGTATGGTCTAAAATAGACATGAAATGCAAGTCTAAAGATGTTAGGTTTACACTAGCATACATGAGTTAAGTCATAATAATTTCAAAAGCAAAGTCGAACTTTTTGCAAACTAAGTTGCATGATCATAGTGTAATAACATTCTAATATTTTTAACATGCTTGATAGTGCTTTTAACATCACTGCGATATCATGCATGTGCACACACTTGTTAGATACAATGCAAGTTAATCAAGTATGAGTTTGATTAAGTTTTCAAACAAATAACGATACTAGTTATGCATATAGGATGTAGAAACATGTGAGCATGCTTATTGATAGATTATATGACCACCTCGCATGTATGCATGTCAAACATGATAGCCTTGATGATTCCATGGCGTTATTTAGCCATAAACCGATGAAAATTCCAACTAAGATATAACATGTGAGATTGGACTTAGAAAGGTTATGTAAGCATCTAATACCCTTTAACATATGAATATACTATGTGTTGATAGGGGTGCTCAAAATTTTCGGTTTTTTCGGTTTTTTACCGAACCGGGCGGTACCGGTACCGGCGGTACCGGTTTTTTTCGGTACCGGTTTTTTCGGTTTTTTAATACTTTTCGGTACCGGTACCGGTTCTTAAAATTTTGAATTCGTTAAAACCGAAAAACCGAAAAAAAACCGAAATTTGAAAAGACCCTTTATTGATACAAATCATTCAATTTTAATTGATACAATTAATCCCAACTATTAAAAATGTATGCTATCTAAAATTTCTAGCATGCATGAAATTGTAAAAGTATAGATTTTTAAATAAATAAAATAAATAATACTAACACCAATAATAATAATAATAAAAAGAAATGGTAGATTACAAAAAGAAATGGTAGATTACAAAAAGAAATGTAAATTATAAAATAAAATGGTAGATTATAAAATGAAATTATATTAATATATAAAAAAAATTCTTATTTTTTAAAAAATTTATTAATATAAAAAAATTATTTAATTATTTAATTTTTGCGGTAGAACCGAAAACCGAACCGAAAAAACCGAAACCGACTTTGTACCGAACCGGTACCGAAACCGGTTTTTCGGTACCGGTACCGGTTCTTGATTTTTCGGTATTTTCGGTTCGGTTTTTTCGGTACCGGTTCGGTTTTTTACCGATGAGCACCCCTATGTGTTGATGTATGGTTATGTGATGGTCAGGAGCAGTGAGGCAAAAGCCCAACCTTGGTCTGGCCAGGGGACAGCGTAGCTGCGCCGTCCCTAGGCTTAACCAGGGCGCAGCTGCGCCAGTCTGTTTTCAGAACTGATGCACTCTGCTTATTTTCTGATTTTGCAAGTTGACTTATATTGATGCCTAAAGCTGCTAATCATGGTCTGGCCTCTACTGATATATGTTTATATGAGATGACAATATAACATGATGATGTCTAACTTGTAACAAAGAAGTCCATAGATAATAAATGGCATAATCAACTTAGTGTTATGATTTACTGCAATAGCATACGTGATATAACTATGTTAGGTGATTTCATAATGTATTATGTACTGATTTCGTACTACATGTGTATAAGTACGTAGTGACATACGTATAAGGTTATATGACAAGTAGAATCATATGTGTATATTTAACTTACATATAGAGCTTGTGTACCGAATATACTTAGCTAATGAACATCCTATACATGTAAATATATTACGATAGGAATTCAAAGTATCGATAAGCTAAAGGTTGATAATCTACGCTTAAGGCAAGTATCCTAAACCCTTGCATTTACTTTATTCAACGGATATTGTAAGCAAGTTCTCGAACCCTACTCCTTATTGTGTATTGCTTAGACTTGTACTATTATTTGTCATACGAGTAAACCATTGAAATTACGCTTCATGTCTTATGACTCATTACTTCATAGCTAAGATAAAGTTGATTATATTCTTCGAACTTTAATATCGAGTATTGAACTTATAATTGTTCTTATATACATTGAAAGAACTGTCTATGCTATTTGAGTCGGCTAGACCTATATCATGATTAGAAAGCTATACAAACCAATTGATTGGTGCGGAATCTTGTACTTGACTGAGATGAACAACCCTCACAAAAAGGGGAACTATATAGTCGGGGTGTCGACAATAGTAGGATAGGTTATGCATAACACCAGGTACGGTAGGTTGATCACCTGTTGTATTTGTTTTATTGGATTATCAGCATATTACTGTTAATTCTAGTAGAAGTTCATAGTCCTTGGTGACTGTTCAGTATTCATTATTCTTGAACTGTGAAAAAGTTAAACTTTGAATCTTATTGATATCTTTCTGTCCTTAGCGACTGTTGTTGAAAACTGTTGATACTTCTTGTTATTCTCGAACTATCATTTATTGTCATACCCTTGGGAATCTAAAACTATATTGATCCCCTTATTGCTATATTACTTGCTGAGCAAACTTGTTGCTCATTCTTGTTTTTCTCTAAAAACATTTCTGTTAAGGTATAGCAGGGTGGACCTTCGGTCACCGACAAGGACAAGGGCAAAGGCAAAGCTATGGAGTAGCTTTATATTATGTAGAACTCTATAATGTTGTAATAAGATCTTATTATATTATGTACTACCTCCGTCCCACAATAAGTGATTTTTTAGGCTTAATATTTTTTCTCAAAATAAGTGATGTGTTAGAACTCCAACACAATTTTTACAATACTTTCCCATATGTGCTCTCATGCAACCAATTGTATTTATTGCATATTTATTGGAAAGTTGAAAGGTTGAAGAAAGAGAAAGAGAGATCGAAATGCAATAAAAAAGTCAGCTCAAACAAAACAAAGAAAGTATATTAAGGGTATTTTTGTCATTTTAGCTTATTTATTAGTATGTGTGATTTAAGCTAAAAAATCGCTTATTATGGGACGGAGGTAGTATTAGTTAAGTTTATATATGCTTAAGATATGTTTAAGTTATGTAATCGATGTTTAAGTTACGATACCTAGGGACGTGAATGATTATATTAAATAAATATAATCTATTTGTAGTATTGTATTATTCCGCTATGCGATATATTATTATTGTATTAGATTGTAGAACGTGACGAGCTGAATTCAAGACTCTGTGGCAGTCTGAATTTGGGGACGTCACAGTTTCGATGGCTATAGTCTATATAGATGACCAAATTCAAAAAAAAAATACTTCCTCCGTTTTAAACTATAATATTACTATTATTGAATTTTTTAAAATCCATTTAAAATATTTAAAATTGACATTATTTACTTTAATTTTAATCAATACAATGCAATGATTAGTGTTATAAACTATCAAATAAATATTAATTATTGTAATATTTATTGTTTTCTAATTTGAATAAATATTTTTAAATTTAAATTTAAAAATATTTTAAATTGATTACTTTTAAAAAATCAATAATAATGTCATAATTTAGAATGCAGGAAGTATTAAATAAATAAATAACTTCAAGAAGGACGCCTACTCGGTAGTTTTCGACTAGTACAAATTAAGGGGGTTAGAATAATGTTTTTAATCTTTCTTCTTCTTCTATTTCAGTGTGAGACTTTGTTATCCAGCGATATTTCAAGTCTCTTTTTTTCAAGAGCCCGTTGTCGAGCCTAAAATTCAGTGAGAATACAACATGCCCATACACATCCTTCTTATTCTTTCTCTTCTATTTTTATTCATCTTTCTATCGGATCCGGTTACTATGAAATTAACTTCATGATAAGTTGGTCAATTGACCAATATAGTACCGACACGTGGAGAAAAAAATCGTCTTCCGGCCTGCGTGTCGACACTGTATTAATCAATTGACCAAAGTTAACTTCATAGTAACCACTCCGCTTATGAACACATTCTCTCTTATGCCACCCAACTATTAACTTTTAATAGTCAACTTTTTCAATACAAATCATAAACATGAATCTATATATTTGTTAGAAAGGTATGTTGTTGATTCCGAACCCACGGAGCAAAAAACACATGACAATTTTATATAAATCAAATTATGCCACCAATAAAATGTTTATAAAAATTTGAAAAAAAAAAAAAAAAACCAACTAAGTCACTTTAATCAAACACATCCGAAAACTAATTCTCCCTTGTGTGAATCTAATAGAAACTATCAAGAAGCAATTTAGATTTTGAAAAATAACCAAGAGCTCAGCAATCACACCAAAACTCTTTCATCTGTACATACAAAAGCTCCCTTTATATCTAGTATATAAAAGCTTCCTCCGGATATAATCGCAAAATAAAAATGGCAGATGTTTAATTACTGAAACCAAGGACAAAACCAAAACATAGAGCTCTCTACCCACAACAAATTTCTACTTCTCCTGTTTCCTCCCTCGAATAGGCTTTTCCAGGAGAAAGAAATGTAGGAAAAAACAAAAACTAAATGCGTTGTAAAGGCGATTTTCCAAGAGAATATTTAGGGAAAATCGTCGGTTCTCAAAAGGTAAACTAAGAAAGTGCTTGTTAACATTTACATTTTTCACTCTATGCAATAAAATCTCAAAAAAATGAAAATAAAATAAAATAAAATTCCAAAAGCGAATAGAAAAACATAAATCAAGAGTGAATAGAAGAAACTCAGAGTATTCCAACAATGTCAGTATTATGCTAGTCAGTTCTTAGAATTATGTTTCCAACAATGATGTTCTAAATAAGCGAACCCCTAGGAAATACCTCATTAAAAGAATATTGTGTCCACCAACCGTGTTCCCTTTCCATTTACCAGATCAATGATCATTCCAAGGAGACATAGCTCTGCAGTTTACAGAAAGACTGCCCTATTTCTAGTGCCGTATACAATATTCTAGTCTAGCAATCTCTTTCTCAGCACTCCCAGTCGAAAATCATAGGCCTACTGTCAGAAAAAGGGAAGGAGAAACCGTACCAGCACATGGAAGACACGCTTCTGTGTTACACCAACATGACCATCTGAGATGGCATATTCATATATGTAACCAGTATATCTCCTCATCTTTGTAGTGGCATAAAAATCTCAAGCAGCCCAATCTTCGTCACTTCCGATTGTATCCTAAACAAAATTATTTGAATTAAATTAGTGAAATCAGAAAGGGTGACTACAGCTCGAGAGTTTCCATCAAGCACTGAAGAAAGAAAACCTTCAATGGCATCATTGCCCATGCCAAGCAACTTATTTTACCCATAATGGACATATATGTAAAACACTAAAATGACAATAAATACTACGCAACCTTAAAAACAAGCAGGAAAACAGACCTGTGACGCGCTTGAAAACTCTTCGATGTCATCTTCAACCTACAGAGTTTTCCAATTAAACTTGTTAGGAACAGATCGACAGCTTCATCGATGGCTGAAAAGCAAGTGTTTCAACAGTTTATCCTTATTCCATTCAAAGTATGCATTCTAGTGCAAGGACCAAAATAAATTTTGGTACACAACAAAAAACTTTTCTTCTCCTTCGCTTTAAAAGCCTCTTGAGGCAATTACAGGTTAAGAGTTGGCTTAATTTTGCTGCAAAAGAATCCCTTACTGCCACCACGCTAAAGATCAACCACGTGTTGCATTTGGAACTTGAGGAGAGGAAAAGAGATTGACTATAGAATATACTTAAACTTGCCATTAGATGAGTGCAAGATATCCGACTGTTGGGATTCTCATTGTGGTTTCAATGTATACAAAGAAACTCATGCTACCAAAGATCAGCACAACAATGTATTGAAATGTTTTGTTATATCCAGAACTATCATTACAAATTTCTTCATTAGACCCTTTGCATATCCAACCACAAAATTTATATCAGCGAAATTAAGAAAAATCAAACATGAAATGTGTGCAGAGAAAAACAGTTTTTCCCCTCTCACGCAATTTGACACACTCGTAGCATTGTCCATCATGTCTAGTATCCATATTCAATTTATGGCCACTACTGAACAAATTCCAGAATCCACAAATTCAGTCTAGGTACTCTCATATACAGACACCGACACCCGAGTCCACATAACATAGCTTGTTACCACTTCCTTCATAAAATCTATGAAGAGTAGAAGCAAATCCCTGATAGCAACCATACTATAATCATTCAGTTAGGGGACAAATGAGAGAATATTATTGGCTTATTGCAAGAGTGCAACTAGGCAAGGTCACATTTTATTGGCACCAAGAAACATATATCAAGAGTGCAACTAGGCAAGGTCACATTTTATTGGCACCAAGAAACATATATCACGGACATTCTAAACACAAGGTCAAACTAGATATCCATTGTGATAACCATATTGCTTCACAAATTCGTTAAAAGGACTTCTTAGTCAGCAAGTGGTGAAAAGTAATAGGCCTCTCTAGTCTCCATAAACCAAATTGGCTCTGTTCTGGCTGGTTCTGGATCAGATTCAGTAAGCAGCTTGTTGGATATTATCAATCTCTGATCTGATGGATCAGGAGATACTGGATCTGGATTCAGATCGATTCTGATCGAGAATCAATCTGGATAACCCAATTTGTTTTCTTTTTAGACTTCTTCTTTTTTTGCCTTTTCATTTGGGGTACTGCGTAGAATGCTCTGTGCATTAAAAAATGGCTTGTTATTTTATCTAGCAAAGAGCTCATGAATTTATCAAGAAGCACAAGTCAGAGAATGAAATTGAAACACAGAGAGAGGTAAACAGCTCAACAGAATTTTCAAAACCACAACAATGATAGCACCTTTTACGTCAAAATTAAACCATAGCCATCTATTCAAAACTTACATCTCCAAAACCATAATTATTTTTCATGTTAAACAATATTATACAACTTATACATAAAACACTGAACATAGAATTACATGCAAAAATAATCATAGGAAAAGGATGAAGCTTCTTCCATCAACCACTCTTTTAGATCCAAACTTCCACATAAAAACTATAAAAACAAATTAAAATAACTATTGCATGTAAAAAAAATCTTATGCTGGAAGCTAATATTCATATGCTGACAGTGACAGTTGTAAACCCTGTCAAGTATCACAACTATACAGTAGATCGTTCAAGATATATTTATCTCCTCCTCTGTAACTTGTAAGAATTATGCTTGACCTGGTAATTAATGGAATTGAACCAATGTCTGATATAGATGCTCACAATAAATTTACAAAGTCAGATCCAATGCAGCTATGTATGTGTGCGCATATTTATGAGTAGTTCTATGTACACAAACTATGCACAAACAAGAGAAAAAGTAGTACATGAGTCCTATCATTTAAATTATTGATAAGATTTATTAACTTTTTATATCATTTTTTTACCATTCAATACATTGGATCATAGAGTTTGTGCACAATAGTTTGTGCATAATTTGTGCACATAGAATTACTCCTTATATACACACACACAAAAACACACAGAGAGAGGATGAGAAGAGATTCATCACTTGATTGAGGCAAATCAACTGGGTAAAAGATAACAGGGTGAGGTCATTTCCTAAAGGAGAGAAGAGGAGAAAGAGAGGGAATAATTGTTGTTTGAGGAGGGGAATGAAACGTGCCCTAACTATATTGAGATTTATATAAGATTATAAGCCATCATCTGATCACACGAGGATCAATGGTTATTACGTTTTTGAATTATAAGTTTTAATTACTGGATCTACTATCAACTCCAATTTGTGACATTTAAGATAAAAAAGATTGCAGGCCCAGTGTAAAAACGATCAATAAACAAATTTATGGATATAATCAATTGGATTGGATCGGACCCTGATCAATATCCGGTCCATTGACAGGTCTAAGAAGAGATAACAAACTATGAACAAGTTCATGCAAATCTCTAAATAATAAACCCTCAGATGTATGACATATTCGGGGAAAATTTGCTTCACAATTAAGATAGTCACAAAGATGGGTTACATGACAATGCTACCTTTCACTTCTACTCCATAAATTTACACAAGACAGTAGAAAGACACAATTAAAGAAGCAGTTTACTGAAGGCTTCATCGGTATAATATAATAGGAGAGAAAGGTAAAAACAGCAACGGTCATATTCAACCACACCAATTTTTACCAAAAAAATTACTGAATAAAAATAATAAATTACCTCAAACTTTTTCTTTCTTGTCGAACTTGTTGTACCTACCGAATTCCAGAAGCAAACAATAAGCTAATTAGACAACATGTATGGAACTAAGGAAGTGAAGATATGCATTGCCTTTAGTACAGAAAGCTGGGGGGGGGGGGAATCAAATATGATCTGAAGAACATACTATCTAAATCAAAAAGTGTGACTCTGAGGATTGAGACAAGAAAATACAACATATAAACAGTACTGAGACCATGGTCCCATCACAAGTATAAACCGAATGAAAGATTTATCTTACTTCAGTTTGGGTGAAAACGAAAAATTTAAGAACATCAACGAAGTATTTGGAAATGCAGGCTTATAAAAGCTATTGAGAATCTTGCATCAGATACCTAAATTGTCATGAATGTGACATTGATTCGTCGAAGTATGTGATGTATTGATGGTCTATTTCTAACAATTTATTGCCACAGTGCCACTGGTAACTCACATGTTATGAAAGCTCTAGTTCGGCAAGGTCATATCAAATCTTATGTTTATTTTGGCTACACCATTATGTTGGTGGATATATTCTTGAGCCTTGACTGTGTTTGTGGCTTATGATTAACCTTGGTTTGTCTGTAGACTCTATACATGTGCGAGAGGGACACATCGGCAGGGAGTGTTGAAGCATGATACACATTTCTGAGTCATTTTCTAAATTCCTACAACTTAAGTTCTCAGAACAATTGGTAATTTAAGAGTTTCTATCAAAATTGCAAAAAAGTTGAATGCCGACAGGCCTATCTTTAGGAAAGTGCTTAAATTTAAAACTCATGCCCAAGTACCCACTGACCAGTAACCACAAAAGGACTCTCGCAAACTCAAAAATCTCTCAGCAATCACCTACTGCAATTTCCAGGGGGGGAAATAGGGATGACAACTAGAAAGTGACACCTGAATCAATATAATTTGACCTCAAGAAAGGAAAACCCTCTTCCCCAATCCACCCATCTAACCTCTTAGCGAACCTCTGCACAACAGGATCACAAAAGCCCAACAATCTATTTTACCTTCAAAAGAATGTCTAGATAAGCCAAAAAACAATTCCTAATTAACAAGCAAGCTCTGCATATCAAGGCATAATTAAGCTTAACTTATTGTCCTATCCGTTGACATTGGACTTCAACTGTTGCCATGGTAATAATATATTACCTCTTCGTGGGAGGAACAACATACAATCATTTTGAATCTCTTTTGCTATCATTTTCAGACAAACAAAAATGACAAGACTGACAGTTTTTGTAGGATATATCCTAATAAAAAAAATTACTGCACATATCTTCTGAGTTTTCTGCAACCCAACACTTTCAAAAGTAAACCACCCATCTTCAAAACCTTTGACTGTTCTTTAACCCATTTAGACCCTATAGCACATTATTCTTACAACCTTGGCACACCATAACCATTTTATAGCAGCATGCTTTCACGATGACCGAGGTTTCCTAAATCAGAAACTTGATCAAATTCATGAATCATAGTTTCCATATAAGAGTAGCTCCTGTTTTAAAAATATGACATGCCAGCATAAAAATTATGTCAATATGAGAGTGAGTGTTCGGAGAGAGTGTGTGTGTGTGGGAGAGAGAGAGAGAGAGAGACCAGCTTTCTTTTCCTCAGTCGCCTTCCGCTTTTTACTGGGTCCTTGCACCTGCACCAACATCCATTGAAAAATAATTGTATGCCTCTAATCAAACAAAAAAGTAGTTTAGAAAATATATAGCTGCAACAACTGTCTCACTTTAGGGTGTTACAAAATGAGAAATAGGAATCAAATACAAATAGTTTTAAAAAGAGCAAAATGATGTTAGGAAAAAAATCTCACCTTAATTTGATCAATCTTCCGTTTTGAATTTGTATGCTGCAAAATCTGACTGGAATCTAGAATGCATGGATATATAATCGGCTTTAGTTATCTGAATTACATTAACATCACCATAAGAATTTAGGAGAATCATGAACCTTTTGATGAGGAATGTCGTTGCTTTCCTGGCGCCTTCTGGAACAAGACAAAGCTTTATAAGAAAAACAGAGATAAATACTGACAATTAACTTTCTCTATAGTTGCATATGTGCATTGCATATTTTATTCATTTTTACTATGAGATGATTATATTTAAGAGGCACTGTAAACAAGCCTACAGAGAATATCACTTGTTTAATAATCCATGTCTTGTCAGATGTGTCCAAACACGAACAATAAAATTATATTTTGCTCAACTCAAATATAAGAAATATATTGTTATCCTGCACAATGATGAAACTTCTTAGATATTTTCTGTCATGCGTCAGACTACAGACAACCCTCAAACATTGGAACATGGTAACTTATAGAGAATGAAAAAGTGGAAAAAAAAGGTATAAGAAAAATAGAAGCCGAGTTATATATTCTACTAAGACTGGTCATATGAATGGTTATATTACTAAAATAGACATGAAGCAGAGTAATCGCCCAATAAAGACTCCTGGAGTTCCACCCCCCTGGAATCCCACATTACCAAAAATTCCCCCGGCCGCTCCCACTGCATCATCACATATACATCTTACCCATCTACCACCCCACAAACTCCTCACAACCTCTTCTGATATGGTATTTATCTTAGTGTCCTGCAAACACACAATAAATGCCTTTGACCTTCCAACAGGCAACAAGCTCCTTACTACCATTTTCTTATTAACATCCCCTCACATCCCAAAATAAAATTTGAACTCTCATTTCAATACAATATCATTGGCCCCCATTCCTCTCTTAGCTCCTCCTTGATGCCGTCTCTTTTCAATTTTAAGGATTAATTTTTGGCTGCTATCTTATGGCAATTTAAGGAATAAATTGTAGTCACTATCTCATGGTCCTAGTATGGGAACCAAGAAACTGAATAAATCTCCTATAGTATCATTGATCCACCTACCCAGTTTGCCGCCCTCATCTTTAGTACCCTTCTTACACATGAAGCATTTGTCCAAACAAGATCTTTCTAGCTTATGCATCTGCAACCTCTTAAGAATTAACTATTAATCAAATCCCTAAAAAAGTAAATATCGAGGGGACCTCTTCCTTCCAAATATAAGAGACTTTGATCAAACCAACAAGGCAAAGGACTTTCATTAGATAACTAAAATGATCTAGAGTTCAAGAACGCCTATATTGAAAATGAAAAGTACAATACTCAAGAAGGATAAGCAAACAATGCAGACGACTTCTTAACCTCTCATCATTGACATTCTTGTTAAAGTAAGAGTCCTAGGACAGGTACACATTTAAACATGGGGCATTTACGCAAATTGAAGTTATCCCAGAGACTTGATTGCAAACTCGATGTTGGCTCAACCACAAAAGGCGGTGCCTTACCGCACAGCAGGTGGACACACGGTAGCCGTTGTTGTGGTGCTTCAGGATTCCAATGTACTGCGTCCAAGATCAGAACGAGCTTGCCGATAAACCACAGCCCGTTCCATTCTTGAGTGAGCTGGAGCACAGCCATCGTATCCCCTAAACTAGGTAGAAGCTATAACTCCAGGTTGAAGCACTAAAAGAAAAGGACCGGGAAATGTGGCAGCATAGGAACCATGGGATTGACAGGGCCCCATACTAGAGAAGGGAAAAAATATTTTGGAATTAAGTTGAAGGTTTCCACACATGAACCCTTAAACTCATTATTATTTTAGTCAATTGGCTGAACTACAAGGTTAGATGAAGATACGAAGAAGTTAGCAGCTAGTTTAATATAGATGTCAACATCAAGATTTAGAAAATGGTCTTCCAGAAAATAATTAGAAATCTTTTTCGAATTTGGATCTATGAAAGTAATCTAAGAAAATTTTAAAGCTACTCTATAGCGTATACTTTCTCAAACCAAGGTTACATCTCTTATAGTGTAGAAACCTCTAGCAGTGAATGCATCGAATAAAAAGAACAAGGCTTACAGCATCTGAGAACCAATTATAGGATAGATTCAGGTAAGCCTTATTAATGTTGCTAAATAGGCAACCTCGAATGGATGAGATGCTATTAATAGATTAAAGCATGTACATGATCTGAAAAGAGAAGTAGAAGTATATACTTCAAATAATTAAATACATGTATGTATGAGATTAGGATGGAAACTGTTTATTAAAATTTGCTGTAGGTAAAGTTGTATACTGCACTTTTATTTATCATACTCTGAAGTGAGATCTCACCTTTTCCTCCACTTTCTTAAACAATGTAGATATAGTAGCTTGAACAAGAGAACTTTTATTGTTGCAAGAGGAATTCTTGGAATTTGACACTGACATAGCTGATTGTTGAATTTGTTCTAGAATTGGAGTGTGTGCTGCAGCATCTGCATTGCCAATACTGAAGGCTACAGGGTCGGAATCATCAGTCTGTATTTATATTTTAAGGGAATCAATCTTAATTACAGAAGGTTAGTATAAAGTGATTAAATAAAAATTTGGTAAGTACTAAAATCCAATATGCCTTGCATGCAGCAAACTTGGGAAAGGAAAGTAATAAAGTTGGTGCTAACTATAGTTAAGACAGATTAATAGTTAGGATATTTCCAGAAGCATAATTCTTGGTTGGATATTCCAAATCAACTTTCTTTTCCTCCCCTTCAGATGTATCTGTGTTTTTTTCAGCAGAATCATCTCCGGAAGAAGCTTCTGCAAACCTGAACAACAAAAAAGCCTTAAGAATACTGAACCATGGAACTTTTAGGAAATATCAAAGCAAAATAGTCAACTTAGCATAAGGGACATAATAGGATAGTGATATTTCTGGAGTAGCTAACCGGGTAGCCACCATCCTTTTTCATCTTATGCGATTAGAGAACATCTAGGAAGTTAAAGAATCGAAAATTATTCATGTATAAACCTCCAACAGCCCTACATAAAAAACAAAATTACATTTATGGCCATCTACTCAATGTAAACTGTAAGTGCTTTGACAGGTATACCACACAGCTTTCAGGTTCATACACTTGAAAATATAAGAAAGCAGGAATAACAAAATGTCAGTATATATTTAGAGCATAAATGAAAAATAGTTACTGCTATAGAAACAAAAACAGATATGCGGGAACAAATTTCAGAAATAATGCACTTACAAAATAACAAGACTCACTGATAGCTTCCAAAGAAGACTTTTCTCCCCATACCCAAACCGATTGATAAACCAAAAAAAAACTGAATGCCCTCCTCACCAAAGAAGAGAGGAGATACTTTTTATTGGCTAAGAAGAAGAAAAAAAAGATGTGATATACACAACCGGAGCAGCTGTCAAGTAAAGAGAAATTAGTGGTTGACTATACGCCTATGGTGGATGGTTGGACAGCGTGTCAACTGGTATATGTGAGACATCTGCAGGACTGGGAGTCGGAGGAGGCAGATTCTTTATTGACTTTGTTGGCAGAGGTTGGGTAGGGCTGGCCATGATTATATTATGTGGAAGGAGTAGACTCTTTGTTTTAATTCTTCATCTGAAATTTTTTTGTGCTTTTCCAAAAATAAAGTCCTAAAGTCGTATATTAACAAGACTAACAACTAAAGTACGAAAATCGTTGTACGTACTATATTGCTGAAACTCTTCGCCAGTAAGCACTTTATAGAGCTAGAAAACGGGCCCTTAGTCTTAGGCTCTGAAGGTAGCTCATCTATATATAGCTTTTTTTTTCTATCAAGAAGACTTGCTTAGAACCCTTATGCATCTTCCCTAGGTGTGAATACCTAGACCTAGAAACATTTGCCTAGCTTATTAATCTCTTCTTCCCTTTTCTTTTAATATAAATTATGTTTTTTTTTCAATTCAAAAGCGATGATTTTATTAGAAAATAGAGAGTACAAAATGATAACCGGGGGCGGGGGATCAGAAATTCTCCAAAAGAAGAAAATAAAAAAAAATACAAAACCCCTAGAAGAAGCTGAATCTCTCCTGTGTAACGACAATCTATACCAAATGCGTACAAAAAAAATAGAAAAATGAGGGATATAACTAAGTCAACCTGAACTCCTGCATCATAATTAACTGACATATCTATCACACAAAGAAATGACCATTTACATCATCTCGCAGCTGTAGTTAATTCAGTATTCAAGTATAAAGGGCAAAGCAATTACTTATATGATTTTCCTGCAGTCCTAGCTGAATGTCGAGTTGGAGTCGCTTCAGTTAGATCTTCCAAATCATTTTGACTGTCAGATAAATCATCTCCAAACTCAGTTTTAGGAGATGGGTGTTCGACACACTCAACTCCAGGTTTCTTAACGCTTTGCTTTCTTTCACACGTTGCACCTGCACCACCTTTAAAGTCATACTCTGTATGCAGTTCCTGTGAACAAAAGACGTCAAGAAAGTATACTAGCATTACTTAGAGAATATGGTTGATTATAAGCTGGAAACTATTACATACTACAAGCTGGCAAGTAGAACAACTTCTCATGTAGACTAACCATTTTTATCTCCTCCGGAAACTCAAGACGCACTTCTTCTAGATTCTCGTCTTTTTTGCCAATCCACCAAGCCTCGGAAAATACAATCTGGAAGAAGCCAATGATGTTACATATTCAGTACATCATTGATATGCGCAAATTAAAGATTAAAATATTTTAAATTTATCAAAAGAAAACAAGATCTAAAAAATTTAGAAATGCAATAAAGTTATCATGGGACATTATCTGGAGGACAAAAGAAGGGGGAAAAAGATCAAAAAAGAAAAGGTAAAACATCAAACTATAAAGTAGTCCAGGATGACAAAACCAGATCCTATGCTGAAATTGTGTACAGCAATGTTGGGCAAAGAAACTAGCATTAAGATAAGAAGGAACTAAGGCCTCTAGTCACAGATTTCGGGGTCACTCGTTAAGCGGAATTGCAATTCTAGCTAAAACCAATATCTGCATAGAGTAACACCTAACAGTCAGACATCTTTATCAATCCATTCCATTCTAGCCAAAAGCCCAATTTTGATTCCTGCAATCCCTAACCCCCAACTAATGATAACTGAAAATGCTAGCCTGAATGGGACCCAATAATTCTAGATCAACACAAACTCAAATATCAAAGGAACATTCAAAAATACCCTCAAATGTTTTTAATATTGCAAGTTGCAATCAAATCCAACTGCTCAATTAATTCCAAATTGTCTTCTATGTAGGGATGAATAAAGCATTGGACAATGGATTAGCTAAGAAATTGAACTTGAGTGGCCTTTTCATACCTTCCTTGGCTCTAATATAAGCACATTTGAGTTTGCAAATGCTAGTTGCACATGTGAGTTGTGAGGAATGGAAGTCAAATTGAGACTAATTGAGACATTGGACTTTATTGCAATTTATTTAAAACATTGTCACTAGTTGCTGCAATTTCTTCTTCAAAGACTAAAGCACGTTTTTGGGGGAACTTTGGGGGTAAGCACATTTAAATCACATCTCTATCCTCATTCCTCTTCCACTTTCATAAAACCTAGCTGTAGCCCCCTATCATACCACCACCACCATGCACTGCTACCTGGTTCTATACCTCTATATTCCTTTTCTTTCTCCTTCTTTCTCTCTACACTTTTCTCCTCTCTCAAAACCATAAACAGCACCATCCGCCAACATCTAACCACCATTACACTACCCTAAACCACCAAACATGAACCACCCACCGTCTACCACCCTTGTCTTTGTTTTAAGTAGTTTTGGCTCATTTCATTTCCATTTTGTTCAACAACTCTGCCTTAAGTTTCTCCAATTTTCACAAAGCATATAATCAATATTGACCAATTATGGCACCCCATTCTTGCCAGAATATATGAAATGAAATTGAGAAATAAAACAGAAAATAGTTGTAGTAATTAGGATGTGCTTGTTGATACATGTAGTGGTTCAGATGTGGTGATGGTGAAAATAATAACATAAAATTGCCGAGAAAATGGAGGCTTCGAAAGAAAGTGATCGCCGAAGTCTCGGTATACAGTGAGATGTGCTGGTAAAACTAATTGAGTTTTTCAATTGATGGCATAATCATTTCTTGGTTGGGATGGAATACTGTAATTGATTGCTTTCTCCTTTCCATAATTAGCTCCAATTCTTTTTCACTTATAGCAACCTTTACCTTCACATGGCACTTATACAATAGATATGAGAACAAGCGATCAAAAGCCCACTGGCTTGCCAAAGTTCTTATTTTTATCAGAAGATATTAATTAAATGATTCAAATGTCTTTCAGCAATCCATCTTTCTTTGTTGGCCCCAAGATTCCCAGTGTTGCATTCGACACTACATTATTCCCATCTAGTCAAACAATGAAAACATTCTGCAGAAGCAAGAGCACTTCAAATGACATCGCCCCAGCCTAAATTTCAGCATCAAGCTTTTGGAAGAGATCAACTACATAACCACTAAACTAACTGCAAAAAGTAAGCAGATTCCAGAGACTGATCATAGAGGCAGTCTTTGTCAATTTCTACTATCATAACCAGTGGTCATCCCCACAAGATCTTCTGGTTATATACTGAGATGGTTGATGGAAATTTAAAATTCCATATTTCTTCTTCATTACTCTCTTTTATTAAGTAAAAAAAAACAAGGCAACTGGTGTATATGAAATGACTTTGTAGAGCTCAGAGATAGACTTGCTTAACAATTGATCTAGGTTCGCAACTTTCAAGACGATTAACTTAATAGAACATGAGAAAGACACTAACCATGGTATCAAAGTTATCCTCACACATCACGTTCTTCCCACCTCTGGAAAACTGCAGGGTCAAGTACCTGTTCTTCGGAAAAACTATGGTTCCAAATAATTTCATCCGACCCTATTGGTTCCAACAAAACAAAATTAATTTACCATAAATTTTGAAAGCCATAAAGAACAATCCAATCACCATGTAAGACAGATGAACAAAAGAAGACAATGGAAGACATAAGAGACTTGCAAGTGAATAGGGTTTTTAGTTTATTCCATGATTTTGAATAAAAGACAGTAATTTACATTTATAATCACATAAACCAACCCCTCTTTTTGTTAGAAGAATGTTGCAAAGCAGCCTAAAGGATCAAATTCTAAAATGAAAAATGTTATGAATTGGTCTGATGCTCAGCTTCCAGGTTATAAAGTAAGACAAATAAAGGAGAGTCAAAAAATGCAAGTAGGCATATCAGGCTCAACTGATTAGATGCATTTAGTTTTCCAAGCTTAAATGCTTCAGAGACTCGATACTCCAATTGTTACTCAATCATCTCCTCAGCACCCAAAGGAAGAACAAATTTCGGAGCTTGTTTTAAAACGTTTTCCCAATCATGCATCTAAATTATGTAACTTTGATTCTTTGTTGCTTATAATTAACTGTTTCGGGATTCACTTATTTCAGAATTCAGATACATTTTGGCAATCTTGTCAAAGAATATACATAGCATAATCATTACCATATATAAAAGTAAAAATAATTCGTATAGTTTGGGCTTACTGTAGTTAAAATATTACTCCCTCCGTTCCTAAAAGACTGTCGTTTTAGAAGAAAAAATTTGTTCCAAAATGTTTGTCGTTTACAACTTTCTAGAAGAATAAATTATTTACTTTTCTATATTACCCCTATCTTTTCTCATTGTCCCAATAAATTCTCTCCCTTATATTAATAGTTTTCAATTTCCCATAAAGAAGTAGTGATGGAATTTCAAATAAATTTTACTAGTATTAAATGACTTTTTTAATCCATGTGTCAAAACCTTAAACGACAATCTTTTAGGAACGGAAGGAGTACCATTCAAAATTGAAATTTAGTAAAATCCCAAAGCTAATAAGTAACAACCCAACCAAATTTCTCAAAAGTGCCGGCTTTATGTCCTTGGTAAACAGTCAATTGCATTAATTATAAGATGGTAAAAAATTGAAATTCTAACTAAATTCAAAACCCCAATTCTTATTACTCCTACCATCAAGAGTCCCGGATAATAAAATAAATTACCAATCAGCACTCCATTATTTCAACATTCCAAGCAACCAAATAGGCCATAAATACACAAATTAAAGTAAGAAAACAATAAAAATTTTATAAAAAAAATATAAAGAAAGAAAGAATAGCAGTATATACCTGAGGGAAATCAAGATAGAGAATAGGGTTTTTGGTACCAAGGTCCATCAGCTCACCGATTTTGCCACCGGAAACGGGAGCCAAAAGACCAGGAAAAGCGAAGAGAAATTTGTTCTTTCGCTGTGATTTCCTCAAAATATCTCTGCCGTGGTGCTTCGCCACTATCTTCGACGGGCTCAGAACTACCGCCGATGAGCTTGAACTACAAATTGAAGACGAAACCTTCGCCGGAGCATCACTAGACAATAAGTTCTTCGAAATTGCGAGTTTTTTCCGTCGATTTCTCTCTTCTGCTTCTGGATTCGATCGTGCATTTCCATCTTTCTTCCCACCTCTCGCCATTTCTCTCTCCTCAGGGTTTTTCGCTTATGAGGGCGGGAAGTTGATTTCCGGGCAGGTAGAAATAAAAAGAATAAATAGTTTTACTTTAGGGTAAACTACAATTTAGTCCCTTGAAATTTGAGAAAATAAATATAAAATTTGGAATGACAAACTAATTTCCAAATGTACTATCAAATTTATATAAATCTACAAATAATAATTAATTATTCTATTTAATAAAAAGTAAAATTCACGATCACACAAAAGGGCCAAAATTGAATTTGATGAATATTTGTTGAATCTAATAGAAAAAGAAAATTAATTCGTTAAATTACATGATTTGTTGGATCTAATATAAATTAATATGATAGATTACATATTTGTTAGATTTGTTAGATTTGATTTGTGGTCATTCTAATCATTAACACAATTGTAGCATGGCGCAATCGTTGAGTCTAAATTTGTTTGTGATATTTAATGACTAGCAAAGAAAGAATATAAATTTACATACCTGAAATCGGTTTAGTTTTAATTAATTTTATTTTCATTTCTGAATCTTATGCATACTCTTTTTGAATGAATGAGGTAACACTTTTCTAAAAATTCCCTCATTCTTCTTATAAATTTAAGCAGATGTAAAGGAAATAAAAGGATAATTGAGCAAACTTTATAGGATAATAAGAAATTGACATTTTCTGTTGTCCCCTTTTTAACTTGATTTAACAAAATTCCAACATATTCATTCATAAGATACACTTTATATAGGAAAAATCCAACATATTCATAATCATTTTATCGAGAGAAAAGAAAACCCCAAAAATCTAAGCACAACCCACTTCAGTATAGTCCCCAAAGATCAAACCTTTTCTACATCTTCTTCCCCAAAACCCCATCCAAATCCACCACCATGGGGACCAAAACAGAAGCCCCAAACGGCGTCGCAAAACCAGATCTAACGCCATCATCATCCATCACACCCTCCTCCTTCTTCTCCTTGAAGTCCCTGAAGCTGAAAACCAAGCAACAAGAGCTCCTGATCCGGGTTACAATTCTCTGCCTCGTCTACATTTTAGCTTTCATCACTCGCCTCTTCAGTGTGCTCCGATATGAGTCCATGATCCACGAATTCGACCCGTATTTCAATTACCGAACCACCCTTTACCTTACAGAGAAGGGATTTTACGATTTCTGGAACTGGTTTGATTCTGAGAGTTGGTACCCACTTGGCCGGATCATCGGTGGGACCCTCTACCCCGGCCTCATGGTCACCGCGGCCATAATTTACTGGGTGTTAAGGTTATTGAGCTTCGCAGTGCACATCCGTGAGGTTTGTGTCTTAACTGCGCCGTTTTTTGCTTCCAATACGACCCTAGTTGCTTACTTTTTTGGTAAAGAATTGTGGGATTCCGGTGCCGGATTAGTGGCTGCTGCCTTAATTGCCATTTGCCCTGGTTACATTTCACGGTCTGTGGCCGGTTCTTATGATAATGAGGGTGTAGCTATATTTGCATTGTTGCTCACATTTTATCTGTTTGTTAAGGCAGTGAATACGGGTTCACTTGCTTGGAGTTTGGCATCGGCATTTGGGTATTTTTATATGGTTTCAGCTTGGGGTGGTTATGTGTTTATTATTAATTTAATTCCGCTCTATGTGTTGGTTTTGCTGATTACTGGGAGGTATTCAATGAGATTGTATGTTGCCTATAATTGTATGTATATATTGGGGATGTTGCTCGCGATGCAGATTCGGTTTGTGGGCTTTCAGCATGTGCAGTCAGGGGAACATATGGCTGCAATGGGAGTGTTTTTCTTGATGCAGGTATTGTTAACTCGGTTCCCAAGCATATGGTTTTTTATGTCTCTTATCAATTTGCATTGTATTTATTTGCAATGATGACGATAACATGAAATTGATTGTGGCGCGAAAGATGGTACTATTTGCAGTGTTTTTTGATGAGATGAGAGTGGAATGAATCTGACAAATCCAAGCGTATATTGTCCTCAGTGTAATAAAAATTCTCGCTTAGGTCCGCTTAGGCTCCTCCTAGGCGCTAGGCCACCCCTTGGCGTCCCGTCTAGGCGCTAGGCCCACCCTTGGCGCCCCCCTTGGCGCTAGGCCCCCCTTGGTGCTTCGCCTAGGCGCTAGGCCCCCCTTGACGCCTCGCTTAGGCGCTAGGCCCCCTTGGCGCTTCAGCTAGGCCCAATGTGACTAAAAAATCCTTCCAGAAAATTAGGTGGGGACTAGGCGGAGAGTTTTTTTTAAAATTTTAATAACTACCCAAATTAGATCTTGATATATTTATTTTTTTAATGATTTATCATATTCATAATGCAAGTTGTAGCATATCAAATCACAACATGAAGTGAACAAGATCAAGTCAAAATGGATAATTTTATTATAGTTATAATTTTTTTGAACTTGTACCAATTTCACATTATATAAATGATGACATTTGTAATATTTAGTTTAATTCAATATAATTGTTAAATTTATGTTTAGTTTCTTAAGTTTTAATATTGAATTGAATTCTTGAAATTTTAATGTTTATGAATAAAACTAATACGTTAAAAATATGTTTGAACTTTGAATAATTGCATGTTTGTGTTTGAACTTTGACATTGGCAATATGAATCTATTTGAAATTTAAGCAAATGTCTTTATTATGTTTATTTTAGATTGATTTGCTTTATATTATTGTTTTGTTTGGATAAATGTAAGATAAAATATTAAAATTGGCTTAAAATAAAAAATTCCGCATAGGCCCCGCCTAGGCCTCCTAGGCGTTAGGCCCCCCGGCCTCCCGCCTCCCGCCTAGAGCCTTTTAGAACATTGATTGCCCCTTAAATAAATGCAATTATTTTCTTACTAATTTTGGATTGAGATTAAGTTGTCTAATGTGATAATACGACTTTATATTTAGGATGCGAGTCAACGACATAGAGGAAAAAACTGTATAATGAATGTCTTTCCTTGATTGATGCAATATTTTCAGTTATAAGAAGAACAATGTTCTATAAATTATTAGCGCCAGGCGTTTTCTTAGGCGGAATAGGCGTTTCCTTAAGTGGTTTTATTTATTTATTTTTCTTATTGTAGATATATGTTGACCTATATAAAGCATATAATGTAATTTTTTAAATATTACATGAAACATTACCAAAAAAAATCTTTTAAAGTTTTAACAAATTCATTTTAAGTATTGTAGAGCTTCAAAATAGATGTTTGATTCTGCCTAGGCGGGGGCTAGGCGCCCAGCCAAATCGAGGCGGTAAAGGACCGTTTAGCGCGTAGGCGGGGATTAATTAGATCTAAGCGGGAATTTTTAGAACACTGAAGGAGAACTAAGCGCTTTGTCCCAAATTCAAATCCCGAACCTTAAGATATTGATCACTGTTGTTACTTTTGTAGCTAGTTTTCTCTTTGACCTCTTTCGAGTGTATTTTGGTATTTTAGAGAAGGCACATTTCACCTCCAATTGTCTTTCAACTGAAAGCACATGCGAATTATGATTTGTTTTTGTTAATGGTACTTTGTTGGTAGGAGGTGGTTATCATTTATCTATTTGTGATTTGTTTTTGTTAATGGTACTTTGTTGGTAGGAGGTGGTTATCATTTATCTATTTGTCTTTCGTTCTTGTTTCCAATTACACAATGCCCCATAATCTCTCTACTTTTTATTTCTTCTGTTATAACTTGTGTCTAGCCAACTAACTTGAACTATTGGTTCAGGTATTTTACTTCTTAGATTGGGTTAAGCACCAGCTAAATGATATAAAGTTATTTCAAGCCTTTTTGAGGATCACTGTAACATGCGCAGTTGGTGTAGGTGCTGTTGCCCTGGGAGTTGGGACAGCATCTGGGTATATCTCCCCATGGACTGGTCGATTTTACTCTCTGCTGGATCCAACTTATGCTAAAGATCACATTCCCATTATTGCATCTGTATCTGAGCATCAGCCAACGGCATGGTCTTCTTTCATGTTTGATTTCCATATCCTGCTTTTCCTTTTCCCGGCGGGTCTCTATTTCTGCTTCAAGCGGTTGTCAGATGCTACTATATTTATAGTGATGTACGGTCTCACAAGCATGTATTTTGCTGGTGTCATGGTTCGGCTAATTCTTGTTGCTACACCTGCAGTATGCCTTATTAGTGCTATTGCAGTCTCAGCCACAATTAAGAATTTAACTCAACTGTTAAGAGCGAAGAGCAAGGTTGCTCATTCTGGTTCTAGTAAAGGAGCAACTGGCACAAAGGCGGCTTCTAAGGTCAGGTCCCTCTACTGTTTACAAGGTTTCTGACATTGATGTCTTTGTTTGTGATATTAATGGTTTAACTGGCCCTAGTGGAGCAAACCACGTGATTAATATTATTATGGTGCTACTTCAAGTAGCCCAATGTTGCTAATAATATTGCAATTTTGAATGATGGCAGTATGTTTGATATTCATTTGAACGCTTGATTATTATTGCTCTGACGTGTCTCTGTGATTATTAATGAAGTTACATTTTATAGTAATCTTGATACTATTAGACTTTTTGAGTGACCTGCCAAGCTGATCTGACACCAAGTGGGGGATTATTAATTTTATGATCGGTCCAATATACCCAATTTATTACATTTCAATAAAATGAGATCTAGACTGATATGTTACGAATATTTGTGTTGAAGAACATGTGTTGCTCTTAGATCTTATTTACTCTGAGATATACATTAGTTTATTTTGAAAATATGGATAGTTATTTATGCTCCTTACATTGAATTTTAGATTAAAATTAATCCGATGGGGTAGACATATATCCACACCTGGGACTTCAGAGTCCATGTAAGGTAGCATGATTTGAATTTATTGGAAGAAAGTAATAATGTTTTTAACCAGTAATAAAAGAAAATAGGCACTGAGAAAAATGATCTGCCATGTGCAAATTGTCACTAGTGATTTTAATGCTAAAGAACATAACTGATAGTAGCTTTGGTAAGCACCTATGTGCCTGTATTTCTGGTTTGTGAAAGTTTATCCAAATATTTTGCTATATTCCTGATTCTTTGTCAGACAATGAGGCCTTGTGTATTTATTGCATGAACAGGGTTTGGGCGATCAATCTCTCCCTTTCCAGAGAAATGGGGCGATAGCATTGCTTGTGGGTGCATTTTACTTGCTTAGTAGATATGCTACCCATTGCACCTGGGTCACTTCAGAGGCATATTCATCTCCCTCAATTGTCTTAGCTGCAAGGGGTGCCTATGGCCAAAGAGTCATTTTTGATGATTACCGCGAGGCGTACTTTTGGCTGCGGCAGAATACTCCTCAAGATGCTAAGGTGATGTCTTGGTGGGATTATGGATATCAGATCACTGCCATGGGAAACAGAACTGTGATTGTGGATAATAACACCTGGAACAACACCCACATAGCAACTGTTGGACGTGCAATGTCGTCTTATGAGGATGAAGCATATGAGATAATGAGATCACTGGACGTTGATTATGTATTAGTTGTTTTTGGAGGTGTCACTGGTTACTCTTCTGATGATATTAACAAGTAAGGAATTAATTTTTTTAGAATGCTTGCTGTGGTTTTAAATTACTTTAAAAAACAATAAAATAGTGTGTCTTTAACCACAAATTAACTTCTGTTTTCCTATGGCTTATAAACATAGTCGCCACGGTGTCGCCTAGGCGATGACTAGGCGTCCTGGCGTTGAACAAGGGCAAGGTAACACCTTGGACGCCGAGCCGCCAAGGCTCACGCATTAGTAGCGGGCCCAAGTTAAGTGATCAAGTCATTTTTTTTTACCATGACTCATCATAACTCATAGATTTTTTTTTTGCTAAGTTGACCCATGGACTTTTCTACTGATTTCTTAGCTGACTTTGCTTGAGCTACGACTAGAAACAGAGTAGAGAGTGGAGACTTTTTCATAGTGTTGACTGTGGCGGGCGCCTTATCGCCTAGGCGTTCTAGCGATCAACTACCGCTGTGTCCTGCCTTGACCCCGTGACAACTATGCTTATAAATGGATAGTGAGAGGGACTTGTATCTTGTAGAGGGCATAGTTCTGAAAATTTTATTCGTCACATAGAATGATGTAATTAGATTCAAATTGAAGTTAAAAACAAAGTGGAACTGGCTTGTATATATGCATAGTTACATTTATATGCTCCCTCGCTTAACTGGACATTGATGCATTTGAGTTGTTGATGTGGCCTCACATTATACAAATAAACTTCTCAAGCTTTATGGAAGCATCCCCTATCTCATGTCGTTGACTATATATTGGGTCTGTCATAGAAATTTCTGCCCCACAGCGTTTGTGTGTTACATTTGTCATTTCTGGTTCAGATTTGACAGACGTGTCCCTTCTCTTCTCTCTCACACCCCACCCAAGAAATAAAAATAAATTAAAATATTAAGTCTCTCTCTCTCTCTCTCCACGGGAGACTTTATCCTAACTAAAGAAATTTAATTATGCTAGATTTTTGTGGATGGTGAGAATTGGAGGTGGAGTCTTCCCTGTCATCAAGGAGCCTGATTACCTTGTTAATGGCGAGTATCGAGTCGACAAAGGTGCAGCTCCAAAGATGTTGAACTGTCTAATGTAAGTAACGTAGAACTGCTTGGCTTAATCGTAATATAGTTACATTGTTTTTGCATATGTTTGATTATTTGTGGAATGCTTTTGTACTTGCCTGTTACAATTATCAACTAATTTAAAGTACTGAATTCGCTATTACATCATGAAACAAGTTATTTGCTCAAATACAGCAGCCTATCATTTACTATGTCCAAAGGTTTTTAATCATCTTGCATTACTCGAGCATTCTTTGACCCAGATAAACAAGCTCTCATCTCCTTTTTTCTTTTTGCGGGAACAAGAGTGTTTTAAGTATGGAGATCTTTCTCTGTCTCTGTCTCTGTCTCTGTCTCTGTCTCTGTCTCTGTCTCTGTCTCACACTCACTCATGCGGAATGAGTATTTATATAGCAACCTTATCATTTGTAATGTGTCAATTGCTGCTCATATTTTTGTAGCTATTTCTGTTGGGGTGGCATTAGTGATCTGCATGTTCCATTATGGTAATGTTTTGAAAGGTAGAGTTGTGTGGTGCTAGGATCATATCTATGAGTTGTTACTTGATAGAATGAGAAATTTGGAAAGCTATTAAAGATTTTAACGTGATGTCAACTTCCATTTCTTCAAGTGAAAATGCTAGTTTTACTTGCTTGCATCTTGTACTAAATTAAAGGTGATGACTTTGCTTTCCAGTTTTACCTATATTCCTAATTCCCCTGTTTACCCTAGAATTGGTGTAGACATTATTATATACAATTGATATAACCTAATATTGCTGTTGTGGGTGGGGGTGCTATAAAACTTTACCAGGCTGACTTCGGCTTGAGATCTTTGACACCTGGTTCGGGTTTTTTTTGGTTTGCTTTCTTTTAGCATAGATGCATTTAGTCCGCTCTCTCTCTCTCTCTCACACACACACACACACAAAAGTTCAATTATGCGCTACTTTACAAACCATAAATGTTTTCCATCATTTCCATCCAGCAGTATTTAGACTTTGTTATGACCTGGACATGGTTTCCTTTTGCTAACAAACAGGGTTTCCGTATTGACTACTTTCAAGTTTCAACAACTTAGACCGTTACAACTAGAACCCCTTCTATTATTTCCTTTTGCTTACAGTACTTGCTTAAACTGCACCAACATATTGTATCATTCTTCCACCCATGAAATGTGCTTATCGAGGTACACTTTATGGACTACCTTCATAGGATGTCAAGTCCTTTTTGTCTCTCTCTCTCTCTCTCTCTCTCTCTCTCTCTCTCCTCTGATTGTTTCATATGCTATCCCGCGGAAAAGAAATCATATCTATGTTGTCGAAATTGGTGATTAGGTACAAACTATGCTACTATCGCTTCGGAGAGCTGACGACAGAATATGGCAAACCTCCTGGGTAAGCTTATATACCACGATTCAAGTCTATAAAGCTCTATTATATTGATATTCATATTTATTTACATATATAGTGGTTTAAGCTAGAGCATTGTTCTTTGTTTTTTGCCTCTGCCTCATGCAGTTTATACTTATTGGATTTTTGTTGTTGGCAGGTATGACAGAGCCAGGGGTGTTGAAATAGGAAATAAAGATGTGAAGCTTGAACACTTGGAAGAGGCATTCACAACATCCAACTGGATAGTTAGAATTTATAAAGTCAAACCGCCGAATAACAGGTGGTGATCCCTCCCTCCCTCCCTCCCTCCCTCCCTCCCTCCATCTCTCTCTCTCTCTCTTCCTCTCTCTCTCTGCGGGACAGGAAAGGACGCTACGTGTTAGCGAAGTATGATGAGTGCTCGAGTATCGGAAAGATGTAATATAGAGATAGAACTATATTCTGCTGTTGAGTTTCAATATGTAACCTCCATTCTGGATCCCTTCTTGTGGATTCTATAGTACCTATTTGCTTCATCAGTCACAAGTCAATGACCAAGTGTTACACTAGAGTAGTTGCCTGGATTGTAGGCTGCTTTTTTCTTTTGGATTTTGGTGAAAAATTAACATACCCCAACTTAGTGCAGTTCATAGTTTTTTGATCCCATAATACGTTTCTATTATACGACTTCTGATCTTATAATATCGTCGTGCTACTATTTTATCTGTTGCTCTTAGAATATCATTTGTTTCGCATAAGTTACTACTCTAAAATAGATGTAATTAATATCAGTAATTGATAAATGAACATGAAATAATATTATCAAAATGTAAAACAAGTAACGAATACAAGTTTCTAGTTTTTTTTTTATTACTAAACATTTTATATTTTTTTTCATTGCTTTTGAGTTTTGTCATTACCAATATATCCCAGGCATCCTCTGTAAAATTCCAAAAAAAAAAATAGATACATTTCTAAGAATATCCTCCCAATATTAGGTAACATTTTGGAAGCGATATAGTTTGATGATAGAAATTATAGTAAAAAAATTATAAATTAAAAATATTACGTCACTTCATAGTCATAAAATAGAAATGTATATCCAATTTTGAAACACATTAAAAAGAAAATTGCAACGCTAATTATTTTGGAAAAGAGGGAGTATTAGTTGCTCCCTCGGACTAGCTGCTAAAAACCAATTTTAAGCCCATAGTTATAGATTTGGTTTTAAAAAAAATAATTTACTAATTCGCAGTTCTGGTGCCAATCTGTGCCTACACTTTAGCAGGTAATAACAGTAGCAATGCTACAACAGAAAAACCTGCTGCAGCAAGTGCAAAACTCCAGCACCAAAAAAGAAAAATAAATTCTTTTAGGTGCCAAAATGACTTTTGACACCTCATTCAATACAAGCAAATTTATAGGCAGAAGATAAAAATATCATTATTGAAACACTAGATTACATCTATGACTAATCTTCACTGTATAAGAAGATCTTTGTATGTTCAACCCGGTACATACTCTGAGCAATTTCAGCGCTTCCCTGTCAAACAAGAGGTGAAAATAATAAGAGCTTATTGGCAAATTACATACCGAGGAATGATTAGATTACAGACCAAGTAATATAATTTGAATTGACTAAAACAGCCTGATCTGATTATGCAGCCGGACACATAAACCACCCCCCCCCCCCCCAACGTTTTTTATGGTGCAAGAAAAACCCCTACCCTCACTACATATAAATCCTAGTGCGGGCACCATACTATGTACGAGCAGGCCTTGTCAACTCAGCCCTTGCTGTTGAAGGAGCTAAGCAATGATTAGACCATTAACACTCTTAACGACAAGTCTTAATCTGTTAACTGTTGCAGGACGCTGAATAAGTATAAGATTCACAATCTTCCATAAGACAGTATAAAGTTCTGTAGTCCAGTTTACTGAAAAATTTTAACTTCCCCGTTTTGGATACAAAGAACAAAATTTTATTAGAGAAGGCCCCTCTTGCAAGAACAGACTAACAGGGTTTGCTACCCAGCCAACTTTCATAATTAAATACCGTTATAGGTAGATTGCATCGGGAAAGACCAATTACTGGATAGAAGAGAATACAAATCAAGTGGAGGACACGAAGCCCCTCTTCCATACAAAAAATGGTTAGAAATAGAAGAATCCTCAATGCAGACAGACCTTAATTAGGATAGGAAAAAAGAAAAGAAACCCCACCTCCGACACACTTAAAAAACACCCATCAGCCAAAAGGGAAACGTGGAATGAAACTCATTCACATAACAAGGTTGGATGCAAATATCGATCAGTAAAGTTCCTAGTGCTCTCTGTTTAAAGACCCAAAGAATCTTTTCATCCTGACCACCAAAACCCCAAAACCTGACAAGAAGTTCATTGCCTTTGAAAGGGAAGGACAAACTCAATTTCACCCACAAAACCACACAAGGATCACAAAGCCACCGCGCAATAGGACAATGATTGAAAAGGTGGTAATTAGTCTAACAATCCTGCTTGCATATCAAATATATGACTGAACACGAGGATTTACAGGAACTAGCCTCTGAGGAATGTCATTTGTATTGAGCCTTCAAAGGATCAATGTCCAAATGAAACCTAATCTTCAAGGTCTCCTCTTGGCCTTCCAAATATGGGACAAGAAAGGAAAATAATGTCACTGAGTTCCAATAAGGAAAGAGAAGAATGTAAGAACCTTGAAAGATCTATAGACCACAAACACTTGCCTGATAAAAGGGCAAGAATAGGAATTGAGAAGAAGGAGAAGCAATGACAGCTCGCCACCCTCTATCATTTTGATCGCGGGAAGTGAATATTCCCAGATGTGAAATTGCATCTTGAAACAATAAGCTTGAAATTTTGACCTAATGCTGATATTTCAACCTCTTATTCAAATATCTAAAGTGCAGAGCGTGTTTGAGCATCATTTTGTTTTGTTTAAATTTTCTAAATCGCGTTCCTTTAAGTTCCATGCTTTACATAAGAGTAAAATTGGAAAAACTTAACAGCAGAGGAATAAAAAAACAACATAATAAACTTACTTGAAGTAAGTAAACAGAAAGAAAAAAAATGATTTTGAAACTAAAAGGGAGTGCAAGTAGGTAGCACCTAATTAGAATTTACTCTAGGCACCTTGAAACTCGATCATAATTTAAACATGTCAAATCAGATGCAGCATATATATCCAACATGGACACACACACACACAGAGAAGGGGGCTTGCAGCAAAATGTAGCGGAACAATCATATATTATTACAGAGATGTTGAAACTCAACTTCTAAAACAGTTCTTTTATAACTACTATTATCCGTCCTCCACTTAATGGATAATCATATCAGCTGTAACACAATAAGATAAACAAGACCAACAATAATCCTAAAGAATCCTATGAACCTGATCTACTGCTAAAATTTACAGAAATGAAGAAAGCTGATGTTTTTTTCCAAGCTTTACAAATTCAAAACAACTCCCAATAAAAGCTTTATTGCAGACTAACAAAAACTAACAAAATACCATGTCGTATTCCAGTTAGGATAACAGTCTTTATAATTCTAGCTACTTATCCTTCGTATGCTCAACAAAATCTCATGAAACCATGATCTGCAACCCAACTTTTTTTTCTTTTCAACAATAAAGAAAATTGAAAACAAACTTGGCATGACTAATGAAAATAAATATACAATTTGATGGTGTCACGAATGCCTTTTGGTGATAACTTGTAGTTTGGGGATAATCTACACAAAAGGAAACTAAGTGCAGATCTAAGTAGTGGGAGTTCTAAATGAAAGAAGAATGTACAATCCAATATGTGCAGGAAAGCACAATATATCAGATTATCGTGAATAATTTGAAGGTTAATGTGTTGAAGATAGATTTGTAAGCAATAAACTCTACTTAAAAGTTTGAATAAAATTATAATTTTGATTTTCGACAGTTCATAAAGGTTTCATTTGAGGAAGGTGGAAGGGATGCTAGATCAATATGCATGCAAATGAACAGTAGTAACCATGTCCCATCCTTTAATTACTTCATCAACATCTGATGAAGATGCGCATTAGTATGTATTGGATTAGGCTCCTAAGGAGGAAATTACTATAAGAGCTGCCCAGATAGATGAATATTATGCACATGCACATTTGCACAGTGCTAATTATGTAGTCTGCAAAATTACAGCATGTACTTCTCCGAATATTAGAAAACAAGAGTTTCATGTCCATGTGCTCCCAACATATGAGATAGGCCCCTTAATGAATAACGAGACCAATACCAGAAAAAAAAAAATCCAAACTCGAAACGAAATATTAAGATAACACCAAAAATTTATAGTCAGAAAATAAGGCATGGCCATCATCCTAAACAACATTGAAGGACAGGAACAAAATCTAGAATTTGATGAACTACAGTGCAATCGATCCACAATTGAAAAACAATACACGAAATAATAAGGTAAACTGGCAACAAAACAGCTCACTAGTTTAGCTGTCTTTCTCAAATAGGGGAGAATAAAGCAAGGGCCCCAATAAGCAATTCATACTAACGTAATATCTTTATTAATGTAAAACTTTGTCTACATGCAAGACTTTACAGCAACCAGAAAGGCAGAAACTGCAGAACTCAACCTATTTCATGAAACATAAGAACCCTTCCAAGTTAATATGGTGTCATAAATTTGCAACTTCCAAAATACAAGATAAACAGTCCTCTTGCAACAGAAACAATAAGGAACGAAATTGCCACATAAAAAGAGAAGGTATTTTCTCTGTCCCAGTTTCTGTGATAGTCTACGTATTTTTCAAAAAAGTTTGGTACATAGGATAATGTGATATAAATATATTGAGAATATACAAATATAGGAGTATATTTTTCGGTATGTCTTAGGATTCATACCATTTCTTAAAAGATCAGATAGGGGAAAAGAAAATAAGTACCAATTCTTAAAAGGCAAAGGGGTGACTTCGTGTTTTCAAACATTTGGTAACATAACGTAAAAAAGCTTTTATGTTTCTCATTTTGAGCCCAAAAAATGAAATATTTGCAGATAAAGAAATTGTAACTAGTTACTATCCCTGTTTTCTATGTGTATTTAGGTGAACTGCATTACTGCAAGCACATTTGATTTCATTTTCTTAAAAAAATTAAAGCAAAACATAATGGTTACCAACCAGGTTAAGATACATACAAATATATATATATATATATATATATAACAGCAAATGTTATCATGTGTTCATATCAAATAATTATTAAATCATTTTATCAATGTAACTATACCATGTCAATTTTGTAATAACATGTGTGCCGACGCCATACCCCCACCTCACCTCCCTACCTTCACTTAGGGTTGAAAATTTGTGACACGATAAGGAATAATAGGGTTTGGGTTATATAGACGGATTTGTGTAGTAAACAAGTTGTGCATTTAGCAAGAATTTAAATGGGTATGGTACATATCGTGTTATAATAAATCCACTAAACACAATTCATCCCCTTTAATTATGATGGTATCTGAATAATGAGGATATGTATATGCCAGGACACCATGCATAACCTTGAATAAACAAGTCGTAAATATTTAGTTGTATATCTGAGCTGGTTGTGCTATGATGTGGTAAATGGTAGTGTTGTTATTATACACTAGTTAAATGAGTTGTGCTATGATGTGGTAAATGGTAGTGTTGTTATTATACACTAGTTAAATGAGTCGTGTCATGTTACTCGTGAAATTCAACCTTGCTATTCAATGGGTTATAGGGGTGGTGTTTTGCTACATGTTTAATAAAAAGTAGGGTTTAGGCCTTATGTCTTAACCCTATTGGTTAAACAAGTCGTGCAAGTTGACTTTAGTACCCAACTAATAGGACCACTACCAACTCAAATCTCATCCTCCCTAAAACTATATATAGCAGCCATATAAGATGCAATAACTTCAATAAGCATACAATAACATCTACCTTCCTATTCTTCCTTAAACAAGGTTTTCAACTTCTTTACTTCTTAATTTTCCTTTTTTTTAATATATTTAATAGCGGGTAGTTTAAACCCCCACACTTAATTGAAGCTTCCATAGTTTTAATTTCTTTTCCTCTCTCTAACATCTTAAATTGATTATCCTTACAAAATTTGTTGTACATCCAACGAACACAACCCAAGGGTATACCAAAGTTCCTAGATTCTCACCCTGAAATATGTTAACGAGAAAAACACAATAATCTGTAGAGAAAGACATAAAAAGCTTGTCCCCTAATAACTTCTACAAAAAAGAAAAACTAACAAATTTTATCCCCTAGTACTGATATGTATATAGGAAGAGAGAGAGAGAGAGAGAGAGAGAGAGAGAAACCTTGATTACACTCTGCAACAGTTATTCAGGTTATTAAGATAACCTTTGAGTCCCTCAGAATAAAATTAGTGAAATTAGAGGTCGTTTAGTATGAAACAAAAGACTCTCATTAGAAGAGTTAATAAATTTGAGTCACAAAACTAATAATAAGCTCAAAGACTTGAGGGGAGAAAAATGTCAGTTTTCATTCATTCAATAAATTGACACCAAATTATGGTGTACAAATAGCTGAGTAACAGTTAGGATATGTAGCCCAATTTCCACATGCTTTCAATGTTAGACTACCTTTATTCAAGTTCTCCAGAAGTAAGACAAGTCTGATCAAATTATCAATATCAGATAACATTAGAGCAACAAACAGATGGCGCCCATCAAATCCAAATATTTTTTCTTTTCTTTTAAAGATTTTATTTAATGTGCTCCTAAAGGCTGAGAGACATGTAGAAGATCAAGAGACATAGACACATTGCAAACACCTACTGTCTGACCAAGCAAGGAGAGCAAACAATTAAGGACCTGCAATTATCTTCTAATAAAATCCTAAAACAAAAAACGACAAGTATTAACCAACTAGGAACAAAAAAAAGATCAGAAGTATTAACTATCTACCAAAGAAACAAAGATCACAATTAATAAGTCACCAACCAACGGTAACCTACAAAGCTGACGAAACTTTGTCCAACTAAGATAAAAGAAGTAAATGCACAGGTAGTTGATGCTAATACCTCCAAATAAAAGGCATTATAAGTTCCATCCGCCAAAGAGAAAGATCATGTAAAGAATGTGGAGGATTACATGTTACTTCCATATATGTCAATTTGCCTACTTTATGGTTTAATATAAAAGTAAGATCTCTGAGTTTCTACACATTCTTACTTCTTCTAACCAGATAAACACCCCCACTTTAAAGTGAATAAAATAGATGATCAGATCAGAACATATATTTCCATTAACTATCAATATCAAGTGTGAAAATAGAACTAAAAAAATAGAAGGAAAGTTTATTAATTATAGTTACCCAAATATTTTAGTCCAGATCTTCTTCTCTAGCTTGACTACCAGAGTTGGAACCTCCAGCATTGTTCCCGCTGTCACTATTTCCAGCTCTGCTATTGCTCCCTTCACCTGATGTTCTAAACGGCCATGGCAACTGTATCCTAAACCTTCTCTCCATACTCCTCGGAGTGTCGGGATTATCCTGAGAACCCCCAGCACCAGCAGCTGTTATTCCTCCCCCACTCGACTGTGAACCACCACGAGCCTGGTTCTCGTAATCCGGATCATCAGTTGGCAACTCATATCGACAAACCGGGCAAGAATTATGCATCTCCAACCAAGGCATAATGCAATCGGAATGATAAATATGCTTACAAGGCATTTGTTTTGCCTCCTCATCTAGGTTAAAACTGTCTTTACAGACAGCACACTCGGAATAATCACAATCATGCAATTCATTCGTGATTTTGATGGTTGGAAGCGCTTGAACTGCAGATTTGGCTGCAGGGGGCGTGCCGTACCGATTTGGATCGTTCTCCGCTAGCTGCTGGATCAGTTGTTCAAGCCCCGGACCGATGAAATAGTCACCCAGATTGGTCGGGAGGCGAAAACCTGTATCATCCATAGAATTATTGTTCTCAACAACGAACTGGATGTTGGCGCCGCCGGCTCGGAGGGTATTTAGGTAATTCTGCAAAAATGCGAACGGGTTGAATTCCTCAGCCGATTGGAATCGGTTGGGGCCACCGCCAAATAGAGCAGAGAGATCGGTAGTATCATCGCCGGCGCCGGAGGTCGAGAAGACAAAAGGAGAACCACCAAATCCAGAGGGGAACGACGGGAAAGGAGAGAGATTGTCCGATGAGAACGCGAAGAAAGGGTGGGGACTCGGGCTAGGGTTCGGATTAGGATTAGGGTTTTCGTACTCTTCTAAGAATCCACCGTTGCAATTGGGGCAAACCAGTTCGGATGAAGCGGATGAGGGAGTTATGGAGACCGTACGGTTGCATTGGTAGCAGAAATATTGTTGTGGGGCGGCGACGCCTTGACCGCCACCGCCACTGGCGCCGGAGGAAAATCCGTCAAACGACATGATGATTTTAGAGAGAGAAAAGAGAGACAGCAAAGAAAGGGATATTATTGTAAAGGAAGACCCCTTTGCGTCTCGTCGTTTCGCTTAATTCTAGAGAGAGAAAGGGGAGAAGAGAGAGAGAGAGAGAGAGAGAGAGAGAGAGCTTGTAGATAAATAGTGTTCTCGGATCCCATGTTTTTCTCGGGAATAGAGAAGTATCTGACGTGGCAGGGACAAAATCCCGTTAGTTTCTTTTGGATTATGTTTGTTTACAATTATTATACTTCGAATTGGATTGTTAATTTTAAATCTTAATTTTTTTTAAAAAAAATAGATTTGAGCAATGTTTTAAAATCCAGGTCGGATCGGTGGTCGGATCGATAAAAATTGAAATTGATCTGCCTTTCGGTCCTGTTTGGACTAAGGAATCAATTTTGATCAAAACTCAGGTTGACTCGTTGACCACCTGTCTAACCGGTAAACCTGATTAATTGACCTAGTTGACTCGATTTTTAATATTTTTTTTACTAAGAATTTTTTAATATTAAAATTAACCACTTTTATTAATATTATAACTCATCTTTATTATATTTTAGTTCATAAAAAATAAGATTTTTAAATTTTTATTAATTACTAATAATATATATATTTATATATTAATGACGTCACTAGGTCAATAACGGTACGACCACTGGTTGGACAAGTGACCCATCCACCCGGTACTTTTTTCGATTCGATGAACGGTCCGATTTTGAGAACTTTGGACTTGAGACTATTAGTTCTGGAATAATAAAATGACTTGAAAGGGAAAACAATTTAATATTCCCTCCGTCTCGTATTAAACGTTCTAATTGGTTTTGACACACTAATTAATAATATATTTTTTAACCTAAATTGTCATTCTAAATTACTTTTTAATTGAAGTATCAATTCCCTTTTCTATGAACCCAACATGATTCAATTCTCTAGATCATTTTTATTGTTATTCTCACATTCCAATAAGTATATTTCTTTCTCCAACCCACCCACTAATTACATGCTCCATGCATGCAAACCATATACCTTTGTTGTTGTTTTTTTTTTCTATTTACTTTATCATTTTTGTTGTTATTTTCACATTAAATATAGAAGAGATGTTATAATGATAATATGAGAGAGGAAGTGGTATAACAATACATCACTTCTCAATGTAAACCTTTTTTCATTTCTTAAGTTTCCAACAAAAGTTGACTAAAAAGATTATGAGGGTATAAGTGGAAAAATAAGATTAAAATAGTTACTAATATAGAAATAGGATATTTATTAATTATTATGGAACATCCTAAAAAGGAAATTAGGACGTTTAATACGGGACGGAGGGAGCATCATGTCTAACTAGATATTATAATTCCTACTATTTGAGACTATTTTTTTTTTGACAAAATTAACCTTTAACTTTATTTAAAAAAGAATAATTTATCTTATCCTATCTATCTATACTTAAATTAATGAGAATATGATATATTTGTTATTAGTAGTAAGACTATGATAGTCCAAACGATAAATTTTTATCCAATCTTTTAAATAATCCTTGACAAAACGAACATAACATGAAATCATTTTAAGTTATCCAATGAATAATCTCATAAAAAACAAACATGTAATTAATCATATAATTAATAATCTTGAGATTATAATCCATGACAATATAATCGAAATTATAATATTTGTAAATAAACATGGTATTGGGGTATAATGAATGAAAAATGAATATTAATTGGAAACTGATATTTTCACATGTTAATATTTCACATGAGTTTCTCTCACATAAAAGTGAGTCTCACTCACTATTCATGTGAAAGTGATCATGTGAAAATATCAATTTTTTATGCGAAAATATCAATTTTTATGTAAAAATATCAGTTCCCTATTTATTTCATTAATAATAAAATTAAATGTGAAAAAGATTTGACCATAGAGTTATAAATGAATATCAAATCTCATGCTTTTTAAAATCTAACTCAACTCAGCCTACTTTACTTTTTAAAGAGTTCGAACTCGATAGATCAAAGGCAAGTTCAGCTCGACTCGTGTATAACTCTATGTAACTGTGATTAAAAAAAAAGTAAAAATATAAACTAAAACAAGAAAAATACAGAAGGAAGACCACATTGTAACATGCATGATTTATAAATAGTTGTAGCCTTTTGAGCACTGGGATAAATTTTGTTAGGAATCTAATTATGGATTAGAGGTTATTTCATTAAGAGGGAGATTGATTAAAACCGTCATTAGATTTTAAATGTATATGATTTGATAGTGAAATACTTAAAGTATATTTATATACATAAGTTTTGTACAGTCCTTAACTGATGGATCAATGTACAAGGACTTAGAATAGAACGATCAAACTTGTTAGGTTAATCTTTAACTTGTTTGCATATGTAATAGATAGAATCAATCGTAAAAGCTACTCTGCATGTTAGTAGTATAGTCAACCGAGTAATCTACATGTGCTTAAAGAGAAATATGATTAATGTATATTTGTATAAGTTAGTTTTGTAAAGTCGTTACAAATGAATTGATGTACAAGGACTTAAATTAGAAAGATCAAATAAATTTATTTTATCTTATTGAAATTGATATGATGTATAGATAATAGGAAGTCGTTGATCGTAAAGTTACTCTGCCAGTTTCGTAGTATGGAGATACATTGCAGAGTTAACTTTGTTCGTAAAGTATCAGGAGAATCACAGAGTTAACTCCATCTTGTAAGACGAAGATCAACTCGTAAAGTAAACTGATGATCACAAAGTTGCAAGGCTATCATAGAGCTGTAGAAGGAGTCGCAGAAAATTATATTGAACATCACCTCAAAGTAATGACCAACTTACAAAGCGATCAGTGAATCGTAAGTTCAAGTAATCTCTTTTGGTAAAGACTGAACGTAGAATACATAAAGCAGACGCTGGATGAAAGTTATATCATAAGATAATTCCAAAGATCGTTCAGTAAAGTCAAGATCGTAAAGTTAGCTTCATAATTATAAAGAATAATTTATAAAGTTGACTATAGAGTTAAAGGTGATTGTAAAGCTTACCTACGTATCATGGATATAAGTTAAAGGCCAATCAAGAAAAAGCTGATAGTAGAAGGACATACTCTGAAGATGTATGAGTATAGTCCTCATAAGATGGAATCTCCAGAAGAAATCTATAAAGGTTACATTGCAAAGATATTCTGCCTGATCATAAAGTCCATAACTGATCGCAGAGTAATCAAGATTTCTTAGAGAAGCAGCTGACACTAGAAAGCACAAAGGGACAACTAGTTCAGGAAGCCATTTTTGACCTCGCAACGCTGCTGAAGTGTTAAGAGAATGAAGAAGAGTCTACATCAAGTCCAAGCATTATAAAGCAATCAGATAGCAGAATAGAAACTGAAGTCATAATCGTAGTGATAATACAGAGCATAAGTCTAAAAATTCCATCACTCTACTATCAACAGATAGAAGAATAGAAACTTCAACAGAGCGTAGAGCTCAACCCTACGATTCTTAAGTCAACAGATCGTAGATTCAAGTCAGGTCTGACAAGAGGACTAAAAAATGGAACGTTGCGAGAAGAAGTTTCCAATATGTCAAACAATATTCCTGGGAGAAATCATAGGTGTGTCCAGTGGCTAGTTTTGTCGAAAGTGACTTGTCAAGGAAGTATGTAAAACTGCTGATTGATGTGATAAGTCTTAAGTCAGAAAATACGTTGACACAAAACTCCAGAAAGGTAACATCAGAGATATCAAAGTATCTGAGCATTAAATGTTCCAATGGATACTTCTCAACGTAAAGATTTCAATCGGATTATAAAAAGAAATATCATTTGAAATGAAAGATGATGATGATGGGCAATTAAACGACTAATACAAGAAGAGGACCATCATCGAAAAAGAACAGAGTATTGAAAGATGAAAAAAGTAGAGCAAGTATCACTCTATGATTAAAGATGTGTTAAAAGGATGCCAAGTATAAAAAGAGTATAATATTAGACGCCATTTTGGTAGCACATCATCAGACTATGAGAAGCTGATGAGCATTTGGAAAAGCTAGAGCCGTAGAGCCAAAGACAAAGAGTAACGAGCCAGAGAGCTAAAAAGTCAGTGCCGAAAAGCCAAGATAATGGAGGACATGATAGAACTGAAAGTCAAAGTATGAAGAAGCCATATAGTTGATGTTGATGATGTAAGAGTGGTAGATCAGAAGGCCAATCTCAAGTCCCACTCTACGTTCCACCAAAAACACTTAGAGTCAACCATATGAAGACGTAGAACAAAAGTCTACGATCCAAAAAGTGTTTAAGGCTGCTAAACACAAAAGATGTAGAGCTTAATTGAATAACTTAGTAGCACATCAACTATGATCATGAGTAGTTGCTGACAACCAAAAGAGTTCGAGTTTCAACAATAAATTTCAGCAAGTACGAAAGAGATGATCACATTAATGTTGCTAAGTACCATAAGATGAAGAACTTACATGTCATTTTAGTAGCACCTCCAACAAACACCAAACAGGAAGTAAGGTCAGTGGATCCTGGTCTGTGTGACCGAAAGGGGTTCAGTGAATCCTGGTTTGTGTGACCCAATTGGAGTCAAAGGATCCTGGTCTAAGTGACCAGATTGAGGTCAGAGGATCCTGGTTTAAGTGACCGAATTGGAGTTAGAGGATTCTGGTCTTAGTGATCTAATTGTCAAGAATTAATGACTCGAATGAACCTTAGTGGTTCAGTCGTAAAATTGTCTGCTGGGCCTATATACTTGGTGGATATCCTACTACTTGAGTAAAAGAGTGAATAAGGAGTTGTTTAGTCTCCGAACCTCTTAAAACCTCTTGTGTCTTTTACTTTACGTCATTTACATTATGTAAATTATAACTGCTATATCTGCTATGTGTTAGCTTATCCATAAGACTTAATTTAGAACATAAATTTCCTAGCAAATCTTCAAGGGGAGCTTTCATACTTATATTCCGATGTGCATAAGATGTGCATAAGATAATCTTGATTGATTAATCACTTGGTAATACTCCAATAAGTAATTGAAGAAGTTTTAAAGATCTATTCAACTCCCCTTCTAGATTTCTATCGTGTCTCTGAGAAATAACAAATTTGAATTACTTATAATCCGTAAATTTAGTTTTGGGTAATAATAATCTTAGTTGTTCAATAGATTAATGTTCTCGAGTTAAAAATCTCCCATCTCATATATTTTGTTTTCATTCTTACTTTTATCTCACATTTTATTTTATTTTCTCTTCTACTTTGTTAAGTTATTGCGTATTTTTTATTCATTCGTAATTTTATAATTATTAAATAACCAAATAAAAAAGAAATTGACAATTAGAAAAGAGTGAAACAGAAGCTGAAACAAGAGTTTCATCAAAAAATTTAATTTCACCTTGAAACTCACTTACATTACAATGGTTTTGTCAATGATATTTTAATGATTAAGATTGAGATACTGAAATCATTAAGAAAAACATTATGTCGGTTCTTAATTAATTGTCAATCTTATTTATATGGAAACTAATATTTTCACAACAGAAAATGATATTTTCACATGAAAAGTGTCGCTATAGATCCTATAGCGACGGTTTTTCCCTTCACTATACATCTATAGCGACACTTTTCATATGAAAATATCAAAGTGTTGTGAAAATATCAACTTCCTATTTATATCTATATGTGACATGCATATTAGGACTGATCCAAAAAATATTTAATTTATCACATCATATTTTTATATTATGATTTTAATTACAAATAAAGTATAGAATATATGTCACCCCTTAACGAATTTGCTCTAGGTCAACACTTATATAGTTTGAAAGGAAGGAAATTATAATATAAACATATATCTTCATATCGTCCTGAAATTTTTATCACATTCTCTAGAAAAGGGAAATTATTTATAGTAATAGTAAACTTAGTAAATTTGTTATGATAAAAATCATATATAAAATTATTGGTGTGTCGAAACTTAATTGACAAATTATATTACCATCAAATACATGTATTAAATAGATTTTATGTTGATTATAATTACACTCACGCTATTATTTCTACTCGATTTAAATCTGGTTAACGCATATAGAAACACACAAAACACATTAAAAAAAAAATGAGTAGTTGAAATTAGTCCACATAATGAGTGGATCTCAAGTTATTCTTTGAAACTTAAACTGAAATTAAACTAAATAGGGATTGAACAAATATTAAACTATTTCTAATATAACACTCAAAAACATTTTCTTATAAGAAACCTTTTTTTTAAGTTTTTAAAGTAATGTATGTTTTGATTTTTTTGATAAAATACAGGGCCAAAGCTCAAAAAAAAACTATACTGAAATTATACACGACTGCGCAACACCTACCAAGTCTTTTTCTAAAAGAAGACGCAATCTAGGTCCGTCTTTGCGCCAGTCAGGTATGAGCCCACTTCATTAAATATCATGAGATGAGCCGATGACGTATCGCTTTTGAAGTTCAATAATAATTCAGAAGAGGGGTTGAATAGATTATTACCATTTAAAATTTATCTCAAGTCTTTTTGAATTTTTAGTTAATTAATTTGCAGTATTAAAATTAATATACAAGATAATAAAAATTCAATCACACAATGCACATAGATTTGTCTAGTCACAACATATATCCTAGGTATGTTGATACGTTCAGTCTCATACTCCTCTCTAGGACTTGAGATCCTATTATTCCCAGTAATAAATACTCATTCAACAAGCGTAGAAACATTTACAAAGTTTTATAGATAAACTTTTAACTATACACAACTAATTATTTTTGACAGCAAGCTCCCAGTTTCCTCCTCAAGCTTAATTGTACCCTCTTTTGAGTTGAGTTCTATTCTATGATCTGGTCTTGAAATGACAGCCTCTTCCTCACCTCACAAGTATACTATAGACCCAACTCCTAACTTACCTCTCTAAGACTCTAGTCTCGATCAAAGAATTACTCGTATTTTTCACAGATTCATATAATAAACTAACTCTACCCTTTTCCCTTTTACAAATTGTTTGACATAATTTTGTTTCAAAAATAAGTAGATACAATTTAGTACAAATATAAAAGTTTAAATAACTTTTATATTTAAGGCTTCTCAAATAAGCAGATAGTAGTTAAAGAACAAACATGTTTATAAAAGTTCAAACAATTTATACTCGAGTAAATATGTTTCTTTGTAAGCATATATTAATTTATGCTTATATCAAATAATGCTTTTATGTAAGTAAATATGTAAATTTATGTACTGTTATAAAAATTTAAATAACTTTTATATTTCGTGTAAAAGGTGCTTCTTGAATAAACAAGTATATAACTTTAAGCTTGATTTATCTGTGCTTCTGAATAAGTGGATATAAGACTTTTGTTCAGATTTATAAAGATTTAATTGTTTTTATATAATAAAAATTGTGTTTCTATGAAAAATAAATTTATCTTTAATTCAAGATATAAAAGTGTAAACAACTATTGTAGTTATACTTCTTGTTGATAGGTCTCCAAATCTGGGTATTTTATTTTAATAATAACAAATTAGGTAAATAAGTTAAAAGAGTAGAATCCTCTCCATAGGATTAAAAATATTAAACTTGTTTTTAATTACCTCATTTATTGTGACCAAATATTTATTTTCTAAAACTTCATTTGAATTTATTTTCTAACCTTGATAAAATTAATATCAAGTGTTAATAAAATGAATTTATATAGTAACATTTTCTAATGCAAGGAGATTCCTATTTCTTTTTCAAATTAATTTTATAAATCTTTTATGGGCAAAAAGAATATTTCTAAATATTATATATATATATATATATATATATATATGTTAAGTATACATATATGATATATATGTGTGTGCATGTGTATATGTGCGGTGTGTGCATGTGTATATGTGTAGTGCATGTGAGTGTGTGCTGTTGGAATTTGTGTGATGTGCCTTTGAATTGAAGAAGACTTATGCCTTTGTGAAATGCTGGCATGTTTGGGCATATTATATAATGACTCACATGTAGTAAACAAAAATGTTGGGCCAAAACTTTACTTCATCTGAAAAATTTCAAATGATCCGAGCCCTTTAAAATTCATCATGCAATCCGGACCTTCTATTTCAAAAATAAATTTCTCAAATTACAGTTTTGCCCTAAACTCAAAAATTCTATAAACAGGAGGCTTTATCATTCATTTTAATTTACCAATTTATAAATCTGGAAAGCTTACTCTCCTTGCCTACATTCTGTCCAATTAAGCTTTCACTCTTTCTTCTTCTAATGAAAGCTCTAATTTTATCTTGAAGAGAAAAATTGGTCAAAGTATTTGAAATAAGTTATTAATTTATTACTGTTCATGTTATCTCATACTTGCTTATATATATAGATAATCAAATATAAAATGCTATACACATTTATATATATATATATATATATTGCATCTATTAAATATCGAGTAAAAAGTCAATACTTAGATACCTATATAATTCAAAAGTAATTTCTTTGAAATTCTCCGAACGGTCTTTAAAAGTTTAAGTGGTCTTTTACATATATAAATAATCTATATAAATATTGTATATAAATATTGTATAATATTTATATGATTATCAAGTTGTGAATCGAACAATTTAGTCAGTACTTAGATACCGATATTCGGATATATTTCTTAACAAAGAATATTGTCTGGACGGTCTTTGAAATCCTAAGTGGCCAAATTATTCACAACGTAGATCAAATATAATATAATATAATATATATAAGTGGGTGAAATAAGTTTATTCAAGTATTATTTAAATTGATCAAATTATTATACTTGATAAACTGTCATTAAAAATATATATACTGCTCATATAATTATTCATAGATTTTTGTTGCATTATATAAGTTTATATGATTTTCTAAAATCAAAGTTATATCTATTCAAAACCATAGAAACAGACTCTTTATAAAGAAGAATTTTTTCTAGAATTATTTAAACCATAGAAAAATATTGTTTATCAAAAGAAAAGAAAATCTTTATAAAATTGCATCAATTTTCTTATCTGCTTTCACAGTAGCACACCACATAAAAGTCTTGAACTTTTATCAAATACTTAACTTCTATATCTGCTTATCTGAGAAGTATCTGTTCTAAATTTTATCTGCTTACTTTAGAAGCAAAAATTAAAACAAAACTTTTTGTAAAAAGGGAAAGGTTGAGTTTCCTTATTTTATACTTGTGAGAAAGACAAATTTTTTTTGACCAAGACTAGAGTCTTAGAGAGGTTAGCTGGGAGTTGGGTCTCTAGTGTACTTGTGAGGTAAGGAAGTGATTGTTGTTTCAAGACCAAGTTATAGAATAGTTCTAAGCTTAAAAAGAAGATTCAACTAAACTTGAGGAAGGAGCTGGGAGTTCGCTGTCCAAGATAGTTAAGTTGTGGATAGTTGTAAGTTTATCTTTAAAACTTTATAAAGTCTTCTTCGCCTATTAAAAGAGTATTTATTACAGGGAGTACTAGGATCTCAAGTTCTGGAGAGGAGCTTGAGATTGGACGTAGCAACATACTCGAGCTGTATGTTGTGAACCAGATAAATATCTGTGCATTGTGTTATTGAATTTTTAAATCTTAATACTATAAGTTAACCTACTAAAAATTCAAAAATGCCAAAGATAATTTTTAAAATAGTGATAATCTATTCAACCCCCATTCTAGATTATTATTGGACTTTCAATTGGTATCTGAGCGGTGCTCTTTAACTTGTTTGTTAAGTAATTACAGGCATATCTAAGAGTAGATTTATCTATGGCCTACACAAATGTTACTGGTTGCGGAGAAGGACTATCTGTTGGGTTTGTACGTAACACAATCATGCAATCAAATCACATAAATAGGGCGAAACCGCAAAAAACTAGGTTTTCAAAAATTTATACAAGCCCATAACCATGATCATTCTTGTGCATCAATTATCAGTGAATATAGAAGGCGAAAAAAAATAAAATTATACCTTTGAAGATCCAAACTTCCTCAGGTACAAGTTCTACTCCTTTGATTCCTCTGTAGTGGCTCCTTCCATTGATCAATGTCAGCCACCCAAATGTTGGGCCTCTAACGGTGATCCACCAAGGAAGATGAAGAACTCAAGAAGATGGGTTATTGGCTTAACCCTTGTTTCTATCTCTATTGAATATGTGTACTCCCAGCTCTTGGAAAAATTCACGTACCTTATTTCTGATATAAGACTCTCTTATATAGATATTAGGTTAACCCTCCTAATCTAATTAGAATAGGGTTTTATTTAATTAATTAATTAAACACTTTTAATTAATTTATATCCTAATCTTATTAGGATTGAGAGAGAGTACTGATATTATATTAATTCCTAAACTCCTTTAGAATTAAAATAATAATAATAATAATAATATTAATAAGACTCCTCTTATTAATTTATATTTAATATTTTTAAAATATTAAATAATAAACATTAAGCTATTTAATTTAATCTATCACCATAGATTAAATTAATTATACTTAATGCCTTATTACTATCAGGCCATTTTCTTCTTAAATAATTCTTCTTCCTTTTATGGTGTGACCCTTTAGGTTCTCCATATTAAACCGGTTGTGAATAAATCAATTAGAACAATTCTAATCTTATTTAAATAAATAAATTAAACTAATAATCTATTTAAATAAATAACATTTATTCTACAATAGGGATAAGCCTCCCTAGCGATCAACGACTTTCCAGATAATATAGATTTCAACATTAATCATAAAAGAACCTGTGAGTTAATAGTTACCGTTCAATTCAATCCTTCCACCATACAATGTCCCAATTAAATATAAGACATGGATTTACTGTCAAGTCTTAATTTATTTAATCATATGTATTTCGATTAGAAAATACACAACTCCAAATAATGCAAATTAAAAACCTCTTTCTAATTTCATTCTACCTTGGCCAAGGATTCCTGGGTTGTCATTTAACGAATCACATAGGACATATCTCCTCTTTTACTAGAGGTGGTAGATTCTTTATTGATCATACATTATCTCCATATGCAACTCATTATACCCAACCATATCCTATATATGCCTTAAAAGGCCTTAAGGAATAAGTCAAAGTATAATTTGTTACATACAAGATACTATGATGATCTCAAGTTCAAGGATCACTTGTACTACTATCACATTAGGAATTCTTATTGACAGGCGAGTAAAACTCCATTAGGTATTTCATAGCGAGTCACGTTCAGTGAACTTATTCTCCAATAAGCACCTACATACTTGCTTTAGTGTCTCCACACAAATGACCATGAGATCAGTCATCCTCATCCAATGAGCAAGCAACATATGTACTAATCTATCCGGATTTACTAATCCCCATTTTAGTAATCCCACAATTGGGAACTATTTTAGTTTTTAAGCTTTCTAAGAATTTAGATCTCATTATCATGATCTCATCATAATTCTAAAAGCATTGCTTAAAACTATGGGTTATTTACATATTATAAAAATAGCACTATGTAGATTATTAATTGCCTTAAATGAATATTTTATTAATAAATAAATAAGATTATTTACAAAGTATGTGCTTTATCATCATACATGATTGGCTTACATGCACACTACTATCACTATCAATGTCTAGACCTTCACTATTTGATGGCACAAACTTTGCCACCTAAAAAAATAGATTCAAAATCTATGCCAAATCACAAGGAATCAAAATTTGGCTAGCAATAGAACGAGGTGTAAAAATTCTCATAAAAATTGAAGATGAAAAGGTCGTCGAAAAAGATGTTGGGGAATTCACCACCGAGAATGAGGAGATTATGAATATCGCCTCCAAAGCTGAATAAGTGCTAACCAGTGCTCTTATAGAAAAAGAATATACAAGAGTTAGCAACTGCAAGAATGCTAAAAAAATTTGAAAAAAATTGATTGTAACCTATGAAGGAACCAGTCATATCAAAGAAACCAGAAAAGATGCTCTAATACAAGAATATGAAAGCTTCAAGCTAGAAGAAGGTGAGAAAATCATGATATGGAAACTCGTTTTTCCAGAATCATTGATGAGCTAGAACAACTGAAAAAAGCTTACACAACAAATGAGAAGAATAGAAGAATTCTCAAAACCCTTCCATCTGTATGGAAAATGAAAGTTACAGCCATCAAGTAAGTGCAGGATCTAATTGCTTAGCCTCTTGATAGCCTCATTGGAAATCTTCGTGCCCACGAAGTCGACATGCTAGTCAAAAAAGCAGGATCAGATACAGATCCCAAAAAGAAAGTAATCGCTTTTAAAGCCTTACTAGTTGATCAAGAAAGTGATGATGAGAATTTGAATGAAAAACTCTTGAGTCTAGATAATAACGAAGTTGATTTATTATCAAGACAACTCAGAAGAGTAATCCAAAGCAAATCAAAGAGATATGGTAAAGGCTTTATGAAAATAAATAACAACTTCAACAACTTCCAAAACAAGCAAGCTTTTAAGCCAAAAATACCAGGAGAGAAGTTTAAAGCTACCAACAGCAACTTCAGAAATACTGGCTCAAATGAAAACTCAAATACCTGTTTTGAATGCAACTAGCCAGGACACTTCTAAAAGGATTGCCCGAAACTAGTTAACAACAAAGTTCTAGTAGCTGAAGAAGGCTGAGATCTAAGTGATGAAGAAGAACCTATTGAACCAACCGAGAAAACTGCAAATTTATGTTTAATGGCGGATAATGACTCATCACCGAGATCTGAGGTAAATTCGAAATATCAATTATCTAGCACTTCATTTGTCATACATAATTTAGAAAATATAAATGAAGAACATCATGAATTACAAGAAGCATATAATTATCTATATGAAAATAATGAAATTATTAAAGAAGATTTTATTAAATTAAAAATATCATTAGAAAAATTAATTAAAGCAAATAGAAATCTTGAAATAGAAAATTCAAATTTAATTATAAATAATGAAACCTTAAAAGAAGAAAATGAGAAACTATAAAATGATTATTTAAAAAATCTTGCAGTAAAAGAAGAAGTAGAATAATTAAGAAAAATAAATAGAAATCTTGAAATAGAAAATTTAACACTTATTATTTCTATTGAAAATCTTGAAATTGAAAATTCAACTCTTACTGTGATTATAGAAGATTCTCAAACACTAAATCGAGAAATAAGTAAAGAGAAAAACTCATCTCAAAAATTAGAAAAGCAAAATGAAGAATCCACTTTAATGAATCAAATTAAAATATTGACTCTAGAACGTGATGACTTAAACTCAAAAGTCATTAAATTTATAAAAAGGAAAGAAAATCTTGATGTTATGCTCAGTCAACAAAGATGTAGTTTTAATAAAGAAGGATTAGGATATATCGAAGAATCCAGTAAGACAAAAGATAAAAAACTCTATCATGTTAAAAGTAAAGAAAAAGGTCATGCATCTCCCTTTAGTAAATGGTCTTACTGTAACAGAAATGGTTATTCGATTTACTCATGTAATGCCAAGAATGGAAACAACAAATGAAAAATGATTTGGGTACCAAAAGGAAGTTACACTACACCTATTATCACAAAAAGAGAATTTCTTTCTCATAAAAGATCATCTAGAAACTTTCGTCAAAATCTTTCATATTATAAATCTGCTACCCATAGAACACTTGTGTCTACCAATGATTATTATCCTGTACCAAACTTTGTAAAGGAAAACACAAATGATCCTTATACAAAATGAAAAACTTACCCAAAGGACCCTTCTCATTAAAGGGTACCAGTTTGTGAATATAATATATATCGCAGGTATGCCTCACAGCTGACTCTAGTAAAAATAAATAATACCTTAATAGTGTTGTTCAAGACACATGACATGCGACAAAACAAAACTGAGCAATCTACAAGCTACAGACTGTAATGAGGTAACCTTTGGAGATAGCAACAAAGATAAAGTTATTGGAATTGAAAGTGTGTACAATAAACACATAATAATCTCTAACGTTCAATTAGTCACAGGACTTAGGTACAATCTTCTATCCATTAGTCAACTGTGTGATAGTGGTTTTAAAATAACGTTCAGTCCTCATAACTGTTCAATATTTGACCAAATTGGGAAATTAATTTTATTATATCCTAGAAGTCAAAATGTGTACACGTGTGATTTAGATTCATACCCACACCTGGACAATGTGTATCTTGTATCTACAAATGATGATCCATGGCTTTGGCATCATAGATTAGGACACATTACCATGAAATTAATTAATAACATATCCTCTAAGGAACATGTTCGAGGTCTTCCAAAACTTAAATTTCTTAAAGACCATATCTGTGAAGCCTGTGAATTAGGAAAACAAATTCATGTATCTCACAAACCTAAACTCACAGTATTGATAATCATATTATTTATATTGTTATTTGCTCTTAAAATAAATTTATTAGTCCAATTTTATATTAATTCTATTTTAGTTGTATTTATTTATTTATTTTGCAATCAGGTGCAGAACAATGGACTCGCAGCCTTGGCATGCTTTTAATTAAATTAAGTTGTGGCATATAGTGAATTGTTCATGTTTGTAGTGGGTCCCATGATAAATGAAAGAATCCAAAATTTCCTGTGGGCCCCTGCTATGTGAAAGAAGTTTAGCAAATGCTCAATTGCAATTTTGGTTGATTATTAATAGGAGCAGCATGAGGGGACTTGGATTATAAAGCAGCCCATTGGTCTAAAGTAGTCCTCTAAATAATTCATAAGCCAGCCTGTTGAAAGCCCAAGCAGCAAATATTAGAGGGAGGCCCAACCTTTTTAATTGAGGAGCCTAATAGGAAAAGGGAAAAAGGTTTTTATTTTTTAGAGAGGAGCAGCCGCCACTGGAAGAAAAGAAGGGAAAAGGAGCTGACTGGAAAAAGGAAGAGGAGGCAGCGACTGATTGAAGGAGGAGGAGCAACAGTTGATTTTTTTTCTTCCCTTTTTCCATTTGGAACTTTGCTTTGCATAGAATATTTTGGCGCCTAACTATTCCATGCTTCAGTAATTGTTTTCTTCCTTTATCTTTTTGGTACGAAGTAGATTGTTAGTATTTCCTTTCTTTTAGCAATTGATGACCATAATTCGTTTATTAATTTATTTGATTTATTCTTTATTTTTGATTGTTAAATATAGCATTGTTTCTCATTTAGAGCATAACAGAACACTTTTGAAGATTGAGATTCATAAGTTATTTTATTTTCTTATTCAATTAATTGGTACATAGAAATAAGTATTTTGTTTATTTAAACATGCATTATTTAATTGTGTATTGTGTTCTAATTTCAAGCATGCAAGGCTAGGTTATTTTCTAGGGTTGAGGATGAATATAATTGATTGATTCCATTGCACATATTCATGACCCATTGATTCTACTAATTTTGTGCTTTCACGTTAAAAATAATTCTTTCTATTGGATGCCTATTTTTATTGATAAAAAAATAAGGTTGGATTCTCATTATTATTTAATGAATTCAGTTTATGATTTGTTCAAAGCAGATATAAACTGTGTTTTAATAAAAATAATGAGTGTTTTGATTTTATACATATGTTTGGCTATGAAAGAATTAACAATCTGATTTTATAAAATAAATGGACTTAATTGATTTTATTTTCGCATTTAGTAGAGTCGAGAGACCAAACTAGTGTGAGATAAAAGTAGAATTTATTGGACATGAATATTAGGAAAATGAAATCAATTATATGATTCCGCCACCCTAGTATTTTATTATTGATTATTTTATTTTTTTATTTTTAGTTGATAGGAATTCCCTCAAAAATTTTAAGCTAAATTAGGAATTAATTAGAATTAGTGAGTGAGAAAAATACGTTCCATCCGTCAAGTCCTTAGGGTTCGACCTCGCACTTGTAAGCTATACTAAGTATTCGATTCGTACACTTGCGAGTATATAAAATATTCACAACAAGTTTTTGGCACCTTTGCCGGGGATTTGAAATTTTTTCCCATCATCTCACTAATTTGTATTACTTCCTTTTACTAGTTTCTTTAAAAAAAATATATTAAATAAAAAAAATAGGAGTTGAGTAGTGCATGATTGTTGTTTGGAAGCGTGGTGATAAGAGATTGACTAAGATAGAGAACTTAGAGTTAAATCCTTTATTTGAGAAAGAAACAATGGCTGAAAAACAAGAAGAAGCAAAAACTTTAAAATAACATTTATCTCCTATAACAACCAACCAACCTTCATGCATTGTGTTGTCTCCTACAACTGCAAATTATTTCGAGCTTAAACCACAAGTGATGCAACTTCTTCCCACTTTTCATGGAATCGATCAGGAAGATCCTTACCTCTATATTAAGAATTTTTAAGAAATTTGTGCCACTTTTAAATTTCAAAATTTTTCTGATGAATCGGTCCGCATGCGTTTATTTCCTTTCTCCTTGAAAGGGAAAGCAAAGGTATGGCTTAACTTATTACCATCTAGGTCCATCTTTGGTTGGGAGACTTTGGTTTCTAAATTTCTAACTAAATTTTTTCCCATGTCAAAGACAAATGAACTTCGAAGACAAATATCCGATTTTAGTCAAAAAGATCATGAAAAATTCTATGAATCTTGGGAAAGATTTAAGGACCTACTTTTGAGATGTCCCCACCATGGTTTTGAGACATGGAGACTTGTCCAATATTTTTACAATGGGTTAACTCAAACCAACCGAAACATGATTGAATCCATGAACAGTGGCACTTTCCTTAGTCTGACAGAAGACGAAGCTTACAATTTCCTTGAGAATCTATCCGAGAGCTCTCAGCAATGGGATTTCTCCTCTCGTAGGAATTCATCTTCTCAAGTCAAGAAGGAAGCTAAGAAAGAGGGAATTATGAGCTAACCGAAGATGTAGAGACTAGAAGGTAATTGGATAGTCTCTCAAAGAAACTTGAAGCGTTAGCTTTGCGGTTGGATAACAATTCAGTCAATCAAGTTCAAGCTGAAGGGTGCTCTGTGTGTGCTAGTCCTATGCATACATCACAAACTTGCCCCTCTATGGTAGGATTCTCCGAATTCATGCCACAACAAGTAAATGCGATGAATGATTACAAAAAGCAATTCAATAGCCCATTCACAGAGACTTACAATTCGGGTTGGAGAAATCACCCAAATTTTTCATGGGCACAAACTTAACCCATGCCAAATATGGGTGCCCCATCGGCTAATGTTCCACGACAGCAACCACCTCCTGGTTTTCGTTCACCAATCAATTCTTATCCATCATTTCAATCTACTCAGCCTGCTCAATCATCCCATGTCACTCCACAACAATTCTCATCTTTGGAGGACACTTTAAAACAATTCATTCAAGTGACCACCCAAAATAAGCAGACTTCAAGTCAAATTTTGCAAGAAGTTAGGAACAATGGCCTCATGAACAATCAAGCTATCATCAAGTTAGAGAGTTAAATGGGTCAATTGGCTAGTCATTTGGGTGAGAGAGAAAATGGTAAATTTTCGAGTCAGCCGATTCTGAATCCTAAAGGTGTTTCCTCGAGTGGGATAACTCCTAACCCACCAAATGCACCAACACATGGGCAAGTTCAAGCTATCACCACCCTTAGGTCGGGAAAAGAAATTGATAGCGAAGAAGAAGAGAAAGAAGAAGAGCAGTATCTAGATGAGTTTGAGCCTACACCTCAAGTTGTTAACCAAGCTCCTCTTGCTAAGCAAGCAAGTGAAGATCTCTCGAGTAGGTCCTTTGTTCCTAAAGCCCCATTTCCTCATAGGCTAAAAGATAATAAGAAGGGTACTCAATTCGAAGAAATTTTGGAAGTGTTTAAGCAAGTTCAGATAAACATTCCATTACTTGATTCCATCAAGCAAGTACCTTCTTATGCCAAGTTTCTCAAAGACTTGGTCACTCAAAAGAGGAGAACAAATGTTTCAAAAAAGGCATTTTTAGCTGAACATGCAAGCTCCATTATTCAATGCAAGATCCCTGTCAAGTATAAGGACCCTGGATGTCCAACAATCTCATGCAAGATAGGAGATCATCATATTGAGCGAGCTTTGGTTTTGGGGGCTATTGTGAACTTACTGCCATATTCTGTGTATGTACAGTTGCATTTAGGAGAGTTTAAGCCCACACCAATGACAATACAACTTGCTGATAGGTCAGTGAAAATTCCTAGGGGTGTCATTGAAGATGTTTTGATCAAGGTAGATACTTTCTATTTTCCTGTGGGCTTTGTTTTCCTTGATGCTGAGCCTGTTCAGAACACAAGAGGCCAAATTCTAGTGATTTTAGGGCTACCATTTCTTGCTACATCCAACGCCCTCATCAATTGCAGAAATGGAGTGATAAAAATTTCTTTTGGGAATCTCACAGCTGAGCTAAATGTTTTTGACATTAGCAAGACCTCGAAAGACACTGATGATAATGATTTTGGACAAGTCCATTTGATTGATAGTCTAATAGAGGAATCTTTCTTGCAAACTTGTAAAAAGGACCCATTAGAAGCTTGTATGGCCCATTTTGGTTGTGATTTCAATATTGATGAATCTATAGAGCAAGTCAATGCAGTTTTAGATTCAGTGCCTGTCATGGGTACACATTCTTTCTAACCAAAACCAGTGCCTCTCAATCTTTCATCAACTCCCCGACCTCCTTCCATTGAAGAACCACCGAAGTTGGACCTAAAGCCCTTGCCAGATGATTTGAAATATGCATTTCTAGGTCCAGCAGAGTCGTTGCCAGTTATCATAGCTTCTAATCTAGATAATACTCAAGAGAAAAAATTACTTGAAGTCCTTCACGAGCATAAGGAAGCTGTCGGGTGGTCTATTACAGATTTGAAAGGAATCAGCCCGTCAGTTGTCATACATAAGATTCACTTATAGGAGAATGCAAAACCCTCCCGTGAACCACAAAGAAGGCTGAATCCAGTGATGCAAGAAGTAGTTAGGGCTGAGGTACTCAAGCTTTTTGATGCGGGAATTATATACCCGATATCAGATAGTAAGTGGGTGAGCCTTGTGCAAGTAGTTCTTAAGAAATCAGGAATTATAGTGGTAGTCAATGAGCATAATGAGTTAGTTCCATCTCGTATTCAGACAGGATGGGGTGTTTGTATTGACTATCGAAAGTTGAATTCAATGACTAGGAAGGATCACTTTCCCCTTCCTTACATTGACCAAATGCTGGAAAGGTTAGCCGGTCATGCTTATTACTTCTTTTTGGATGGTTATTCCGGCTATAATCAAATTCCAATTGATCCATCTGATCAAGAGAAGACAACCTTCACGTGCCCTTTTGGTACATTCGCCTACCGACGCATGTCTTTTGGGCAATGCAATGCACCTGCCACTTTTCAGCGGTGCATGATTTCCATATTCTCAGATATAGTAGAGCGATTCTTGGAGGTTTTCATGGATGATTTTTCTGTATTTGGGTCTTCTTTTGATGAATTTTTGAAACACCTAGCTCTAGTCTTAGAGAGGTGTAGAGAGAAAAACCTAGTGCTTAATTGGGAGAAGTGCCATTTTATGGTATAAAAAGAAATTGTTCTTGGGCATATCATCTCTAAAGAGGGAATTGAAGTAGACAAGGCTAAAGTAGAGTTAATCTCTAACCTACAGCCTCCGCGGACAGTTAAGGAGATTCGCTCATTTTTAGGCCATGCTGGTTTTTACAGGCGTTTTATCAAAGATTTTAGCAAGTTTGCTAAACTCTGTGCAATCTCCTCGCTAAAGACGCCCCATTTGATTTCAATGAAGCATGCCAAAAAGCCTTTGAGACGTTGAAATCTGCTCTGACCTCTGCACCTATTATCCGGTCCCCTAACTGGAACCTTCCATTTGAGATCATGTGTGATGCCTCTGATTATGCAGTTGGGGCAGTTTTAGGTCAGAGAATCGATAAAGTCCCTCATGTGATTTACTATGCAAGCAGAACTTTGAACGATGCTCAGCTCCATTACTCTACCACAGAGAAAGAGTTGCTAGCAGTCGTATTTGCCCTAGACAAGTTTAGGTCCTATCTCTTGGGATCTAAAGTCATTGTCTATTCAGATCATGCCGCTTTGAAATACTTGCTTTCCAAGAAAGATGCAAAGTTACGGCTGATTCGGTGGGTCTTGTTGCTCCAAGAGTTTGATTTGGAGATTAAAGATAAGAAAGGAGTTGAGAATGTTGTTGCAGACCATCTATCTAGGCTTATAGTAGAACTCTTAAATGATCCTTTGCCTATAGCCGAGACATTTCCTGATGAGCAGCTTATGCATGTTTCTCAGTCACCTTGGTATGCGGATATTGTTAATTATCTTGTCACACATGAAATGCCAAATCATTGGTCTAAGCAAGATAAGTGGAAATTCTTGTCCGAGGTGAAGCACTTTTATTGGGATGATCCCTATCTTTTGAAGTATTGTCCTGATCAGGTAATTAGGAGATGTATCCCTGAGGAGGATCAAATGCAAATTCTCTCTTTTTGCCATGATCAGCCGTGTGGAGGCCATTTTAGTGGAAAAAAGACAGCTACTAAAGTATTATAGTGTGGATTTTATTGGCCTTCCTTGTTTCGTGATGCACATGCCTATTGTGTTGCTTGTGAGAGATGTTAAAAGTTAGGTAGTCTCACGCGACGAAGTATGATGCCCCTTAATCCCATTTTGATAGTGGAGATCTTTGATGTGTGGGGGATAGATTTTATGGGACCTTTTCCTAACTCATTTGGCAATCTCTATATTTTGGTAGCCGTTGACTATGTGTCAAAGTGGGTGGAGGCTATTGCGTGCAGAATAAATGACCACAAAGTGGTGGTTAAATTTTTAAAAGAGAATATTTTTGCACGATTTGGTACACCCCGCGCTATCATTAGTGATGGGGGGTTGCACTTTTGCAATAGACCATTTAAAGATCTAATGAAGAAGCATGTAGTAATTCATAAAGTGTCAACCGCGTACCACCCACAAACTAGTGGGCAAGCTAAAATTTCAAATAGGGAGATTAAGCACATCTTAGAGAAGACGGTAAATCCCAATAGGAAGGATTGGTCAATCCGACTGACAGATGCTTTGTGGGCATACCGTACTGCGTACAAGACTCCCATTGGAATGTCTCCTTACCGCTTAGTGTATGGCAAGGCATGTCATTTACCTGTTGAGTTGGAACATAAAGCTCTTTGGGCTGTTAGTCAGCTGAATTTTGATGTCGACCAAGCAGGTAATCATAGGAAGCTTCAAATTATCGAGCTAGAAGAGATAAGGAATGATGCTTATGATTGTGCAAAATCGTATAAGGAGAGGATGAAAAGGGTGTATGATCAAAAGATTCTTAGGAAATCCTTTCACCCTGGCCAGAAAGTCCTTCTATATAATACTCGTTTGCATCTATTCCCAGGAAAGTTGAAGTCTAAATGGTCCGATCCTTTCATAGTCCGGCAAGTGTATCCTCATGGGACCATTGAGATTCAGAATCCCAAAGATGGTATTGTGTTTAAAGTGAATGGCCATCGTTTAAAACCATTTTTGGAGTTAAAAAATCCAGAAGTTGAAGTTATGCTTTTGGAGGATCCCATTTATCGGGATTGATTTTTTTGAGGCCATGATTCATGTATATTATTGTATATTTGAATTTTCTATTTTTTGCTTTTCTTTGTTCTATTTCTAACAAAAGTGCAGGATTATCTCTTTGATTTGAGCTTTAAATCTGGAATTTATTGAGCTGTCCATACGAGGCATACATTCATATTCAGGTGATATCTTTCTTTTACTTATTTACTTGTCTTTACATATTGCGGACAATGTAAGATTTAAGTTAGGGGGTGGGATTTATTTGCCTTATTATTTCATGCAGTTCACAGATGCCACTTTGTTAGGATATGAGCAAATTATTTTATTGTTTAAAAAAAATAAAAAAAAAATCTTTTATGCAATGGTTCTTGAGCTGATATTGAGTTTCCCTTTGTCTAGCTGACGCAATAACGATGACGCATTCGTCTTAATGCGTTACATGTGCATGCTTAGTTCTTCTACTATCATTATTAAGAGAAATTTTTATGATCTCTGATCTTCATTTTATTTGAGCACATAAGACAACAAATGCATGACTAGATGGATGAGTGAGTACAACTTGAATTTTCTGAAAACATAAATGCGGAGATTAAATAACCTGTGAGATTCGAGCCAATCGTCTTATTTGAGGGTTTTTACATCAACTCTGAATTGTTTTTAAAAAGGGTATTATGTTGAGTAGTCTCATTATTCTTTGCTTTGATTGAACACTAGAAGGGTACATCCATGAAATGCAAATTCTTTTGAAGGATTCCTAATACTGCTTGAACTGAAGAACTCTTGACCTTAGGAAGTAACTTAGGCCATCTTTGATAGCTGACATATGAGCCTAATCCCACCTTTACATATGTACCGCTAGTCACCCTTTTAAGCCTTTTTATGTAGCCTTTCTTTGGTAGCCCGATATCCTTACCCTACTCCAACTTGGAGTGTAAACCATATTTATGGCCTACCCTTTATCTATGGATGTGTTGAGATTGTTTCTATGTATGGGCAATAGTGAAAAGTGAGCTTGAAAGAATGAAAAAAAAAAGAAAAAAGAAAAAAATGCAAAGTGATGAAATCTCTTTTAAAGATCAAAGAAAATAAAAAAATACACGGAAAGGAGACGTGAAAAAATGGAAAAAATTAAAGAAAAGCTCAAATGAAGTTGAATTAAGCCCAAGTGATAATTTTATATCTCAACATGTTTCACAGATCGTTGAATTTCTTATATGCCCCTTCGTTTCATAACCCTTACCTTGCGCCTGACATTACAACCCTAACAAGTCCTAATGATCCTTTGGAATATGGTTTAGAGGTGAGAGTAGTGGAGGGGATCCATATATGCATTTCACCTTTCTAGTGGGATTTATCTGTTCATGAAACTCTGGTTCTTTCATTTATAGGGTTTTTCATATATACATGTGAGTGGCATTTGAATTTGAATACATTTACTCTTTATAGCCCGCATGTAATGAGAGCATTTACACCCTATCCATGAATGTTTCATTTGTTGAGTGTATGCCATGTGAGGAGTTGAGTGAAAGCATAGTTTGGATGGGCTTTGAGAGTTTTGCTTACTTTGATATCAATGATGTTATGTTGTTGTCAATTCACACACTCACAATGAGATTAGCGAGAATGAAATATTTTTATTGATCTTGTTAGTTTGAGAACTTTGATGCTGCATGTGTGTCATATTGCCTTGGCATGTAGGTGTTTTGATGACTTTGTTGAGTTATTCGTATTTGTGAAGAAAGGGGAAGCATATTTTAGAAAAGAACCATTGCATTCGAATTTTGTTGGTATATTCACTGTAAACCATCAGGAGACAAAACTCCTTTTACTAGGGACACCTAGGGGTTTAAAGGCTTGTAGTATACGCTAAATACTATCGTGTTCCCTACGAAAGTGGCCTAGGTTTATGTAAGATTTTATTTGTTTCATTTTCTTAGTTTTTATTTTGCTTGAGGACTAGCAAAATCTAGGTTTGGGGGTATTTGATAATCATATTATTTATATGTTTATTTGCTCTTAAAATAAATTTATTAGTCCAATTTTATATTAATTCTATTTTAGTTGTATTTATTTATTTATTTTGCAATCAGGTGCACAACAATGGACTCGCAGCCTTGGCATTCTTTTAATTAAATTAAGTTGTGGCATATGGTGAATTGTTCATGTTTGTAGTGGGTCCCATGATAAATGAAAGAATCCAAAATTTCTTGTGGGCCCCTGCTATGTGAAAGAAGTTTAGCAAATGCTCAATTGCAATTTCGGCTGATTATTAATAGGAGCAGCATGAGGGGACTTGGATTATAAAGCAGCCCATTGGTCTAAAGTAGTCCTCCAAATAATTCATAAGCCAGCCTGTTGAAAGCCCAAGCAGCAAATATTAGAGGGAGGCCCAACCTTTTTAATTGAGGAGCCTAATAGGAAAAGGGGAAAAGGTTTTTATTTTTTAGAGAGGAGCAGCCGCCACTGGAAGAAAAGAAGGGAAAAGGAGCTGACTGGAAAAAGGAAGAGGAGGCAGCGACTGATTGAAGGAGGAGGAGCAACAGTTGATTTTTTTTCTTCCCTTTTTCCATTTGGAACTTTGCTTTGCATAGAATATTTTGGCGCCTAACTATTCCATGCTTCAGTAATTGTTTTCTTCCTTTATCTTTTTGGTACGAAGTAGATTGTTAGTATTTCCTTTCTTTTAGCAATTGATGACCATAATTCGTTTATTTAATTTATTTGATTTATTCTTTATTTTTGATTGTTAAATATAGCATTGTTTCTCATTTAGAGCATAACAGAACACTTTTGAAGATTGAGATTCATAAGTTATTTTATTTTCTTATTCAATTAATTGGTACATAGAAATAAGTATTTTGTTTATTTAAACATGCATTATTTAATTGTGTATTGTGTTCTAATTTCAAGCATGCAAGGCTAGGTTATTTTCTAGGGTTGAGGATGAATATAATTGATTGATTCCATTGCACATATTCATGCCCCATTGATTCTACTAATTTAGTGCTTTCGCGTTAAAAATAATTCTTTCTATTGGATGCCTATTTTTATTGATAAAAAAATAAGGTTGGATTCTCATTATTATTTATTGGATTCAGTTTATGATTTGTTCAAAGCAGATATAAACTATGTTTTAATAAAAATAATGAGTGTTTTGATTTTATACATATGTTTGGCTATGAAAGAATTAACAATCTGATTTTATAAAATAAATAGACTTAATTGATTTTATTTTCGCATTTAGTAGAGTCGAGAGACCAAACTAGTGTGAGATAAAAGTAGAATTTATTGGACATGAATATTAGGAAAATGAAATCAATTATATGATTCCGCCACCCTAGTATTTTATTATTGATTATTTTATTTTTTTATTTTTAGTTGATAGGAATTCCCTCAAAAATTTTAAGCTAAATTAGGAATTAATTAGAATTAGTGAGTGAGAAAAATACGTTCCATCCGTCAAGTCCTTAGGGTTCGACCTCGCACTTGTAAGCTATACTAAGTATTCGATTCGTACACTTGCGAGTATATAAAATATTCACAACAAGTTTTTGGCACCTTTGCCGGGGATTTGAAATTTTTTCCCAACATCTCACTAATTTGTATTACTTCCTTCTACTAGTTTCTTTAAAAAAAATATATTAAATAAAAAAAATAGGAGTTGAGTAGTGCATGATTGTTGTTTGGAAGCGTGGTGATAAGAGATTGACTAAGATAGAGAACTTAGAGTTAAATCCTTTATTTGAGAAAGAAACAATGGCTGAAAAACAAGAAGAAGCAAAAACTTTAAAAGAACATTTATCTCCTATAACAACCAACCAACCTTCATGCATTGTGTTGTCTCCTACAACTGCAAATTATTTCGAGCTTAAACCACAAGTGATGCAACTTCTTCCCACTTTTCATGGAATCGATCAGGAAGATCCTTACCTCTATATTAAGAATTTTTAAGAAATTTGTGCCACTTTTAAATTTCAAAATTTTTCTGATGAATCGGTCCGCCTGCGTTTATTTCCTTTCTCCTTGAAAGGGAAAGCAAAGGTATGGCTTAACTTATTACCATCTAGGTCCATCTTTGGTTGGGAGACTTTGGTTTCTAAATTTCTAACTAAATTTTTTCCCATGTCAAAGACAAATGAACTTCGAAGACAAATATCCGATTTTAGTCAAAAAGATCATGAAAAATTCTATGAATCTTGGGAAAGATTTAAGGACCTACTTTTGAGATGTCCCCACCATGGTTTTGAGACATGGAGACTTGTCCAATATTTTTACAATGGGTTAACTCAAACCAACCGAAACATGATTGAATCCATGAACAGTGGCACTTTCCTTAGTCTGACAGAAGACGAAGCTTACAATTTCCTTGAGAATCTATCCGAGAGCTCTCAGCAATGGGATTTCTCCTCTCGTAGGAATTCATCTTCTCAAGTCAAGAAGGAAGCTAAGAAAGAGGGAATATATGAGCTAACCGAAGATGTAGAGACTAGAAGTTAATTGGATAGTCTCTCAAAGAAACTTGAAGCGTTAGCTTTGCGGTTGGATAACAATTCAGTCAATCAAGTTCAAGCTGAAGGGTGCTCTGTGTGTGCTAGTCCTATGCATACATCACAAACTTGCCCCTCTATGGTAGGATTCTCCGAATTCATGCCACAACAAGTAAATGCGATGAATGATTACAAAAAGCAATTCAATAGCCCATTCACAGAGACTTACAATTCGGGTTGGAGAAATCACCCAAATTTTTCATGGGCACAAACTTAACCCATGCCAAATATGGGTGCCCCATCGGCTAATGTTCCACGACAGCAACCACCTCCTGGTTTTCGTTCACCAATCAATTCTTATCCATCATTTCAATCTACTCAGCCTGCTCAATCATCCCATGTCACTCCACAACAATTCTCATCTTTGGAGGACACTTTAAAACAATTCATTCAAGTGACCACCCAAAATAAGCAGACTTCAAGTCAAATTTTGCAAGAAGTTAGGAACAATGGCCTCATGAACAATCAAGCTATCATCAAGTTAGAGAGTTAAATGGGTCAATTGGCTAGTCATTTGGGTGAGAGAGAAAATGGTAAATTTTCGAGTCAGCCGATTCTGAATCCTAAAGGTGTTTCCTCGAGTGGGATAACTCCTAACCCACCAAATGCACCAACACATGGGCAAGTTCAAGCCATCACCACCCTTAGGTCGGGAAAAGAAATTGATAGCGAAGAAGAAGAGAAAGAAGAAGAGCAGTATCTAGATGAGGTTGAGCCTACACCTCAAGTTGTTAACCAAGCTCCTCTTGCTAAGCAAGCAAGTGAAGATCTCTCGAGTAGGTCCTTTGTTCCTAAAGCCCCATTTCCTCATAGGCTAAAAGATAATAAGAAGGGTACTCAATTCGAAGAAATTTTGGAAGTGTTTAAGCAAGTTCAGATAAACATTCCATTACTTGATTCCATCAAGCAAGTACCTTCTTATGCCAAGTTTCTCAAAGACTTGGTCACTCAAAAGAGGAGAACAAATGTTTCAAAAAAGGCATTTTTAGCTGAACATGCAAGCTCCATTATTCAATGCAAGATCCCTGTCAAGTATAAGGACCCTGGATGTCCAACAATCTCATGCAAGATAGGAGATCATCATATTGAGCGACCTTTGGTTTTGGGGGCTATTGTGAACTTACTGCCATATTCTGTGTATGTACAGTTGCATTTAGGAGAGTTTAAGCCCACACCAATGACAATACAACTTGCTGATAGGTCAGTGAAAATTCCTAGGGGTGTCATTGAAGATGTTTTGATCAAGGTAGATACTTTCTATTTTCCTGTGGGCTTTGTTTTCCTTGATGCTGAGCCTGTTCAGAACACAAGAGGCCAAATTCTAGTGATTTTAGGGCTACCATTTCTTGCTACATCCAACGCCCTCATCAATTGCAGAAATGGAGTGATAAAAATTTCTTTTGGGAATCTCACAGCTGAGCTAAATGTTTTTGACATTAGCAAGACCTCGAAAGACACTGATGATAATGATTTTGGACAAGTCCATTTGATTGATAGTCTAATAGAGGAATCTTTCTTGCAAACTTGTAAAAAGGACCCATTAGAAGCTTGTATGGCCCATTTTGGTTGTGATTTCAATATTGATGAATCTATAGAGCAAGTCAATGCAGTTTTAGATTCAGTGCCTGTCATGGGTACACATTCTTTCTAACCAAAACCAGTGCCTCTCAATCTTTCATCAACTCCCCGACCTCCTTCCATTGAAGAACCACCGAAGTTGGACCTAAAGCCCTTGCCAGATGATTTGAAATATGCATTTCTAGGTCCAGCAGAGTCGTTGCCAGTTATCATAGCTTCTAATCTAGATAATACTCAAGAGAAAAAATTACTTGAAGTCCTTCACGAGCATAAGGAAGCTGTCGGGTGGTCTATTACAGATTTGAAAGGAATCAGCCCGTCAGTTGTCATACATAAGATTCACTTATAGGAGAATGCAAAACCCTCCCGTGAACCACAAAGAAGGCTGAATCCAGTGATGCAAGAAGTAGTTAGGGCTGAGGTACTCAAGCTTTTTGATGCGGGAATTATATACCCGATATCAGATAGTAAGTGGGTGAGCCTTGTGCAAGTAGTTCTTAAGAAATCAGGAATTATAGTGGTAGTCAATGAGCATAATGAGTTAGTTCCATCTCGTATTCAGACAGGATGGGGTGTTTGTATTGACTATCGAAAGTTGAATTCAATGACTAGGAAGGATCACTTTCCCCTTCCTTACATTGACCAAATGCTGGAAAGGTTAGCCGGTCATGCTTATTACTTCTTTTTGGATGGTTATTCCGGCTATAATCAAATTCCAATTGATCCATCTGATCAAGAGAAGACAACCTTCACGTGCCCTTTTGGTACATTCGCCTACCGACGCATGTCTTTTGGGCAATGCAATGCACCTGCCACTTTTCAGCGGTGCATGATTTCCATATTCTCAGATATAGTAGAGCGATTCTTGGAGGTTTTCATGGATGATTTTTCTGTATTTGGGTCTTCTTTTGATGAATTTTTGAAACACCTAGCTCTAGTCTTAGAGAGGTGTAGAGAGAAAAACCTAGTGCTTAATTGGGAGAAGTGCCATTTTATGGTATAAAAAGAAATTGTTCTTGGGCATATCATCTCTAAAGAGGGAATTGAAGTAGACAAGGCTAAAGTAGAGTTAATCTCTAACCTACAGCCTCCGCGGACAGTTAAGGAGATTCGCTCATTTTTAGGCCATGCTGGTTTTTACAGGCGTTTTATCAAAGATTTTAGCAAGTTTGCTAAACTCTGTGCAATCTCCTCGCTAAAGACGCCCCATTTGATTTCAATGAAGCATGCCAAAAAGCCTTTGAGACGTTGAAATCTGCTCTGACCTCTGCACCTATTATCCGGTCCCCTAACTGGAACCTTCCATTTGAGATCATGTGTGATGCCTCTGATTATGCAGTTGGGGCAGTTTTAGGTCAGAGAATCGATAAAGTCCCTCATGTGATTTACTATGCAAGCAGAACTTTGAACGATGCTCAGCTCCATTACTCTACCACAGAGAAAGAGTTGCTAGCAGTCGTATTTGCCCTAGACAAGTTTAGGTCCTATCTCTTGGGATCTAAAGTCATTGTCTATTCAGATCATGCCGCTTTGAAATACTTGCTTTCCAAGAAAGATGCAAAGTTACGGCTGATTCGGTGGGTCTTGTTGCTCCAAGAGTTTGATTTGGAGATTAAAGATAAGAAAGGAGTTGAGAATGTTGTTGCAGACCATCTATCTAGGCTTATAGTAGAACTCTTAAATGATCCTTTGCCCATAGCCGAGACATTTCCTGATGAGCAGCTTATGCATGTTTCTCAGTCACCTTGGTATGCGGATATTGTTAATTATCTTGTCACACATGAAATGCCAAATCATTGGTCTAAGCAAGATAAGTGGAAATTCTTGTCCGAGGTGAAGCACTTTTATTGGGATGATCCCTATCTTTTGAAGTATTGTCCTGATCAGGTAATTAGGAGATGTATCCCTGAGGAGGATCAAATGCAAATTCTCTCTTTTTGCCATGATCAGCCGTGTGGAGGCCATTTTAGTGGAAAAAAGACAGCTACTAAAGTATTATAGTGTGGATTTTATTGGCCTTCCTTGTTTCGTGATGCACATGCCTATTGTGTTGCTTGTGAGAGATGTTAAAAGTTAGGTAGTCTCACGCGACGAAGTATGATGCCCCTTAATCCCATTTTGATAGTGGAGATCTTTGATGTGTGGGGGATAGATTTTATGGGACCTTTTCCTAACTCATTTGGCAATCTCTATATTTTGGTAGCCGTTGACTATGTGTCAAAGTGGGTGGAGGCTATTGCGTGCAGAATAAATGACCACAAAGTGGTGGTTAAATTTTTAAAAGAGAATATTTTTGCACGATTTGGTACACCCCGCGCTATCATTAGTGATGGGGGGTTGCACTTTTGCAATAGACCATTTAAAGATCTAATGAAGAAGCATGTAGTAATTCATAAAGTGTCAACCGCGTACCACCCACAAACTAGTGGGCAAGCTAAAATTTCAAATAGGGAGATTAAGCACATCTTAGAGAAGACGGTAAATCCCAATAGGAAGGATTGGTCAATCCGACTGACAGATGCTTTGTGGGCATACCGTACTGCGTACAAGACTCCCATTGGAATGTCTCCTTACCGCTTAGTGTATGGCAAGGCATGTCATTTACCTGTTGAGTTGGAACATAAAGCTCTTTGGGCTGTTAGTCAGCTGAATTTTGATGTCGACCAAGCAGGTAATCATAGGAAGCTTCAAATTATCGAGCTAGAAGAGATAAGGAATGATGCTTATGATTGTGCAAAATCGTATAAGGAGAGGATGAAAAGGGTGTATGATCAAAAGATTCTTAGGAAATCCTTTCACCCTGGCCAGAAAGTCCTTCTATATAATACTCGTTTGCATCTATTCCCAGGAAAGTTGAAGTCTAAATGGTCCGATCCTTTCATAGTCCGGCAAGTGTATCCTCATGGGACCATTGAGATTCAGAATCCCAAAGATGGTATTGTGTTTAAAGTGAATGGCCATCGTTTAAAACCATTTTTGGAGTTAAAAAATCCAGAAGTTGAAGTTATGCTTTTGGAGGATCCCATTTATCGGGATTGATTTTTTTGAGGCCATGATTCATGTATATTATTGTATATTTGAATTTTCTATTTTTTGCTTTTCTTTGTTCTATTTCTAACAAAAGTGCAGGATTATCTCTTTGATTTGAGCTTTAAATCTGGAATTTATTGAGCTGTCCATACGAGGCATACATTCATATTCAGGTGATATCTTTCTTTTACTTATTTACTTGTCTTTACATATTGCGGACAATGTAAGATTTAAGTTAGGGGGTGGGATTTATTTGCCTTATTATTTCATGCAGTTCACAGATGCCACTTTGTTAGGATATGAGCAAATTATTTTATTGTTTAAAAAAAATAAAAAAAAAATCTTTTATGCAATGGTTCTTGAGCTGATATTGAGTTTCCCTTTGTCTAGTTGACGCAATAACGATGACGCATTCGTCTTAATGCGTTACATGTGCATGCTTAGTTCTTCTACTATCATTATTAAGAGAAATTTTTATGATCTCTGATCTTCATTTTATTTGAGCACATAAGACAACAAATGCATGACTAGATGGATGAGTGAGTACAACTTGAATTTTCTGAAAACATAAATGCGGAGATTAAATAACCTGTGAGATTCGAGCCAATCGTCTTATTTGAGGGTTTTTACATCAACTCTGAATTGTTTTTAAAAAGGGTATTATGTTGAGTAGTCTCATTATTCTTTGCTTTGATTGAACACTAGAAGGGTACATCCATGAAATGCAAATTCTTTTGAAGGATTCCTAATACTGCTTGAACTGAAGAACTCTTGACCTTAGGAAGTAACTTAGGCCATCTTTGATAGCTGACATATGAGCCTAATCCCACCTTTACATATGTACCGCTAGTCACCCTTTTAAGCCTTTTTATGTAGCCTTTCTTTGGTAGCCCGATATCCTTACCCTACTCCAACTTGGAGTGTAAACCATATTTATGGCCTACCCTTTATCTATGGATGTGTTGAGATTGTTTCTATGTATGGGCAATAGTGAAAAGTGAGCTTGAAAGAATGAAAAAAAAAAGAAAAAAGAAAAAAATGCAAAGTGATGAAATCTCTTTTAAAGATCAAAGAAAATAAAAAAATACACGGAAAGGAGACGTGAAAAAATGGAAAAAATTAAAGAAAAGCTCAAATGAAGTTGAATTAAGCCCAAGTGATAATTTTATATCTCAACATGTTTCACAGATCGTTGAATTTCTTATATGCCCCTTCGTTTCATAACCCTTACCTTGCGCCTGACATTACAACCCTAACAAGTCCTAATGATCATTTGGAATATGGTTTAGAGGTGAGAGTAGTGGAGGGGATCCATATATGCATTTCACCTTTCTAGTGGGATTTATCTGTTCATGAAACTCTGGTTCTTTCATTTATAGGGTTTTTCATATATACATGTGAGTGGCATTTGAATTTGAATACATTTACTCTTTATAGCCCGCATGTAATGAGAGCATTTACACCCTATCCATGAATGTTTCATTTGTTGAGTGTATGCCATGTGAGGAGTTGAGTGAAAGCATAGTTTGGATGGGCTTTGAGAGTTTTGCTTACTTTGATATCAATGATGTTATGTTGTTGTCAATTCACACACTCACAATGAGATTAGCGAGAATGAAATATTTTTATTGATCTTGTTAGTTTGAGAACTTTGATGCTGCATGTGTGTCATATTGCCTTGGCATGTAGGTGTTTTGATGACTTTGTTGAGTTATTCGTATTTGTGAAGAAAGGGGAAGCATATTTTAGAAAAGAACCATTGCATTCGAATTTTGTTGGTATATTCACTGTAAACCATCAGGAGACAAAACTCCTTTTACTAGGGACACCTAGGGGTTTAAAGGCTTGTAGTATACGCTAAATACTATCGTGTTCCCTACGAAAGTGGCCTAGGTTTATGTAAGATTTTATTTGTTTCATTTTCTTAGTTTTTATTTTGCTTGAGGACTAGCAAAATCTAGGTTTGGGGGTATTTGATAATCATATTATTTATATGTTTATTTGCTCTTAAAATAAATTTATTAGTCCAATTTTATATTAATTCTATTTTAGTTGTATTTATTTATTTATTTTGCAATCAGGTGCACAACAATGGACTCGCAGCCTTGGCATTCTTTTAATTAAATTAAGTTGTGGCATATGGTGAATTGTTCATGTTTGTAGTGGGTCCCATGATAAATGAAAGAATCCAAAATTTCTTGTGGGCCCCTGCTATGTGAAAGAAGTTTAGCAAATGCTCAATTGCAATTTCGGCTGATTATTAATAGGAGCAGCATGAGGGGACTTGGATTATAAAGCAGCCCATTGGTCTAAAGTAGTCCTCCAAATAATTCATAAGCCAGCCTGTTGAAAGCCCAAGCAGCAAATATTAGAGGGAGGCCCAACCTTTTTAATTGAGGAGCCTAATAGGAAAAGGGGAAAAGGTTTTTATTTTTTAGAGAGGAGCAGCCGCCACTGGAAGAAAAGAAGGGAAAAGGAGCTGACTGGAAAAAGGAAGAGGAGGCAGCGACTGATTGAAGGAGGAGGAGCAACAGTTGATTTTTTTTCTTCCCTTTTTCCATTTGGAACTTTGCTTTGCATAGAATATTTTGGCGCCTAACTATTCCATGCTTCAGTAATTGTTTTCTTCCTTTATCTTTTTGGTACGAAGTAGATTGTTAGTATTTCCTTTCTTTTAGCAATTGATGACCATAATTCGTTTATTTAATTTATTTGATTTATTCTTTATTTTTGATTGTTAAATATAGCATTGTTTCTCATTTAGAGCATAACAGAACACTTTTGAAGATTGAGATTCATAAGTTATTTTATTTTCTTATTCAATTAATTGGTACATAGAAATAAGTATTTTGTTTATTTAAACATGCATTATTTAATTGTGTATTGTGTTCTAATTTCAAGCATGCAAGGCTAGGTTATTTTCTAGGGTTGAGGATGAATATAATTGATTGATTCCATTGCACATATTCATGCCCCATTGATTCTACTAATTTAGTGCTTTCGCGTTAAAAATAATTCTTTCTATTGGATGCCTATTTTTATTGATAAAAAAATAAGGTTGGATTCTCATTATTATTTATTGGATTCAGTTTATGATTTGTTCAAAGCAGATATAAACTATGTTTTAATAAAAATAATGAGTGTTTTGATTTTATACATATGTTTGGCTATGAAAGAATTAACAATCTGATTTTATAAAATAAATGGACTTAATTGATTTTATTTTCGCATTTAGTAGAGTCGAGAGACCAAACTAGTGTGAGATAAAAGTAGAATTTATTGGACATGAATATTAGGAAAATGAAATCAATTATATGATTCCGCCACCCTAGTATTTTATTATTGATTATTTTATTTTTTTATTTTTAGTTGATAGGAATTCCCTCAAAAATTTTAAGCTAAATTAGGAATTAATTAGAATTAGTGAGTGAGAAAAATACGTTCCATCCGTCAAGTCCTTAGGGTTCGACCTCGCACTTGTAAGCTATACTAAGTATTCGATTCGTACACTTGCGAGTATATAAAATATTCACAACAAGTTTTTGGCACCTTTGCCGGGGATTTGAAATTTTTTCCCAACATCTCACTAATTTGTATTACTTCCTTTTACTAGTTTCTTTAAAAAAAATATATTAAATAAAAAAATAGGAGTTGAGTAGTGCATGATTGTTGTTTGGAAGCGTGGTGATAAGAGATTGACTAAGATAGAGAACTTAGAGTTAAATCCTTTATTTGAGAAAGAAACAATGGCTGAAAAACAAGAAGAAGCAAAAACTTTAAAAGAACATTTATCTCCTATAACAACCAACCAACCTTCATGCATTGTGTTGTCTCCTACAACTGCAAATTATTTCGAGCTTAAACCACAAGTGATGCAACTTCTTCCCACTTTTCATGGAATCGATCAGGAAGATCCTTACCTCTATATTAAGAATTTTTAAGAAATTTGTGCCACTTTTAAATTTCAAAATTTTTCTGATGAATCGGTCCGCCTGCGTTTATTTCCTTTCTCCTTGAAAGGGAAAGCAAAGGTATGGCTTAACTTATTACCATCTAGGTCCATCTTTGGTTGGGAGACTTTGGTTTCTAAATTTCTAACTAAATTTTTTCCCATGTCAAAGACAAATGAACTTCGAAGACAAATATCCGATTTTAGTCAAAAGATCATGAAAAATTCTATGAATCTTGGGAAAGATTTAAGGACCTACTTTTGAGATGTCCCCACCATGGTTTTGAGACATGGAGACTTGTCCAATATTTTTACAATGGGTTAACTCAAACCAACCGAAACATGATTGAATCCATGAACAGTGGCACTTTCCTTAGTCTGACAGAAGACGAAGCTTACAATTTCCTTGAGAATCTATCCGAGAGCTCTCAGCAATGGGATTTCTCCTCTCGTAGGAATTCATCTTCTCAAGTCAAGAAGGAAGCTAAGAAAGAGGGAATATATGAGCTAACCGAAGATGTAGAGACTAGAAGTTAATTGGATAGTCTCTCAAAGAAACTTGAAGCGTTAGCTTTGCGGTTGGATAACAATTCAGTCAATCAAGTTCAAGCTGAAGGGTGCTCTGTGTGTGCTAGTCCTATGCATACATCACAAACTTGCCCCTTTATGGTAGGATTCTCCGAATTCATGCCACAACAAGTAAATGCGATGAATGATTACAAAAAGCAATTCAATAGCCCATTCACAGAGACTTACAATTCGGGTTGGAGAAATCACCCAAATTTTTCATGGGCACAAACTTAACCCATGCCAAATATGGGTGCCCCATCGGCTAATGTTCCACGACAGCAACCACCTCCTGGTTTTCGTTCACCAATCAATTCTTATCCATCATTTCAATCTACTCAGCCTGCTCAATCATCCCATGTCACTCCACAACAATTCTCATCTTTGGAGGACACTTTAAAACAATTCATTCAAGTGACCACCCAAAATAAGCAGACTTCAAGTCAAATTTTGCAAGAAGTTAGGAACAATGGCCTCATGAACAATCAAGCTATCATCAAGTTAGAGAGTTAAATGGGTCAATTGGCTAGTCATTTGGGTGAGAGAGAAAATGGTAAATTTTCGAGTCAGCCGATTCTGAATCCTAAAGGTGTTTCCTCGAGTGGGATAACTCCTAACCCACCAAATGCACCAACACATGGGCAAGTTCAAGCCATCACCACCCTTAGGTCGGGAAAAGAAATTGATAGCGAAGAAGAAGAGAAAGAAGAAGAGCAGTATCTAGATGAGGTTGAGCCTACACCTCAAGTTGTTAACCAAGCTCCTCTTGCTAAGCAAGCAAGTGAAGATCTCTCGAGTAGGTCCTTTGTTCCTAAAGCCCCATTTCCTCATAGGCTAAAAGATAATAAGAAGGGTACTCAATTCGAAGAAATTTTGGAAGTGTTTAAGCAAGTTCAGATAAACATTCCATTACTTGATTCCATCAAGCAAGTACCTTCTTATGCCAAGTTTCTCAAAGACTTGGTCACTCAAAAGAGGAGAACAAATGTTTCAAAAAAGGCATTTTTAGCTGAACATGCAAGCTCCATTATTCAATGCAAGATCCCTGTCAAGTATAAGGACCCTGGATGTCCAACAATCTCATGCAAGATAGGAGATCATCATATTGAGCGAGCTTTGGTTTTGGGGGCTATTGTGAACTTACTGCCATATTCTGTGTATGTACAGTTGCATTTAGGAGAGTTTAAGCCCACACCAATGACAATACAACTTGCTGATAGGTCAGTGAAAATTCCTAGGGGTGTCATTGAAGATGTTTTGATCAAGGTATATACTTTCTATTTTCCTGTGGGCTTTGTTTTCCTTGATGCTGAGCCTGTTCAGAACACAAGAGGCCAAATTCTAGTGATTTTAGGGCTACCATTTCTTGCTACATCCAACGCCCTCATCAATTGCAGAAATGGAGTGATAAAAATTTCTTTTGGGAATCTCACAGCTGAGCTAAATGTTTTTGACATTAGCAAGACCTCGAAAGACACTGATGATAATGATTTTGGACAAGTCCATTTGATTGATAGTCTAATAGAGGAATCTTTCTTGCAAACTTGTAAAAAGGACCCATTAGAAGCTTGTATGGCCCATTTTGGTTGTGATTTCAATATTGATGAATCTATAGAGCAAGTCAATGCAGTTTTAGATTCAGTGCCTGTCATGGGTACACATTCTTTCTAACCAAAACCAGTGCCTCTCAATCTTTCATCAACTCCCCGACCTCCTTCCATTGAAGAACCACCGAAGTTGGACCTAAAGCCCTTGCCAGATGATTTGAAATATGCATTTCTAGGTCCAGCAGAGTCGTTGCCAGTTATCATAGCTTCTAATCTAGATAATACTCAAGAGAAAAAATTACTTGAAGTCCTTCACGAGCATAAGGAAGCTGTCGGGTGGTCTATTACAGATTTGAAAGGAATCAGCCCGTCAGTTGTCATACATAAGATTCACTTATAGGAGAATGCAAAACCCTCCCGTGAACCACAAAGAAGGCTGAATCCAGTGATGCAAGAAGTAGTTAGGGCTGAGGTACTCAAGCTTTTTGATGCGGGAATTATATACCCGATATCAGATAGTAAGTGGGTGAGCCTTGTGCAAGTAGTTCTTAAGAAATCAGGAATTATAGTGGTAGTCAATGAGCATAATGAGTTAGTTCCATCTCGTATTCAGACAGGATGGGGTGTTTGTATTGACTATCGAAAGTTGAATTCAATGACTAGGAAGGATCACTTTCCCCTTCCTTACATTGACCAAATGCTGGAAAGGTTAGCCGGTCATGCTTATTACTTCTTTTTGGATGGTTATTCCGGCTATAATCAAATTCCAATTGATCCATCTGATCAAGAGAAGACAACCTTCACGTGCCCTTTTGGTACATTCGCCTACCGACGCATGTCTTTTGGGCAATGCAATGCACCTGCCACTTTTCAGCGGTGCATGATTTCCATATTCTCAGATATAGTAGAGCGATTCTTGGAGGTTTTCATGGATGATTTTTCTGTATTTGGGTCTTCTTTTGATGAATTTTTGAAACACCTAGCTCTAGTCTTAGAGAGGTGTAGAGAGAAAAACCTAGTGCTTAATTGGGAGAAGTGCCATTTTATGGTATAAAAAGAAATTGTTCTTGGGCATATCATCTCTAAAGAGGGAATTGAAGTAGACAAGGCTAAAGTAGAGTTAATCTCTAACCTACAGCCTCCGCGGACAGTTAAGGAGATTCGCTCATTTTTAGGCCATGCTGGTTTTTACAGGCGTTTTATCAAAGATTTTAGCAAGTTTGCTAAACTCTGTGCAATCTCCTCGCTAAAGACGCCCCATTTGATTTCAATGAAGCATGCCAAAAAGCCTTTGAGACGTTGAAATCTGCTCTGACCTCTGCACCTATTATCCGGTCCCCTAACTGGAACCTTCCATTTGAGATCATGTGTGATGCCTCTGATTATGCAGTTGGGGCAGTTTTAGGTCAGAGAATCGATAAAGTCCCTCATGTGATTTACTATGCAAGCAGAACTTTGAACGATGCTCAGCTCCATTACTCTACCACAGAGAAAGAGTTGCTAGCAGTCGTATTTGCCCTAGACAAGTTTAGGTCCTATCTCTTGGGATCTAAAGTCATTGTCTATTCAGATCATGCCGCTTTGAAATACTTGCTTTCCAAGAAAGATGCAAAGTTACGGCTGATTCGGTGGGTCTTGTTGCTCCAAGAGTTTGATTTGGAGATTAAAGATAAGAAAGGAGTTGAGAATGTTGTTGCAGACCATCTATCTAGGCTTATAGTAGAACTCTTAAATGATCCTTTGCCCATAGCCGAGACATTTCCTGATGAGCAGCTTATGCATGTTTCTCAGTCACCTTGGTATGCGGATATTGTTAATTATCTTGTCACACATGAAATGCCAAATCATTGGTCTAAGCAAGATAAGTGGAAATTCTTGTCCGAGGTGAAGCACTTTTATTGGGATGATCCCTATCTTTTGAAGTATTGTCCTGATCAGGTAATTAGGAGATGTATCCCTGAGGAGGATCAAATGCAAATTCTCTCTTTTTGCCATGATCAGCCGTGTGGAGGCCATTTTAGTGGAAAAAAGACAGCTACTAAAGTATTATAGTGTGGATTTTATTGGCCTTCCTTGTTTCGTGATGCACATGCCTATTGTGTTGCTTGTGAGAGATGTTAAAAGTTAGGTAGTCTCACGCGACGAAGTATGATGCCCCTTAATCCCATTTTGATAGTGGAGATCTTTGATGTGTGGGGGATAGATTTTATGGGACCTTTTCCTAACTCATTTGGCAATCTCTATATTTTGGTAGCCGTTGACTATGTGTCAAAGTGGGTGGAGGCTATTGCGTGCAGAATAAATGACCACAAAGTGGTGGTTAAATTTTTAAAAGAGAATATTTTTGCACGATTTGGTACACCCCGCGCTATCATTAGTGATGGGGGGTTGCACTTTTGCAATAGACCATTTAAAGATCTAATGAAGAAGCATGTAGTAATTCATAAAGTGTCAACCGCGTACCACCCACAAACTAGTGGGCAAGCTAAAATTTCAAATAGGGAGATTAAGCACATCTTAGAGAAGACGGTAAATCCCAATAGGAAGGATTGGTCAATCCGACTGACAGATGCTTTGTGGGCATACCGTACTGCGTACAAGACTCCCATTGGAATGTCTCCTTACCGCTTAGTGTATGGCAAGGCATGTCATTTACCTGTTGAGTTGGAACATAAAGCTCTTTGGGCTGTTAGTCAGCTGAATTTTGATGTCGACCAAGCAGGTAATCATAGGAAGCTTCAAATTATCGAGCTAGAAGAGATAAGGAATGATGCTTATGATTGTGCAAAATCGTATAAGGAGAGGATGAAAAGGGTGTATGATCAAAAGATTCTTAGGAAATCCTTTCACCCTGGCCAGAAAGTCCTTCTATATAATACTCGTTTGCATCTATTCCCAGGAAAGTTGAAGTCTAAATGGTCCGATCCTTTCATAGTCCGGCAAGTGTATCCTCATGGGACCATTGAGATTCAGAATCCCAAAGATGGTATTGTGTTTAAAGTGAATGGCCATCGTTTAAAACCATTTTTGGAGTTAAAAAATCCAGAAGTTGAAGTTATGCTTTTGGAGGATCCCATTTATCGGGATTGATTTTTTTGAGGCCATGATTCATGTATATTATTGTATATTTGAATTTTCTATTTTTTGCTTTTCTTTGTTCTATTTCTAACAAAAGTGCAGGATTATCTCTTTGATTTGAGCTTTAAATCTGGAATTTATTGAGCTGTCCATACGAGGCATACATTCATATTCAGGTGATATCTTTCTTTTACTTATTTACTTGTCTTTACATATTGCGGACAATGTAAGATTTAAGTTAGGGGGTGGGATTTATTTGCCTTATTATTTCATGCAGTTCACAGATGCCACTTTGTTAGGATATGAGCAAATTATTTTATTGTTTAAAAAAAATAAAAAAAAAATCTTTTATGCAATGGTTCTTGAGCTGATATTGAGTTTCCCTTTGTCTAGTTGACGCAATAACGATGACGCATTCGTCTTAATGCGTTACATGTGCATGCTTAGTTCTTCTACTATCATTATTAAGAGAAATTTTTATGATCTCTGATCTTCATTTTATTTGAGCACATAAGACAACAAATGCATGACTAGATGGATGAGTGAGTACAACTTGAATTTTCTGAAAACATAAATGCGGAGATTAAATAACCTGTGAGATTCGAGCCAATCGTCTTATTTGAGGGTTTTTACATCAACTCTGAATTGTTTTTAAAAAGGGTATTATGTTGAGTAGTCTCATTATTCTTTGCTTTGATTGAACACTAGAAGGGTACATCCATGAAATGCAAATTCTTTTGAAGGATTCCTAATACTGCTTGAACTGAAGAACTCTTGACCTTAGGAAGTAACTTAGGCCATCTTTGATAGCTGACATATGAGCCTAATCCCACCTTTACATATGTACCGCTAGTCACCCTTTTAAGCCTTTTTATGTAGCCTTTCTTTGGTAGCCCGATATCCTTACCCTACTCCAACTTGGAGTGTAAACCATATTTATGGCCTACCCTTTATCTATGGATGTGTTGAGATTGTTTCTATGTATGGGCAATAGTGAAAAGTGAGCTTGAAAGAATGAAAAAAAAAAGAAAAAAGAAAAAAATGCAAAGTGATGAAATCTCTTTTAAAGATCAAAGAAAATAAAAAAATACACGGAAAGGAGACGTGAAAAAATGGAAAAAATTAAAGAAAAGCTCAAATGAAGTTGAATTAAGCCCAAGTGATAATTTTATATCTCAACATGTTTCACAGATCGTTGAATTTCTTATATGCCCCTTCGTTTCATAACCCTTACCTTGCGCCTGACATTACAACCCTAACAAGTCCTAATGATCCTTTGGAATATGGTTTAGAGGTGAGAGTAGTGGAGGGGATCCATATATGCATTTCACCTTTCTAGTGGGATTTATCTGTTCATGAAACTCTGGTTCTTTCATTTATAGGGTTTTTCATATATACATGTGAGTGGCATTTGAATTTGAATACATTTACTCTTTATAGCCCGCATGTAATGAGAGCATTTACACCCTATCCATGAATGTTTCATTTGTTGAGTGTATGCCATGTGAGGAGTTGAGTGAAAGCATAGTTTGGATGGGCTTTGAGAGTTTTGCTTACTTTGATATCAATGATGTTATGTTGTTGTCAATTCACACACTCACAATGAGATTAGCAAGAATGAAATATTTTTATTGATCTTGTTAGTTTGAGAACTTTGATGCTGCATGTGTGTCATATTGCCTTGGCATGTAGGTGTTTTGATGACTTTGTTGAGTTATTCGTATTTGTGAAGAAAGGGGAAGCATATTTTAGAAAAGAACCATTGCATTCGAATTTTGTTGGTATATTCACTGTAAACCATCAGGAGACAAAACTCCTTTTACTAGGGACACCTAGGGGTTTAAAGGCTTGTAGTATACGCTAAATACTATCGTGTTCCCTACGAAAGTGGCCTAGGTTTATGTAAGATTTTATTTGTTTCATTTTCTTAGTTTTTATTTTGCTTGAGGACTAGCAAAATCTAGGTTTGGGGGTATTTGATAATCATATTATTTATATGTTTATTTGCTCTTAAAATAAATTTATTAGTCCAATTTTATATTAATTCTATTTTAGTTGTATTTATTTATTTATTTTGCAATCAGGTGCACAACAATGGACTCGCAGCCTTGGCATTCTTTTAATTAAATTAAGTTGTGGCATATGGTGAATTGTTCATGTTTGTAGTGGGTCCCATGATAAATGAAAGAATCCAAAATTTCTTGTGGGCCCCTGCTATGTGAAAGAAGTTTAGCAAATGCTCAATTGCAATTTCGGCTGATTATTAATAGGAGCAGCATGAGGGGACTTGGATTATAAAGCAGCCCATTGGTCTAAAGTAGTCCTCCAAATAATTCATAAGCCAGCCTGTTGAAAGCCCAAGCAGCAAATATTAGAGGGAGGCCCAACCTTTTTAATTGAGGAGCCTAATAGGAAAAGGGGAAAAGGTTTTTATTTTTTAGAGAGGAGCAGCCGCCACTGGAAGAAAAGAAGGGAAAAGGAGCTGACTGGAAAAAGGAAGAGGAGGCAGCGACTGATTGAAGGAGGAGGAGCAACAGTTGATTTTTTTTCTTCCCTTTTTCCATTTGGAACTTTGCTTTGCATAGAATATTTTGGCGCCTAACTATTCCATGCTTCAGTAATTGTTTTCTTCCTTTATCTTTTTGGTACGAAGTAGATTGTTAGTATTTCCTTTCTTTTAGCAATTGATGACCATAATTCGTTTATTTAATTTATTTGATTTATTCTTTATTTTTGATTGTTAAATATAGCATTGTTTCTCATTTAGAGCATAACAGAACACTTTTGAAGATTGAGATTCATAAGTTATTTTATTTTCTTATTCAATTAATTGGTACATAGAAATAAGTATTTTGTTTATTTAAACATGCATTATTTAATTGTGTATTGTGTTCTAATTTCAAGCATGCAAGGCTAGGTTATTTTCTAGGGTTGAGGATGAATATAATTGATTGATTCCATTGCACATATTCATGCCCCATTGATTCTACTAATTTAGTGCTTTCGCGTTAAAAATAATTCTTTCTATTGGATGCCTATTTTTATTGATAAAAAAATAAGGTTGGATTCTCATTATTATTTATTGGATTCAGTTTATGATTTGTTCAAAGCAGATATAAACTATGTTTTAATAAAAATAATGAGTGTTTTGATTTTATACATATGTTTGGCTATGAAAGAATTAACAATCTGATTTTATAAAATAAATGGACTTAATTGATTTTATTTTCGCATTTAGTAGAGTCGAGAGACCAAACTAGTGTGAGATAAAAGTAGAATTTATTGGACATGAATATTAGGAAAATGAAATCAATTATATGATTCCGCCACCCTAGTATTTATTATTGATTATTTTATTCCCGTATTTTTAGTTGATAGGAATTCCCTCAAAATTTCTAAGCTAGATTAGGAATTAATTAGAATTAGTGAGTGAGAAAAATACGTTCCATCCGTCAAGTCCTTAGGGTTCGACCTCACACTTGTAAGCTATACTAAGTATTCGATTAGTGCACTTGCGAGTATATAAAACATTCACAACAAGTATCAACCTCTCGACCACTAGAACTCTTGCATATGGATCTAGTAGGACCTATTCCTAAACATAGCATGAGTGGTGCTGTCTATATTTTAGATCTAGCTTATGATTATTCACGATTCACTTGGGTTGATTTTCTAAAATTCAAAAATGAAGCGATAAACTCCTTCTCTGCTTTATGTAAGAAAATTCAAAATCAACAGGGAAACTCTATTGTTTATATTCTGTCTGATCATGGAATAGAATTTGACAATTCTTATTTCATAATGTTCTGTGATGAGCACGGTATAAGTCATAACTTTTCTGCACCTTACACACCTCAATCAAACGGTGTAGTTGAAAGGAAAAATCGTACTCTACAAGAAATGGCCAATACTATACTTAATGAATATCGACTTCCTAAATATTTTTGGGCCGAAGCAATTGCAACATCCTGTTATATTTTGAATCGAGTCTTGCTAAGAACAATGTTACTCAAAACTCCCTATGAACTTTTTTATAAAAGAACTCCAAAAATAAATTATTTTCGTGTTTTTGGGAGCAAATGCTTTATTCTAAATACTAAACAATATCTAGTAAAATTCGACCCCAAATCTGATGAAGGAATATTTCTGGGATATTCACTAAATAGTAAAGCATATAGAGTGTTTAATAAAAGAACTCTAGTCGTGGAAGAATCAATGAATGTAACCTTTGATGAATCTAAACCCCCTCCAAAATACAAAGAACTGGCAGAAAATGATACAGTCATTGAGGACATTCTCAGAAATATGGAAGAACCAAAAATAGATGATATATCTCAACCTGTCAATATTAATCCTCTTGAAAATCCTAATCCCCAGCTAAATGACTTGCCCAAAGAATCACATGTTATAAGAAATCATCCAATAGAAAATGTAATTGGTGGTATCGATAAAGAAATTCTTACAAGATCACAGGCACAAAACATGGTCAGTCATCTATCTTTTCTGTCCCAAATTGAGCCTAAAAATATAAAAGATGCATTGCTTGATGAAGAATGGATAATAGCTATACAAGAAGAACTTGAACAGTTCACCAGAAACAAAGTCTGGGAATTAGTTCCAACTCCCGAAGAAACCTCTATTATTGGAACTCGATGGGTTTTTCGTAATAAGTTAGATGAAAATGGAACTGTTATACGTAATAAGGCACGATTAGTTGCACAAGGGTACAATCAACTTGAAGGAATTGACTATGATGAAACATATGCTCCTGTTGCTAGAATTGAGTCTATACATATGTTATTAGCTTTTGCATGCCATAAAGATTTTAAACTATTTCAAATGGATGCATGTCAAATCTGCTTTTCTGAATGGTGTCATTGAGGAAGAAGTTTATGTTAAACAACCCCTTGGCTTTGAAGACTTTGATCATCCTGAATATGTATATAAACTGTACAAAGCTTTATACGGTCTAAAACAAGCTCTCAGGGCATGGTATAAAAGACTAAGTAAATTCTTGTTAGAAAATGGTTATAAAAGGAGCACAGTAGATACTACCCTTTTTTAAAAATATAAAAATGATGATATTCTTATTTTACAAATATATGTTGATGACATCATTTTTGGATCTACTAACATGACTATGTGCAAGGATTTCTCTGAAAGCATGAGTAAGGAATTTGAAATGAGCATGATGGGAGAATTAAATTTCTTCCTAGGACTACAAATCAAGCAAGGAGAAAAAGGTATTCATATCTCTCAATCCAAATATTGCAAAGATATGATTAAGAAATTTGGTCTAGAATATGTGAAACCTCTTAATACTCCTATGTAAACTACTGATAAACTAACTGCTGATGAAAATGGAAAATGTATTGTAACAAAGAAGTATCGAGGAATGATTGGAAGTCTCCTATACATCACAGCTAGTCGACCTGACATTATCTTCAGTATCTGCAAATGCGCCAGATTTCAAGCAAACCCTAAAGAATCTCATTTGGTTGCAGTAAAAAGAATATTTCGATATCTTAAAGGAACTACAGACATAGGTCTATGGTATCTTAAAGGTCAACCATTTGACCTTGTGTGTTTTTCTGATTCTGACTATGCCGATCATCATGTTGATCGAAAAAGCACAAGTGGCACTTGTTAGTTCTTAGGCGGATGTTTAGTTTTCTGGTTCTCTAAGAAACAAAACTCGATATCTATTTCAACCACCGAAGCCAAATATATAGCTGCTGCACGGTGTTATGCACAGATATTGTGGATGAAATAGACCCTTGCCGATTACAATATAAAATTTAATTATGTCTCAATCATATGTGATAATACGAGCACTATTAACTTGAGTAAAAATACCATATTACATGCTAGATCAAAACACATTGATGTTAGATATCATTTCTTACGGGATCATGTAAACAATGGTATTATTAAACTAGAACATATTGACACAAAATTAAATATTGCTGATATATTTACTAAACTACTAAGTTCTGATAGATTTTGTAAATTACGTTTGGATTTAGGAATATTAGATATTATCTCATAAAATATTAAATCTTTCTCTTATTTAAATTTCATTTAATTTTATATATATATATATATATATTATCATTAATATTATAATATAAATATATTTTCTTGATTTATATATAGTCATATTATCAATATTTTTTTTATCTCTTTTATCATATTTAAAAAATAATAATTTTAACATATATTTAATTATATTATTAATATATAATGCTAATTTATATATATATATATGTATATATATATATATATATTTATAATATATTTGTTCATATATCTATATACTTATATTATCTATTTAAGTATGTATTTTTATATTAAAATTCTATATATATTAATCTTTCTTATTTATCATTTATCACATTCTATTACTATTATAAATATTTTATTATGTATATAGATATATATATACATAATAATTGAAATTATTAATTTATAGATTTTAATATAAATATTTTAGCATTTTTTACTATTAATTTTATCAAAAATTACATTTTATAACATTTATTATATATTTATATGTCTGATCTGATCTGAGAACGCATCAACAGACTCATCAAACGGTCAACTACAAGCACAATCCGCGTCTATCAAATCCAACCAATCAGGAGCCAGCTAACCAAAATACACGGATCACTCATACCAACCGTTTGATCAACAAAAGAAATACCGTCATGTTGTTTTGTTCTAGTCTGATAAACTCTACCTCCTTCATATGACGAATACTTTCAGGAAAGTACTTATCATTGAACAGTTTCTGGAATGCTTCCCAAGACATCTTGAGTGCGGCAGGCTGGGTACGCTTCACGGATTCCCACCAGTAATCTACCTCTCCACGGAACATAAACGTGGCGAATGGAACCTTCTGTTCCTCCGTGCATCCCAAGACATCAAATATCTTGGTAATTTGTTTAATCCACGTCTCCGCCTTGATCGGATTCGGTTTTCCCAAAAACTCTGGTGGTCCCAATTCTTTGAACTGCTTGGCAGTGACAAGCCGCGAGTTGTTATTATCTCCACCTGTATTTTGCACACGAGTTTCCCACGTCTGGTTTTGCATGAACTGCAAAAAACTTCTAAACATCTCATTGTTTATCGTCTAATCAGCGTTGTTTTCAGGATGAACATTGCCTTCCTGTTGCACGTTCTCTTGGTTGGTGATTAAAGGTGTCTCCACGGTCTCATTCACTTCATTGTTAACATTCTCAGCTGCCATTCTCAAATACTTCCATAAAATAAGGGTTAATTAAACAAATTAACATATCACATATTAACCCTATGCTCCGACTGACCAATTAAATACCACATAAGCTTAGGTAGGACATACTAGTGAAGTATTTACTCGTCTCTCCCCTCCTAGTTCTATTCCCAGATCTCCAACAGAGATCATATCCCTAAGCACTGATACCAACTGTGACGCCCCCCAGAATAGGTCCAGTCAACCCAACCCATTTTGAGTCGTCAAATACATGGTACAGAATTCAAATACAAACTTTATATCACACGGTCGTGCAAAATACGACCACACAACTGTGAGTGTCAATACAAATATGTAAAAAATATTAACATTCAAACTAAGTCCTCATTACAATTATTCTCACACTATTTATCAGAAATAGTGAGGACTACTACTGCTCTAACTCGGACCATCACTCTGTCCCCCGACTAGTTCCCGCAACATTCTCATTTCCTAAAGAGGACAATAGAAGAAAAGGGTGAGCTCAACTAGCCCAGTAAAGAATATTATGACTAAGATAATGAAAAATAAATTATCGTTAGTCTTCAATAATTCAGATAAAATATTATTGACAACAAGTTTTAGATCAATATTCGCAGCGGAAATAACAATTCATTAAAAGAGTTAAGTAGAGAATGAAGTCTACTATCTTCTATGATTTAAAAGCCCATCATCAATATTTTATCCCTGTAACATCAATCAATATATATTTCAAATCAAATATTCATCTTTGCACTACGGCCAAAGATATTCATTTGTATCACCAGTGGTCATGTTCATCTCAACACCTGTCTATCTTTGCACTACGGCCAAAGATATTCATCAGGTAATCATTCATCTTTGCTCTACAGGCTAAAGATATTCAGTTATATCACCTTTTAGGACTGAGGATGATGAAAAGCAATATAAACAACGAATCCAATGAGATAAAGGACAAAGATTAAGGATTCGTATTTTAGTTTATCCAAGTTCAAGAATATTCTATAATAATACTTTGTGGAGCAAAATTCAAGAATAAAGCTCAAAACTTAGATCCAATCAAAGATAGTAACCATAACAGACAATTTGAACAAATAGAAGAAAATTTAATTTTTTCGTGAATAGTGTCGTATACGTGAATAGTAATCCCGACGGAAAAAGTAAGAATTTCATAATAAAATTCATGCCAATATTTTGGTATAATGATATTGAAAAGAATAACATCATTTATGAAAGAAAATAACATCCCTTACCTCAAAAGAATAATATCTCTGACTGGAATATCGGATATAAGGCTGAAAAAAACTTGCACTGAATAGTAACACTCAAAGTATCTAAATACTCACAAAAATACACTCGATATTATAGAGAGAAAAAACTTCTGATTCTGGTGTGATTTTTAATTCTAACCTAAGCACCCTATTTATAGAAAAAGCTTAGGTTGTCAAAGTAGACTTTTTAATAAAATAATATTTTAAAAAAAAAAAATTCCAGCCGCCTGTTGACCCCAAAAGCCATCAGTCACCAGTGGGGCCCGCCTCCCATTAAAAAAAATATTTATTTTTTCAAAACTTCAATAATTCATAATAAATAGCTCTTTTGTCAGAAAAATACAAATTTTATGTCTTTCTATATGAAATTTAATTCTCTACAACTTTGTATAAGAAAATTTTTCCAAATTCCAAACATAAATTATCCAAAATCCATAAACGGATGATTTTCCACACCAAAATACTGATAAAAATACATCAGCACTAATTCCTTCTTTTATATCCACAAAATAAATATTTTCTTATCATATAAATTAATAATTAATTATTCATAAATAATATTACAGAACTACAATATTGACAACCAGATCGTTCCCAAGAAAGAGGGGGCCTTCCGATAAGGACTTATCCTTACTGGCGCGCAATTAAATAACCCCTCCTAGACAGAACTTCTTTAGACATTGTCAATAATGCTATCTAATAATATTATTCAACTAATATGAATTATTGAGGTGATAATGTGAAATACTGTGCAATGACAATTATTGAATCAATAAAATATCATGCAATTATCAATGTAGCAATTATTGAATCAATCATAGCAATGTAGCAATTATTGATATAAAATATCAACGTAGCAATTATTGAATCAATAAAATATCATGCAATTATTGAATCAATAATATAAAATATTGAACAGTAATTACTGTAACAATAATTGAGTAAGTGCCTTCTTTCGTAAGAATCAATAATTCAAAATAATGTGTAATACTGTGTGCTACTGTGCAACACCGCGTATTACTGTATTTTAATCACCGGATATTTCAACAGAACTAACGGTAACAACTACGCCGTTATTTTATAAAAAGGTTATTTCTGTCGCTTTCTATATCCGACAGTTATTCCGTTGTGGGGCCCACAAATAGCTGCGCTGTCGTACGAATATTCCCCGACAACAAGAATATTGCACGACCAAACGAATATTCCCCAACAATAATGAATATTTTATAACCACTTGCTCATTTTAAAATATTTGCACATTTCACCCATAACTTTTCACATTTATCAAATCAACACCTTACTATTTCGAAATAATATATAAAGAAAATTAAATCTTTATTCATAAAAGTTAGGGTCTTACATTATATATATATAAGTATATGAATATTTTCAAAAAAAATCATATATATACATATGTGTGTATGAAACCCTAGAATTTTCACTTAAAAAAAGGGGGTTTTCGGTATTGATATATATTCGTAAATATATGTTCAAAACTGATATGTTCGAAACCCTAAATGTTTCTGTCTAAGTTTTTTTTCTGAAATTTTATTAACTAATTTTTTTTAACAGATTTACTTTTCATTTATATATATACTTTTCAAAACCCTAAAATTTCAAAAATAATTTAAAAAATGTATATATATATATATAAATATATCTGAAATTTCATATCTATGTGTGTAATAACTGATGTATACCTTATTCATATATACATGGTTCCGTTGCCTCTGTAAGTCTGAAATTTCTATGTGTATATATATACAACTATATGTATCTGTGAGTGTGATTTCTTCTGTATGAATATCCACTTCTTCTGTTGATACACCTTTGCTATACTGTGGAACAACTGAAAGCTACTTAGCTTGAGTTAGCTGTGCTCAGGTAATATCTGTTTCTCTTTCTCTCTGATAAACTGATTAGATGGTGATATCATCTGGATATAGACATTGGGTGATAGAGATAATTTTCATGTTTATGTTCTGCATCTTACTATATTTGACAATGTATACCATTGTTATGTATTGTTATGTGTGATAGAGATCATATTTACAATATCATTGTTATGTGTTGTATTTAACACTGATTTGTTGAATCTCTGTGTTGGTTTACTATCTTCTGATATGGGCTAAGAAGCAATGATAACATATCTCTGTGTTGTATTTAACATTGACTTGTTGAATCCCTATATTGGTTTACTATCTTCTGATAAGGGCCAATAAGCAATGATAGCTTATCTCTTTATTGATATTGAACCATACATGTTCTGTCTACAACCTGCAGATTTCTTAAATTTTTATGTCTTATGATTGGACATCTGGTTATTTAAAAAAAAAAAATTAGAACTAACGTAGTCTAATCCATCATTCCTACCCATCTGCTTTTAAAAAAGAGAGGAGAAAACTGACAAATGATTTAAACCCACTACAGTGCTAATCATGACTGACCCTCTTACTTTTCACCGTGCACAGTCACTACTTGAGAACTGTTTATTTTGACAATCAAGTCATATCATATTACTTAAACTGAGAGTTTTAGTAATGTACTTTTTCTATAAAAGAATAGTTTTTCAAAACTAACTGCATCAAACTACCAGTCCTATTTTCTGCAGTCTTTGCACTTCTATCTCTTTGCATACACTATCTTTTAAAAATAATGCTTCCAGTCTATTCTTCCAAAAGAAAGAAACTTGCATTGCTTACTGAGTCTCATCCTGATATCTATACCCCTATGCTGCTTACACTAACTGCCAAAACTAAGTATGAGCATATGAGACCCAATTTGACTCCTGGGTAAGAACTTCTTTCAACAGTTTTCCTCAGTTGTTAGAAAATATAACAAATATAGGATGGGATTGTCTTATTTCTTTCAAGAATAGAGAAATATTTCCTAGTTTGATTGCAAAGTTTTATGCACACATGACATTTGTTCGTGACTCAACTGGTTTCTTATCTTGCATTAAAACATACTTCTTCTGCATGCACTTAGTCTCAGAAATGATTTCTTAGACTTTCCAAAGATAAATGAATACACTTGTCCTATAGGCATCTCTACTACTGAATGCATCACTTTCAAACACAATCTCTCTCTCACCATTGACCAACTTGTGCCTGCAAATTTATTTGACTGTCTATGCAAAGTTCATCTTGACTTCTTCACTGCTGAATGTCAATTTTTGGGAAAAATTTTTAGACATAATTTTATGCCTGTCAGAAATGACAAACTTCTGCACCCATTTGACATAGAACTCATGAAATGCATTTTGACTAAATGTATGCCATATAGTCTACCATACTTTCTCCTAACATCTTTTGAGTTCTGCTACTATAACAACTGCATGGGATATGGTCTTCTGTTGACTCGTATTTTCATACATCTTGGCATTCCAGTTCATTTTCATAAGGCCCAAGTGGTTCACAATAGTAACATTGTGTCACACTTGAACCTTCTCCCTAAGCCTTTGATCATTTTTCAACCAAATGACACTGATCATATTGAGTCTCATTTAAACCTACTGTCCTAAATTGATTCTCTGAATAGTATGAATCAACTTTCTTTGAAGAATCAAACTGCCATTATGAATCAGTTAGAAGCTTTGCAGTTGTCTGTGCATCATATTCAAGACATGATGAGTGTGTTGATGGAACATCAGAAGGTATCCATTCCTCCTTATAACTTCACTGCCTTAAAAAGCTCTGCACAGATTGATCACACTGATCAAACTCCCACTGATCCCCATCTTACAACCCTTGGTTTGAATTTCTCCCCTCTTAATTTTGATGAAATCTAACTATCCGGGATAAATGTATTCCATATATACTTAACTAACTATTCGGGATAACTATATAACATACTAACATACTGATAATTAGGATTATCTATCATGCTTGCTTAACTACTTTGACTCTGCAGGTAATTTTTTTAACTAACAGGTTCTGCAGGTACTCGGTATCTTTTCTTAACTCTCTATTTTTGTTAATGACAAAGGGGGAGAAGAAAAATATCAGATTAAGATATGTACTACTTATAGTATATACTAAGTAGTATATGAGATTGACAGGAATGAGTATGCTGGATATAACTACATACTGGATATAACTGCTATATAACTATCATAACTGTCTGGATGGGTTAAATGGTTTGCATGCCAGATATAACTACTATATACTGTCTGGATGGTTTGGACGGTTGGTTCGTCTGATAGGTTTTCAAAAATTTAAAATTCTTTTCTAAAAACCGATTCATGATCCTAGGGGGAGCACCATGAATTAAGGGGGACTTCTGAAAACCAAAATATTTTTACTAATTGTCATCATCAAAAAGGGGAGATTGATAGGTCTCCAAATCTGGGTATTTTATTTTGATGATAACAAATTAGGTAAATAAGTCAAAAGAGTAGAATCCTCTCTATAGAATTAAAAATATTAAACTTGTTTTTAATTACCTCATTTATTGTGACCAAAAATATTTATTTTCTAAAACTTCATTTGAATTTATTTTCTAACCTTGATAAAACTAATATCTAAGTGTTAATAAAATGAATTCATATAGTAACATTTCCTAAGGCAAGGAGATTCCTATATCTTTTTCAAAATGATTTTATAAATCATTTATGGGCAAAAAAAATATTTCTAAATATATATTATATATATATATATATATATATATCCGTATATATATATATATATATGTTAAGTATACATATATGATATATATGTGTGTGCATGTGTATATGTGTGGTGTGTGCATGTGTATATGTGTAGTGCATGTGAGTGTGTGCTGTTGGAATTTGTGTGATGTGCCTTTGAATTGAAGAAGGCTTATGCCTTTGTGAAATGCTGGCATGTTTGGGCATATTATATAATGACTTACATGTAGTAAACAAAAATGTTGGGCCAAAACTTTACTTCATTCGAAAAATTTCAAATGATCCGAGCCCTTTAAAATTCATCATGCAATCCGGACCTTCTATTTCAAAAATAAATTTCTAAAATTACAGTTTTGCCCTAAACTCAAAAATCCTATATATAGGAGGCTTTTTCATTCATTTTAATTTATCAATTTACAAATCTGGAAAGTTTACTCTCCTTGCCTACATTCTGTCCAATTAAGCTTTCACTCTCTCTTCTTTTAATGAAAGCTCTAATTTTATCTTGAAGAGAAAAATTGGTCAAAGTATTTGAAATAAGTTATTAATTTATTACTGTTCATGTTATCTCATACTTGCTTATATATATAGATAATCAGATATAAAATGCTATACACATTTATATATATATATATATATTTCATCTATTAATATCGAGTAAAAAGTCAGTACTTAGATACCGATATAATTCGAAAGTAATTTCTTTGAAATTCTCCGAACGGTTTTTAAAATCCTAAGTGGCCTTTTACTGACATAAATAATCTATATAAATATTGTATAATATTTATATGATTATCAAGTTGTGAATCGAATAATTTAGTAAGTACTTAGATACTGATATTCGGAGATATTTCTTAACAAAGAATATTGTCTGAACGTTCTTTGAAATCCTAAGTAGCCAAATTATTCACAACGTAGATCAAATATAATATAATATATATAAGTGGGTGAAACAAGTTTATTCAAGTATTATTTAAATTGATCAAATTATTATACTTGATAAACTGTCATTAAAAATATATATACTTCTCATATAATTATTCATAGATTATTGTTACATTATATACGTTTATATGGTTTTTTAAAATCAAAGTTATATCTATTCAAAACCATAGAAACACACTCTTTATAAAGAAGAATCTTTTATAGAATTATTTAAACCATAGAAAAATATTGTTTATCAAAAGAAAAGAAAATCTTTATAAAACTGCATCAATTTTCTTATCTGCTTTCACAGAAGCACACCACATAAAAGTCTTGAACTTTTATCAAATACTTAACTTCTATATCTGCTTATCTGAGAAGTATCTGTTCTAAATTTTATCTGCTTACTTTAGAAGAAAAAATTGAAACAAAACTTTTTGTAAAAAGGAAAAGGTTGAGTTTTCTTATTTTATACTTGTGAGAAAGACAAAAATTCTTTGACCAAGACCAGAGTCTTAGAGAGGTCAGCTAGGAGTTGGGTCTCTAGTGTACTTGTGAGGTAAAGAAGTGATTGTTTTTTCAAGACCAAGTTATAGAATAGTTCTAAGCTCAAAAAGAAGATTCAACTAAACTTGAGGAAGGAGTTGGGAGTTCGTTGTCCAAGATAGTTAAGTTTTGGATAGTTGTAAGTTTATCTTTAAAACTTTGTAAAGCTTTCTCCGCCTATTGAAGGATTATTTATTACAGGGAGTAATAGGATCTCAAGTCCTGGAGAGGAGCTTGAGACTGGACGTAGCAACATACCCGAGCTGTATGTTGTGAACCAGATAAATATTTGTGTATTATGTGATTTAATTTTTAAACTGCTTATTAAATTCTTAATATTGTGGGTTAACCCACTAAAAATTCAAAAAGGCCAAAGATAATTTTTAAAACAGTGATTATCTATTCAACCCCCTTCTAGATTATCATTGGACTTTCACTTGTTAATCAAATAGATTCACAGAAAAAAGTTTAAATAACTTTTATAGTATGCAACAAGTATTTTATGAATAATTAAATAAATTTTTAAATACTTGCAATGACAAATATCAAGTATAATAAGTTAAAAAATTAAATGATTCTTGATATAACAAATAAATTTGGTAAAGTCAAAAATATATATAATGATATATTCTATCAATCATGTGAATATCAAATAAGGTCACTCAGAACTTTAAATATCGTTCGAATGATATTATTGTTTAAGAAATACCTCCAAATATCGGTTTTTAAAACTGATCGAATTTAAAGTTTCACTGTTAATATTTGTATAAATATTTTCGATAGATCACTTAGAACTTCAAACACCGTTCGAATGATATTCTTGTTCAAGGAATACCTCCAAATATCGGTATCTAAAACTGATCTAATTTACGATATTTATATAAATAAATCAATAAAGAGTCCTTAGAACTTTAAACACCATTTGAATGATATTCTTGTTTAAGAAATATCATCAAATTACGATATCTAAACTGACTTTTTTATTGATATGAATAAATAAAATATAGATATATGTAAATATGTATATCAATTTATATTTGTATATCTATAATTATAAACAAGTATGAGATAATGTAAATAAATTATTTCAATGACTTATTTCAAAATATTTTGACCAATTTTTCTCTTTTTTAAAAAATCAGAACTTTGAGTAGAAGAGATAAAAAGTTTTTAGAAAGAGAATATGTAGGCAAGAAGAGTGTAAGTTTTTCTTATTATTGGAAATTGGTAACTGACAAATGAGAAAAACTCTCCTATTTATAGGAGTTTTTCAATCAAGGACATACTTGTAATTCGAAAAATCAATTTAAAATTAATGGCTTGGATGAAAACATAACTTTCGGATTGACCCAGATAAAGAACACGCGAATAGGAAAGTATGTTGAGAATTTTATCAAATTAGCCCAAAATCTGTCAACACGTGTTGCATAATTAAAAATAATGCTACTATCACATAATGCTCACATACACACACATGCATACTGTGAGTCCTGTGTGAGATGCAGGGCCTGCAAATATGCATATATGTGTATATGAGTTTTATATAACCCAAATTATGTGATAGTAACATGGAACAATTATATATTATAGTACATTTTAATAAAATATTATAAAAAAAGTGCATAAATAAAATATTTACAAAATTAGTGCATATGTAATATTTAATTACAAAAAGAGTGTATTCTTATACCTTTAATTATGGCCCACGATTCTCTCCCTTATCTCTTCCCGTTAATTATTATTTTATTATCTCTCCCTCTCCCCTCCCCTTCCTCCGCCTCCCTTCTCCTCCCCCGCCTACGCCCCATTCCCTCCCTCCGCCTCCCACCGCCCTCCCCCTCCTCCCGCCCCCCTTTCTCCGCCTTCCGCCCCCGCCCCACCCCTCCCCCTCCTCCGCCTCCCTTCTCCTCCCCCCGCCCCCGCCCCACCCCCTCCCTCCGCTTTCCACCCCCCTTTCTTCTCCTCCCGCACCCGCCCCACCCCCTCCCCTCCCTCCGCCTCCCCCTCCTCCCGCCCCCCTTTCTCCTCCTCCCCCAAATCGATCCAAGGTGGCTATCAGTGGAGGCCCTTCCAGAGGGCGCGGTGGAGGCCCTTTCAGTCCCCTCCACCACCCGTTGCCTCCCCTCCACCACCGGTCCATTCTCCAACTCCACCGGTAACCAAACCTTCATACGTTGGTAACCAAACAGTCATATTAAGGTAACCAAACCTTCATACCAAGGTAACCAAATATTTATACAAAGGTAACCAAACATTCATACCAAGATAACCAAACCTTCATATCAAGGTAACTGAACCTTAATATGAAGGTTTCCTTAATATGAAGGTTCGGTTACCTTGGTATGAAGGTTTGGTTACCTTGGTATGAAGGTAACCAATTCAGTTTTATTAGGTTACCAATTTATTTTGAATGTGATGCAGTTGGTAACCAAACTTCATGCAGTTGGTAACCAAACCTTCCGATAAGGTAACCAATTTAGTTTTATTTGATTATCAATTTTATTTTGAATGTGATGCAGTTGGTAGCCAAACTTCGTATAAAGGTAACTATTTTAGTTTTTGTGAGTAACCAAATTGTCAAAAAAATTCAGAATAGCAACTCCGGCGATATAGCGGCGGCGGCGGCGGCAGCAGGAGGCGGGTGAGGAGGATCATGAACAGTAACTCCTTCATAATTTTTTTTTTAATTTCTTCATTTTGATTTGAATTTTGGATTATGGATTTGAAATTGTTGTTAGATCCAAAAGATTTGAATTTGAATTATTAGTTCTCATTGATTTTAGGTTTCCTTATTTAATGTGAAATTGAATGATTTAAATTTTTTATATTTTTTTTGTAATTATTTTGTGGATACACTAATAGTGTAATTACTTTCTAATTGTTGTATATTTCTGCAAAGTACCCTAGTAACATTGCTCATAAAAAACCCATTTCATTTGCAAGCATAGTGAGAAAGGCCAAGTCTTGAAAGTATTATTTTTTCAATTAAAGCATATGAGTCGACTCATGCATTTTAAGTTCCCAAGCAGCATTCAGTCGAGGCTTAATAAGCCTATAACTTTTGTTCCTTCATGGACCCCACGTAAATTACTACTAACTTATTTCAATACCCAATTCTCAGCCTTCTCAATTTGGATTTAAGATAAAACGAGGGCTAAGGTCTTTTTGAAAAATAATTTCATAATATATGACATATTGTTTTGAAAAATCCTTAGAGACAAAAAATCATTTTTGGAATAATAGAAATTTTCTTTGTCTTAGGAAATATTTAGAAAAATATTAATTTAATAAGATTAGAAAAAAAATTTGGTCAAATAAAATAAAATAAATAAAAACAATTATAAATTAAATCTTATAGAGAGGATTCTACCCTTTTAATTATTATTATTATCAAAATATTCTTAAAAGTTAGAGTCCCAACTTTGCCTCAACGACCTACTATTAAAAGAAATCCCAGATTAATCTAAACTGTTTTTGTTTTTTAAGTAATGTTGTAAAAAACCAAGACAAAAGCAAAAACAAGCAAAATGTGGAAGAAGGGCTACATTCATGACTAATGAATGTGGCATGAACATTGGGACAGGGGTGGACAAGATTTAAATGTAGCTTCAACATTAGGATAGGTTCCAATCTATTTTACTTTTTAATTTTATTTTAATTAACAGTCCTTCTAAAGGGACCGGCTACACCGACCGGTCCAAATATTTTTTTTGTTTTGATTTTTAAAAAAATGTATAGTATTTATTCTAACTGAATTTTTTACAGAATTCAGTAATTTAAGTGTAATTTGAATACATATAAAAAATAATATTGTACAGACCGTACAATATTATTTTTTATATATATTTAAATTACATTATATGTATTTAAATTATACCTAAATTACTGAATTCTATAAAAATTTTAATTAAAATAAATAATATACATTTTTTGAGAGTCAAAGTTTTTTTTTAAAAAAATTGGATACTATCCGGTCGCTCTAGACTTTTTCTTTAATTAAGGGGGGAGATTGTAAGACCCCGAATTTTATGAAATAAAAGTATTCAATTTTTTTATTTAGTAAATGTTTAAATTGATAAAAGTTTAAAGTTAAGGGTGATATATGTAAATTTTTAAAAATAAGCAAGTGGTTATAAAATATTCATTGTTGTCGGGAAATATTTGTTTGGTCGTGGAATATTCTTGTTGTCGGAGAATATTCGTACGACAGCGCAGCTATTTGTGGACCCCACAACGGAATAACTGTCAGATATAGAAAGCGACATAAATAACTTTTTTACAAAATAACGGCGTAGTTGTTACCGTTAGTACTGTTGAAATACCCGGTGGTTAAAATACAGTGATACACGGTGTTGCACAGTAGCACACGGTATTGCACAGTATTTCGAATTATTGAGTCTTACGTGAGAAGGAACTTATTCAATTATTGTTACAGTAATTACTGTTCAATATTTTATATTATTGACTCAATAATTGCTACGTTGATATTTTATATTATTGACTCAATAATTGTTACATTGATATTTTATTGACTCAATAATTGCTACGTTGTCATTTTATATGATTGATTCAATAATGGCTACAGTTGATATTTTGGTATTATTGATTCAATAATTGTCACTGCACAGTATTTCACATTATCAACTCAATAATTCATATTATTTGAATAATATTATTAGATAGCATTATTGACAATGTCTAAGGAAGTTCTGTCTAGGAGGGGTTATTTAATTGCGTGCCAGTAAGGAGAAGTCCTTATCGGAAGGCCCCCTCTTTCTTGGGAACGACCTGGTTGTCAATATTGTAGTTCTGTAATATTATTTATGAATAATTAATTATTGATTTATATGATAAGAAAATATTTATTTTGTGGATATAAAAGAAGGAATTAGTGCTGATGTATTTTTATCAGTATTTTGGTGTGAAAAATCATCCGTTTATGGATTTCGGATAATTTATGTTTGGAATTTGGAAAAACTTTCTTCTACAAAGTTGTAGAGAATTAAATTTCATATAGAAAGACTTAAAATTTGTATTTTTCTGACAAAAGAGCTATTTATTATGAATTATTAAAGTTTCAAAAAAATAAATATTTTTTTTAATGGGAGGCGGGCCCCACTGGTGACTGATGGCTTTTGGGGTCAACAGGCGGCTGGAAATTTTTTTTTAAAAAATATTATTTTATTAAAAAGTCTACTTTGACAACCTAAGCTTTTTCTATAAATAGGGTGCTTAGGTTAGAATTAAAAATCATCACACCAGAATCAGAAGTTTTTTCTCTCTATAATATCGAGCGTATTTTTGTGAGTATTTAGATACTTTGAGTGTTACTATTCAGTGCAGGTTTTTTTCAGCCTTATATCCGATATTTCAGTCAGAGATATTATTCTTTTGAGGTAAGGGATGTTATTTTTTTTCATAAATGATGTTATTCTTTTCAATATCATTATACCAAAATATTGGCATGAATTTTATTATGAAATTCTTACTTTTTTCGTCGGGATTACTATTCACGTATACGGCACTATTCACGAAAAAATTAAATTTTCTTCTATTTGTCCAAATTGTCTGTTATGGTTAATATCTTTGATTGGATCTAAGTTTTGAGCTTTATTCTTGAATTTTGCTCCACAAAGTATTAATATAGAATATTCTTGAACTTGGATAAACTAAAATACGAATACTTAATCTTTTTCCTTTATCTCATTGGATTCGTTGTTTATATTGCTTTTCATCATCCTCAGTCCTAAAAGGTGATATAACTGAATATCTTTGGCCTGTAGAGCAAAGATGAATGATTACCTGATGAATATCTTTGGCCGTAGTGCAAAGATAGACAGGTGTTGAGATGAACATGACCACTGGTGATACAAATGAATATCTTTGGCCGTAGTGCAAAGATGAATATTTGATTTGAAATATATATTGATTGATGTTACAGGGATAAAATATTGATGATGGGCTTTTAAATCATAGAAGATAGTAGACTTCATTCTCTACTTAACTCTTTTAATGAATTGTTATTTTCGCTGCGAATATTGATCTAAAACTTGTTGTCAATAATATTTTATCTGAATTATTGAACACTAACGATAATTTATTTTTCATTATCTTAGTCATAATATTCTTTACTGGGCTAGTTGAGCTCACCCTTTTTTCTATTGTCCTCTTTAGGAAATGAGGATGTTGCGGGAACTAGTCGGGGGACAGAGTGATGGTCCGAGTTAGAGCAGTAGTAGTCCTCACTATTTTTGATAAATAGTGTGAGAATAATTGTAATGAGGACTTAGTTTGAATGTTAATATTTTTTACATATTTGTATTGACACTCACAGTTGTGTGGTCGTATTTTGCACGACCGTGTGATATAAAGTTTATATTTGAATTCTGTACCATGTATTTGACGACTCAAAATGGGTTGGGTTGACTGGACCTATTCTGGGGGGCGTCACAGTTGGTATCAGTGCTTAGGGATATGATCTCTGTTGGAGATCTGGGAATAGAACTAGGAGGGGAGAGACGAGTAAATACTTCACTAGTATGTCCTACCTAAGCTTATATGGTATTTAATTGGTCAGTCGGAGCATAGGGTTAATATGTGATATGTTAATTTGTTTAATTAACCCTTGTTTTATGGAAGTATTTGAGAATGGCAGCTGAGAATGTTAACAATGAAGTGAATGAGACCGTGGAGACACCTTTAATCACCAACCAGGAGAACATGCAACAGGAAGGCAATGTTCATCCTGAAAACAACGCTGATTAGAAGATAAACAATGAGATGTTTAGAAGTTTTTTGCAGTTCATGCAAAATTAGACGAGGGAAACTCGTGTGCAAAATACAGGTGGAGATAATAACAACTCGCGGCTTGTCACTGCCAAGCAGTTCAAAGAATTGGGACCACCAGAGTTTTTGGAAAAATCGGATCCGATCAAGGCGGAGACGTGGATTAAACAAATTACCAAGATATTTGATGTCTTGGGATGCACGGAGGAACAAAAGGTTCCATTCGCCACGTTTATGTTCCGTGGAGAGGCAGATTACTGGTGGGAATCCGTGAAGCGTACCCAACCTGCCGCACTCAAGATGTCTTGGGAAGCAATCCAGAAACTGTTAAATGACAAGTACTTTCCTGAAAGTATTCGTCATATGAAGGAGGTAGAGTTTATCAGACTAAAACAAAACAGCATGACGGTATTTCTTTTGTTGATCAAACGGTTGGTATGAGTGATCCGTGTATTTTGGTTAGCTGGCTCCTGATTGGTTGAATTTGATAGACGCGGATTGTGCTTGTAGTTGACCGTTTGATGAGTCTGTTGATGCGTTCTCAGATCAGATCAGACATATAAATATATAATAAATGTTATAAAATGTAATTTTTGATAAAATTAATAGTAAAAAATGCTAAAATATTTATATTAAAATCTATAAATTAATAATTTCAATTATTATGTATATATATATTTATATACATAATAAAATATTTATAATAGTAATAGAATGTGATAAATGATAAATAAGAAAGATTAATATATATAGAATTTTAATATAAAAATACATACTTAAATAGATAATATAAGTATATAGATATATGAACAAATATATTATAAATATATATATATATATATAAATTAGCATTATATATTAATAATATAATTAAATATATGTTAAAATTATTATTTTTTAAATATGATAAAAGAGATAATAAAAAAATATTGATAATATGACTATATATAAATCAAGAAAATATATTTATATTATAATATTAATGATAATATATATATATATATATATATATATATATATATAAAAAATTAAATGAAATTGGTGTGAGAAATCATCTGTTTATGGATTTCGGATAATTTATGTTTGGAATTTGGAAAAACTTCCTTCTACAAAGTTGTAGAGAATTAAATTTCCTATGGAAGGACATAGAATTTGTATTTTTCTGACAAAGGGGCTATTTGTTATGAATTATTGAAGTTTCGGAAAAAAAATATTTTTTAATGGGTGGGCCCCACTTTTGTTGAAAAATTCTGAATTTAGAAAGCCGCCAGGTGGCGGATTTTTTTTTTAAAATAATAATATTTTATTATTTTAGTCTCCTTTGGCATCCTAAGCTTTTCCTATAAATAGGGTGCTTAGGTTAGAATTGAAAATCACACCAGAATCAGAAGTTTTCTCTCTCTATAATATCGAGCGTATTTTTATGAGTATTTAGATACTTTGAGTATTAGTATTCAGCGCAAGTTTTCTTCAATATTATATCCAATATTCCAGTTAGAGGTACTATCTTTTTGAGGTAAGGGATGTTATTTCTTACATAAATGATGTTATTCTTTTCAATATCATTATACCAAAATATTGGCATGGATTTTATTATGAAATTCTCACTTTTTCCGTCGGAGTTACTATTCACGTATGCAGCACTATTCACGTATACGGCACTATTCACAGAAAAATAAAATTTTCTTCTATTTGTCCAAGTTGCCTGTTAAGGTTCATATCTTTGATTGGATCTAAGTTTTGAGCTTTATTTTTGAATTTTGCTCCACAAAGTATTATTATGGAGTATTTTTGAACTTGGAGATCGATGTTTTGATCATATTATTTTTATTATCATATATAACATTTTTATAGTCCTGGTGATGAAATTTCTCTTTGACTTGAGTGTAAAGATGGATAGATTATTGGTATGATCATGACTATAGATTCTCTTTGGCCAGTAGTGCAAAGATGGATTGTTGACTGGTATGTTCATGACCATTGAATTTACAATTGAATATCTTTAGCTTAAGGCCAAAGGTGAATTGATCAACATGGTTATAATTATTGTTTATATAAATTCTGAAATGGTTAGATATTTTTTGAGATATGAATATCTTTGGCCTGTAGTGCAAAGATGAGCTGTTGATTTGTGAATATCTTTGGCATGTAGTGCAAAGATGACCTGTTGTTGAATATCTTTGGCCTGTAGTGTAAAGATGAGCTGTTGATTTGTGAATATCTTTGGCCTGTAGTGCAAAGATGAATGATTAATTGTTGAATATCTTTGGCTTGTAATGCAAAGATGAATTGATTAGCATGATTATGAACAGGAACTGTGATTTGGTATAACCATGATCTTTGGTGTTTCAGGTAAAGACAGGTGATGAGATTTATCTTCGTCCTGAGTGCGAAGAAGAATTCATCAAGATAATTATGATCATGAACTTACATGATTGTGGACAGGAATTGTTGATTGATGTTACAGGGATAAAATATTATTGATGGACTTTTAACATGAAGAAGATAATAGACATTATAGTCTATTTGACTCTTCTAATGGATTACTCGTTCCGCTACAACTATGGTCGAAAAGTTTTACCATATGTTTAAATCTCTGATTTATTACTGATGAAAACTATTGATAATATAATTATCTTTAGTCATGATATTCTTTACTGGGCTATTTGTGCTCACCCTTTTGCTTCACAATTCCTTTCAGGTAATAAGAGTATAACGGGGTCGAGCAGGGATAACAGGGGAATAGAGTGATGGTCTATAGCTGTTGAGATTTTTCATAAAACAGTATGAAAAGAATTATATTGAGAATTTAAATGTGTGTGTCGTATTTTATACGTCATTTTAACAGTTGATTTTGGTGAACCAAATAGGCTGAGGTGAACCCAACTTTGGAAGGGTGTTTTGCCACTATCATACAAGATGTCTAATCACCTACAACTTCGGGATATCATAAGACATGGTTGTGCACATCCACTTGCTGATTATATCTATGAGCACTACCTATATAATATTGGAGTTTGGTTGAAATATAATTCTCAATTGGAGACAATGGAGATAATTATATGGCAAGAGAAGACCCACCATTGGAAAGAACATGATAGTAATCTTCTCAATTTTCTTTGGGGTCTATTGGGTCAACCAAGGATAATTCTCAAGTCATATGATATCTATTATAACTTAGATGCATGACCTCCCATGTACGAAGGTTTTCTTGAGCACTTTCCAAATATTTTAATTTCTAAAACAGTTATTGACTGTACCTTTCTGTAACGTATTATTGATTTGAAGTATGGGCACTGTATTAGTATTGAAACTCACAGTTTAATTATGGTCGTATTTTGTACGACAGTTTAAAAGATAGAATTTGAAGATTTGTATTTGAAATTTTTGTTGAGTGTATTTCGTGGCGACCCAGAATGGGTTGGGTGGATTGGACCTATTTTGGGGGCGTTACAGGTATGACGACGGTACAAACACAAAAACAACTATAAATGGTTGAAAAGGCAGAGGTACAAACCCATCATCATATCGACAAAAACAGCTAGAAATGGTTGAAAAGACAAAAATAAGATCGTTGTTAACGCCAAATTTTGTACGCCTGACGAAATCATCAAAATAGCAGGCCAAAACAAATCTAACAGTTGATTGTATTGTTGTGAAATCAAACTCATGAAATACATAAAGATAAACACACACATTATTATAAGAAATAAAAAATATGGATACAAGAATTTATGTGAAAACTCAATTGAAAAAAAATCACGAAAAGAGAGAAAAAATCCACTATAAAATAATAACGGGAGTACAAATTATTTATTTGTGTCATATCCGCAAACCCTCGCTTATTGCTGTATTTATAGATGTCGTGTCTACCCGAATTTAATTAGAAGTAGGAGTCCTTTTTAGAATCACCTTATAATTGTAATTAATGGCCAATCGATTCCTTCCCAAATTAGATCTCCTTATCCCACCAAATAAGAAAACATAATCTTAATTTAATAAGGACTCCCACTATTTGATCAAGCTGTCAAAATAAATATATATGGGCTAACACCAGATCCGGACTATTAAATAAATTAGGCTACACCTTGGCCAGACCCAAGTAATCACATCCCAACATTGCCCTCAGTCTCTTATTTATAAGGAACTTAAAATAAGAGAGTACAAATTTATATCAAGAAAATATCTGTATCTGCCGAAGACGAACTGTCACACTCAAACACCATACGTCGAACAGAAATTTTTGGCTCTCAATATTGTCGCCCCACTCCTCTATTCAATTCTAAGATAGATAAATAATCGCCATTATCACTACCGAAGATAGATAAATAACCGACCTTATCACAACCAAAGATATAGATAACCAACCTTATCACAACCGAAGATGTAGATAACCAACCTTATCACAACCGAAAAAGTAGATAACCAACCTTATCATAACCGAAGATATAGATAACCAACCTTATCACAACCGAAGATATAGATAACCAACCTTATCACAATCGAAGATATAAATAACCAACCTTATCACAGCCGAAGAAATAAATAACCAATCTTATCACAGCCGAAAATATAGATAACCAACCTTATTACAACCGAAAATATAAATAACCAACCTTATCGCAATCAAAGATATAGATTACCAAACTTATCACAGCCGAAGATATAGATAACCAACCTTATCACAACCGTAGATATAAATAACAAACCTTATCATAGCCGAAGATATAGATAACCAACCTTTTTACAACCGAAAATATAAATAACCAATCTTATCACAATCGAAGATAGATAAATAACCGACCTTATACCGCCTTAATTTCCTTCTTTATATTGCCTTCCCAACCCCGGTGAGAGACTGAGAGGTATCAAATAGAGGTTCCAGAGAACCGAATTTAATAAATAATAAAAATATTCGTTTCGAAGAACTGAATAATGAAAATATTCGTTCCGAAGAATTGAATAAAAGTGTTCGTTCCAAGGAATTGAACGTATTCGTTCTGAAGAACTGAATAAAAGTGTTCGTTTCGAGAAACTGAACGTACGCGTTTCGAAGAACTGAATAAAAGTGTTCGTTCCGAGAAACTGAACGTATTCGTTCCGAAGAACTGAATAAAAAATGTTCGTTCCGAGGAACTGAACGTATTCGTTCCGAAAAAACTGAAAAAAAAAAATTCGTTCCGAGGAACTGAACGTATTCGTTCCGAATAACTATTCGATCTTATAATGCCATCCGACCTTATAGCGTCAAAATTTTATTCTCAACCCGTTGGGAGGCTATGTCCGACCTTGTAACACAATTTGACCTTATAACGTCAAAATTATCTTCCCAACCCGTTGGGAGGCTTTGATCCGAATTTATATCTCTAAATATAAATAGCCGAAGACATAATGTAGCCAATGTGATATAACCCGAAGCAAACTGCAATTATCCGAAGAGAGTTGTTGTTGCCTGAAGTGAGTCGCCATTACCCGGAGCGTCATCAACTCTCATATTAAACTTATATATTATGTCCAAAGATTTTCCTCCCTGCTAATTTTGTTATTGTGCCGAAGAGTGAGACAATAAATGATAACCGAAGTGTGAAGAGATGTCTGGATAAGTGTTTTGATTGCCGAAGTATGAATTTGTCGATACGTTATGATTGCGATTTGGATCTGAAATCTCTGAAGAAGTTTGCTTGCAACAACCCTAACAAACACCCGATCCACATGGGCATCTTCCGACAGTCCGAACCTCCTTATAAACTTGTCGATACTCCTCTCCATGCGGTGTCATTTTTGCCAATCCAATCTCCACCAATACTTTCAACAAATATATTAGGACCTATCACCTCCACCGTTATCTCTCTTCGACCAAATCTTGTAATTTGATAAAAGAGAACCACTTATCTTTTATGCGTAGGATCTGCCTCCTTATCTTAGCAAGCCAACACAGAGATAGATTAATTGTATTGGTGATTTTTCGAACAGAATTTTGATTTCCCACAGTCGGTGCCAATGTTATCGCCAAATTTGGTATGTCTGACAAAATTACTAAAACAACGCTAACAGTTGCTGGAATAGTTGATTGTATTGTTGAGAAATTAAACTCACGAAATACATACAGATAAATACACACACATTATTGTAAGAGATATAAAATATGAACCCAAGAATTTACGTGAAAACTCAATTGAGAAAAAATCACGGAGAGAGATGAGAAATCAACTATAAAAATAATATGAGTACAAATTGTTTATTTGTGTTCTATGTTAGTGTTGTCCCCCAAACCCTTACTTACTGCTGTATTTATAGATGTCATGTCCACCCGAATCTAATTAGGAGTATGAATCCTTTTTATAATCACTTTATAATTGCAATTAATGGCTGATCAATTCATTTCCAAATTAAATCTCCTTATCCCACCAAATAAGAAAATACAATCTTACTTTAATAAAGACTCTCCCACTATTTAAGCAGGCGGTCAAAATAAATGTATATGAGCCAACACCAGATCCGAACCATTAAATAAATTGAGCTACATCTTGGCTAGAACCAAATAATTACATCCCAACAATTGTCATAAAGAGTTTTCCAACAGTGTTCTAAAAGTCTCCGTGTAGGTCCGATTAATTCCCGCCTAAACAAAACCAAACCTCTACTTTAAAACTCCACAATAATAATAAAATTTTCAAGTCTAAACTTTTTTGGGGGTAATTTTTTTATGTAAAATTAAAAAAATACCAGTTGTTATATGTTTTATATAGTATAACATGTATGATACAAAAATAAATAAATAAAACCTCCAAAAAAAAATTCTTGGTGGTATTAACGATTTTGTAACACTGAATAGGAGTATTAAACACTGAAGGGATTGAAAAGTTGCAAATACACTTGATAAGGAGAAATGAGGACAAACTAATGAGGACCACAAATGAGAGAAGTAAAAAAGAAAACAAAAACCTCCCACCTCTTCCCATCCCTTGCATATACCAAAATGAGTAGGGCAAATTAATCAAAATAAAAAAATTGTGGAGAGAAGTGCCTCAAATTCTAGTAGAAGATATTATTAGAAAGAAGATAGGATATAGGGGTGTAAACCGAGCAGAGTAGCTTAGTACTCGACTCTAGATCGGTTCAAAAATATGATTCAAAACTCGAATTCGAAGTTGATTCGAGTCGAATATGATCCATACTCGTTTTCTGTTTAATGATACACGAGTCGAATTTGAGTATACCAATGTTTGCTCATATTAGGGTTCGAGTATTTCATTTTTTGTCAAACCATACTCGATACTTGCTCGATGAATCATATTCGAATACTTGTCTGATCCATACTATGATACTAACAAGCTAAATATATAATATTTGTATCAATATTCATAATTTATATAGTGTAATATTAAATTGTGTAAACTTGTACTTGAATAAATTAATGAATTGATTATCAATTTGTATTACATTTTTTGTAATTTCTTTACATAAGTAAAAGTAAAAAACTTTTATATATAAATATTAGTTCAATAATCAATTTAATATGTAGTGGTTCAGTATTAAGTGAAATAGTTCATATTCGAAACTCGATTTGAAGTGAAATAGTTCATATTCGAAACTCGATTTGAAGGCTCATGAGTAACTCGTTTTGTAAACGAGCCGAGTATTTACGAGCCGAGTAGGTCCGAGTAATGATCCGAGTCGAATCTGGCACAAAATTAGAAATTCCTTATCGAATTCGAGTCGAATTCGAACTCAATTTTTTCGAGTTGAGCCGAATCCGAGCATTAAGGTGTTCGCTGAGATTCGACTCGTTTACACCCCTAATAAGATACATGAAATCTACAAGAAGCTTGAGACTTCCTCCCAAGTCCAAATAGAACCAAAAACAAAATACAAAATCCTAGAGCAAGAGCAAGAGCAAGACTGCCCTCCACTTTCAGTGTAAAAATCAGAAATAAGTAGCAATTACTGAAGCCCAGATAGATGCAAGAAATGTGACCCTATAAACAAAAAAAAGAAGGGCAGCATAAAACCATTCCTTTTCGTCCAAATACCCCATAGAATCGCGAAACAAGTAAACAACCACAACGCCAAAAGGGTATTGCCCACTTTACTCTCCGAACAAAACTATGACCAATGCTTGACACAAAAATATCTCCTTTGGAGTAATTGATAGGACTTGAACTTTGCACCTTTCCCTTTGAATGTACAAGGAACTTTTCAGGAACTCATGATATATACATAAACAAAAAAACGCGAACACACGCGTACAATATAACATCTCTGCCAGGAGGTTTTGGCTAAACTGCATTAGGAAAGACGAATTAGGAGGTAAAGAGCAAAACATTGATTAGGTTGCCAAAGCCAGACAAATCATTTCTACACTCCTTGGTTTGAAAAGATGGAGAGTATCTGATGGCGGTTTTTGTCGGGTTTAGATAAACTACATTTAGATTATCAGCTAAGATTTCAAAAACCCATTTCAGTGTATATGCTTTTCCACCTATAGCACATTCATATATTCTTCTTACAAAACTCGTAACTCAGGATCCCATTTCATATCTCCTATATGTGTTCCTAAAGGTTTGCCACTCACAATAACAAGCAGCCGCTTGCTTTACACAGCACATTCTACTCCAATTCCCTACATCACCATGTAGTGAAACAAGGTATACAATATCAGCTTGATAACCAGATATAACAGTACAGAACATGTAAGGGGGGAAATGGTAGATAGGGTTAATGATTCAAGGAAACATATACTATGTGAAAGGCTGTTTTTGGTAAGGATATTATTGTTTGAAAAATTTCATTATCGATTAACACTGCATTTTCAGTCAAGCTTGCAAAAAAGGCATACAACCACAAGTCCTACAAATTTACAATTAACTCTTCATAGTTGAGTCATAAGCAAGATATAAGTGCTAACAACAAAAATCACCTGAACCATCTCTAGAATCAAAAGTCCCCAATTCTTGGTTAAGAACACTTCAAGAGAAAATTGTGTCCTAGGCCTTACCCAATGGAACAAGGCTCATTGTATATGGAAGCACAATTGGAGAAGCCATGTAGTTTGGTCCCAACATAGAGAGGTTGCACAACTTTTTCATCTTCCCTGTCTCGAAGTTGAACAAGAAGATATCTGCTGACACCCTCATAAACAATATCCCGTCTTTAAATGTCAAAGGATCCATCCATGGAAGTGTATCAATGGTCATCCGATCTACTATTCTCTCACGGGTATTATATAGATACAAAGGATTTTCATCCTCCAACTTTTCCAAATCTATAGAATATTTGAGTCTCCACTGGGAACCAAAGTGATCCTCAAGAACCCATAATAGAAGTCCATCTTCAGATAACAAGACATAATGGAGCTGGCCTTCAAATTCTCCTATACACATCTCGGGGATGCTATTGAACTCTGCTCGGGGGACTGGGACTGTGATCAACCAAGATAGCTCATGTTCAAGATCGAACATCAAAATTTGGTCACCATCCATCAGCCAATACAGAAACCCTTTCACAAAGAGGCCTTTGTTTTTAAACAAATTATGTCTACACCGGCAAATCTCCACTGATCTCCTCCATGACCCAGTTCGTGAGGAGTATACATCAAATGAAAAGAGTAAATCCTCCATCTCAGTCTCGATTTCATAAATATTAACTACTTTAAAATTTGTTGAAACGTCTATGGGATCACAAAAAGGATCGAAAGCCAAGGCTAGGCTGCTTGTGCTGTCATATACAGGAAATGGCAGGCTAACCCATTCCCTGTTTATAGGGTTGCACACGTAGATTAGTGGGTATGGAGAAGGGAAGCAACTTCGACAACATATTAGACCATTACTTACACCCTGGATTACGACATTCTCAGGAAGGAAATCAAGAACTCTGCCTTGCACTTCAGCGCCTTCCATGTCAGCAGGAATGTAGCTAACAAATCTGATATCATCATTGCACCATTTGAATCTCTCCTGGTAAAAGAAACCAGATGTCAGTTGACTCAGTTCTGTCCTTTTCAACTGCAGCTGGACTAAAGAGCGGTCTGATATAAGATGACGCCACTCCTTCGAAACACATCTCATACCAAGTAATGTCCTTGTAGGCAATCGAGATAACACATCCACTAGAACATCACTGCCTGCAGACCAGATCCCCATCTCCTAGAGTCTAGAAAATACTTAATGAGTTATAGATTGATCAGCAGAAACATAGCTTTGAAAAATGGCTACATGTAGTTATTAGTCCACACAAAACAGTAGAACAGAAAAACAGTAATCCTCGATAAGATTGCCGTTTGTTCCAAAAAGAAGGCCTATGCTTTGAAGCACCTTAATTAAGTACCTTTTCCGCCAGCACCATATACGGCATGTCAATACGATATCTAAACCATCACTGCGTAACTACAAATGTCTAAATAACTTGAAAGTTATATACTACAATGAACCTAAAAAATCAAGACTACTTTTCTCTCAAAAAGTTTTATGCATGAGAATAAAAGTATATATAGGCATATACTTGATAGTTTCCAGACTGGTAAGATTTTGTTTTACCTTATGGTCATGAAAACATGGATATAAATATAAAATTTCAGCTAAATTGTTTTGATGCATGATAGTTAATGAATCCTGATTTCCATCCAAATTCTAAAGGAATATAAATACGAAGATGCAAGGTAGATGATAACAAGGTTTAGGTTGTCCAATTTTAACTTTCCCCCCTTTTGAAAGCATTTAAATAGATTGTTTCATACTTTTTTACTCTTCTTGCAATTTTGGATGTGTTCATTCACAGTAAGTAAAAGGTAAAAAACAGAGTCAGAGGAACAAAAAAATAAATAAATTAATAATAGACTTTGTGATGAAAGATGAGACTAACAAGAAATATTCATATGCAGAATCAAGTAGAAATGCTCCCTTCAACCATACGCGAATTGATGCAATTATGCTTATATATGTATTGATTTCATGTTTTTTGTTTTGCTATTATTTATTTATTTATTAATTTCTTGAACAGAAACAAAGAACAACTTCACTATGTATGAATATATGCAATTATGCTTATATACAGTTCCGTTTTTTGTGTTGTTTTGTTAAATCCTGTATAAATTTCTGAAATAGAGTTCATAAAAAAGGGGTTCTGTCATATTGCAACTTTGAGTCCTTAGCAACAAAACTATATGAAACGTAGTTTTGTATGAATAATATACAAACATTCACACACACTAACACACACACACATACTCATTCCATATCACCCCTATAAGCCTTTTGCCAGGCATGCACACACACCTTATTATGAGAGGCAAACATGATTTTATGTATCAGAACTCAAAAGACCAACAAACCCCCAATTGGCAAATAAAGTAAAATCAAGAAAAGCAGATTAAAAAGTGCATAAAAAAAGCCCAGATTCAAACAGAAGACTAAAACAGAACAAAAGTAGATTATATATACATATATGTAGAAGCATCATAAGAACAAAAATAAAAGTCTCAACAGTCCCATATTCCTAACAAGCTGATTTGATAAATTCTGTAAGAACTGAATATCAATAAGCAGAGATTTGCTGTTTTATGGAAAAGAGGCTGGCTTCCCCCAAAAAAATTAAGATACTAACACACGCAAAGTGGATGAACCCACAAAACATCTCTCTGAAACAAAACAATCCATAAGAAATCAAGTGGATAAATAAGAACAAAAATAGAATTCTCTACAGTTTAATTCCTAAGAAGCTGAACTTTTTTTTTTTAGAAACACAAGAACTGAATATTAATAAGCTGATATTTGATGTTCTAGGCAATGCAGATGAACCCACAAAACATTTCTCTCTGATACAAAACAATCGTAAGCAATCAAGTGGAGTAAAAAATAACAGTAAAATCAAGTGGACTAAAAAAAACAACAAAAAAAATCAAATGGTCTAAAAACTAACAATAAAATCGAATCTCTAGACTAAAAAGTGCATCTGTAAAAATCATCAATTTTTTTTTTGGGAAGCGGAGAATCATTCAGATTCAAACAGACAAACATGAAGCATACCAATTTTTCCTGTTTTTTTTCCTAAGGTAGTTAAAATTGATGATGAATTCAAGCAAAACTAGAACTGCAGATTAAAAAACTGAGATTTGCTTACCCAAAAAGACACTCAAAAATTGAAGCAAATCCCCCCTTGGATTTTAGCTCCGAAGATGATAAAACCCACAAGAAAACTTTATCTCCACTGTTTCTCTCTCTTTGTGTTCACCCACAGTATGCGTTTAACACTTGTCTGGTAAGGACGTGTAATTTTATCCTTATTTTCTTTTATTTTTCTTGAAGACACGTGTTTTATTCTAGAGACTAGAAGTGTTATATTCCATATAGTAGTTGAAAATTTTCTTTTATAATTAATACTCTTATATGCCGTTAGTTCTTAATCTTTAATTGTTAATAATTTTATGAGGAAGTACCTTGGTTCAGCTTCTGAGTGTTATAAATAATAGTAATACTTTATAATTAATATTTTTTTTCAATAAAATCATATTTTAATATTAGTTCTAAAGAGAAAGATGCACATGAGATAGTTTTATGTAACATAAAATATATATATACTAGCTGTGTCCAGTGTCTCCGGCACTACATCGACGATGAAATTTATTTCAAATTTTGGACGGCCTAGATGATTTATTGAGTGAGCGAAAAATTCAAAATTATTTGTATTTTGTTAAATAGATATATATATACGGTCCGGATTTTAAGCTCACCCAACTAAAAGCTCACCTAACTCACCCCCTTTAGCGACGGACCGGGCGACGGTTTGGTCCGTCGCTATATATACAACCGTTGTCTTAGCTTTTAGCGACGGACAACATATAGACAACGGTTAAATATATAGCGATGGACGAACCGTCGCCGGGTCCATCGCTAAAGGGGGTGAGTTGGGTGAGTTTAAGATCCGGACCGTGTGTGTGTGTATATATAACAAAACACAATTGTTTTTGAAAAAAAAAAATTCCACTCACCTCCTAATAAATGATCAGGACTGTCCAAAATTTGGGATAAATCACACTGTTCATTCTTTTTATATCAGTTACTTTAGTGAGAGAGAGTCGGAGACAACAGAGAGCCTGAGGAGGAAGAGGAAAACGATCGGGAATCCCGACTCAATCGAGCAACGGAGTGGGTGCTCAAAACCTTCAACATGAGAAGTACTTTAAGAAAATTTTGGAGGATTAGGACAAAATTTGTTGAATAAGGTAGCCATTACTGAGGTTTTCGGCTTTGCAGAAGGTGTGTTTTTCTTTTTTTTCGATTATCCCTTTTCAGCGATATCCGTCAACTGGTGGTAGTGCCGGAGGCACGGGTAGTACGGCTAGTATATATATATATAGGGCAATGATCTATAACATTTATTTGCTATAGACAAAAAATGGGCAAATATCATCTATACCATCCGTTCCAAATATCAAAGGCTAAGATTAAAAAGGGAAACTGACTGTCTGCTAGAATGACTAGCGGACTGTTTAAGGGACCAATAATGACGATATTAACCCCAATTCAAGGACCAAATGAAACGATTTTAAAATCAACTAAAGAAAAAAGAACATAAAAGCACTTCATTCTGCATCACAGAGCCATAAAATCACTTTTTGCGAGTACAAATTGTTGAACTAAAGAAAAAATAAATATAAAAGCACTTTCTTCTGCATCATAGAGCCACAAAATCTCTTCAGATGGTCTCTTATTGCTGCTCGTTTACCCGAAAGAACAAACAACGAGATAAAGAACTACTAGAACACCCACATCAAAAGGAAACTCCTAAACCGTGGGATAGATCCGCAGAGTCACCGTCCCCTCAAACCAACATCAACCACAACTAACACTTGCGCCAGCAAAACCATCAAATTTGAGTTAGAATTTTTGTGTTTTTCCTCAGCACCATTAACTGTAGTGCGCAAATTCATGAATGTGTTAAGTGATAGAACCGATATAAACAGAGGACTCCAATAGGAGCAACATATTGACTGAGGAATTAATCCACCCGGAACTCGACCTGGAGTTATCGATAAGCTTAAAAAACAATTCACCAGAGTTCTTCAATCAACACGAAAGGGGTTAATATTGTCATTATTGGTCCCTTAAACAGTCCGCTAGTCATTCTAGCGGACAGTCAGTTTCCCTTTTTAATCTTGGCCTTTGATGAATGGTATAGATGATATTTACTCATTTTTTATCCATAGCAAATACATGTTATAGATTATTATCCATATATATATATATATATATATATATATATATATCGATTCGGATATTAAACTTACCTTTATTCAACATACTTTGCTTATCCCCCTTTAACGACGGACCGGACTACGATTCAATTCGTGGCTATATATAAAACCGTCTGTCATATATATATATATATACTGATATGCTTATTAAAATTTTATAAGCTATCATTTTAACATATCAGTTTCCTTGTACAAATTCCCGGACAGCCGAAGGCCCAAAGAGGTGAAAACTTTCAGAAAGAAAGAGAGAATGGGATCTCGAGTGGGAGCAAGCGTGTTAGTATCCAGAGCAAACAGAATCAAAACCAAGCTCCAATCGGCACTGGACGCCACCGTTTTGGAAGTGGAAGACGTTTCTTACCAGCACGCCGGCCATGTCGCCGTTAAAGATAACCCTAATAACGAAACCCATTTCAATTTGAAGATTATCTCCCCCAAATTCGATGGCCAAACCCTCGTCAAACGACACCGTATGGTCTATGATCTGCTGGCTGATGAGCTTGAATCTGGTTTGCATGCACTCTCTATTCAGGCAAAGACTCCGAAAGAAGCCGGTAGTGCCGGCCACAGTTGAATTGTAAGTACCCAAAAATCTAAACCCTTTTTTCTGCAACCCATATTAATTGTATTTTCGTGTTTCAATAATTATGTGGATTTGTTAAGACTACTGTAAAGTAATTCATATATTACTCATTAGAAGAGCAATTTTGCCTGAATCTCTGTTCTACAAAAAGAATCCATTTGCAAGATTTGCAAAAATTTAGGATGATTTTGGTTTCATGTTTACCCCTAAAATAATAAATTCGAAGAATTTGAAGTTTATGGCGACCAATGTTACACAGACTCTTCACTTTGCCCTAAATCCCCATGTTCGACACTCGACAAGGGTATAGGTATTTGACACTTCATTTTAGTGAAAAAATTTGGCAAAATTTAGTAGGGCCTGTGTCGAACTCTTCAAAATACTGTTATCCAACTAGATACTCCGGATAACCATCCGATAACATAGATGGTTAACGCTGGGAATGAGGATGCAAGTTCCATTTTTACACAATGTGCATATGGAATATCTATCTCGACTGTCTAACCAAGCCTGTAGAGTTAAATTATGGTAGAAACATTATTTAAATATATCCTTAAAAACTTATAGTTTTTTTGAGAGCTTCAACGTCTCTGATTTAGGCAATCCTGTGGTCTTACTTAGACATGCCATGTTGCTAAATCTTACTACAAGTAGCAAAAATCCCGAGCATTAGGTAATCAGGTTACATTTCCAGTATTAAACCATAGTTGTGTTTGAATCAGTAAAATTTCAAACGTGCATAACATTATGAGGTAAAGACGTTGATTACATTGAATGTACTGATGCACAAATTGTTCTTAAATGTTCTAAATTTCTAGTTACCTGAACGACCATGATGCTTAATTTCCAATTACATGTTTATGGCCAAATCAATGTAGCAGATGCAATTAGACCCTTTATATCAAAGAGTTGTCTTGTTTTTGGTCATTTGTTGGTAACCTGAAACTGTTCCCCATAGTCCATGTAAATATCCTTGGATGAGGGCTTAATCTGTAGACCCTGAAATTAGAACTTTCTTGAATCTATTGTGTGCGTATCATGCATTTTGTTTGTCAATAATTTGAAGTGACAGTGAATTACTTTTGTATTAAAATGATTATGCCAGAGCTACCTCTTTCTCCTTTTCTACCATGCATTGGGTTCTCTCACCAGTTTTAGAACATTACTGATTAAAATCTGATTGTTCAATTCAAGGAATTTATTTATTTTCTATTTTTTAATTATTATTATTATTATTAAAATGATTATGCCGGACTACTTTTTTCATTCTCTGTCAGGCATTGGGTTCTGACATCAGTTCAGTATGTAGGAAATTTTGTAATATTACAATGTTCTTGGACAATTAAGTAATTTACCCTGATTAATGGCAAAATTTAATTAGTTAAAGCAAATCTAGTTACAAATATATATATATATATATATATATATATATATATATATATATATGGGTAATAATCCATAGCAACCGGTTGCCAAATATACTGTTCAGCAACCAATTTTTAGACCACTGATCAGAAGGAGCAACGGCTGAGATGAAATTATTTTCCCCCCTGCCGCTATAGCTTGTAACGGCAGGTATACATGCCAAAATGTTGCAGCGAATTTACTCATATACCCTCCATCCCCCCCAACATGCTAGCATGCCGCTAGAGGCTGCTTCGGCAGACACAAAGCAATTGGAAGCATAGCATACATAGAGCAGGAAATAGAACATATATTTCACTTTTAAAAATAATAATTACAAAAATAATATTAATTACTTTTAACATATATTTTAAAAGTAAATATTATTTTTAAAAATAATATTTACAAAAATATATTTACTTTTAAAAATATATTTTAAAAGTAAATATCAGCCGTTGTTCTTTCTGATCAATGGTCCAAAAGTTGGTTGCTGAACAGTGTATTTGGCAACCGGTTGCTATGGATTATTATCCTATAAATATATATATAGAGTGAGAGAGTGATAATACATATACACATTTAATATATGATCTATTTATTCGGAGCGTGTATTTGTCCTTTTATAAATGGAACGAATTTAGCTGCGCACACTAGTAAATATGTTTAGTTACCATTCATGACTGTGATCTCTTTCCCTCTCAAATCTCATCATGCTAAATTCTTAATGCAGGTCGCTTCCTCTGTGCTGCTAAGTTGGACAAAATTGCCCTGTAGCAGTTGGGAACTTGCAACTTTCTTCTTCTCCCTTTCAGTTTTCACACATTGTCAGGATGATACAGCTTAGAAGTGAACATATACAACATAAATCAGGGGTTTTGCAACACTCTTTGTTTCTGTTTTATTGTTTAAAATATTTTTATGGGGCTTCAAATTATTTGTGCTCATGTAGAACTTTGCCTCCCTTATTCATGAAAAATACTAATTTATAACTTTGGCCATTACTATTTATAGTCATTAATCTAAATTTAAGCTCACATGTGATATACCTAGTGTAGAAAAGGGAAGGAATATTTTTTTACAAAAGCAATCAAAACTCGGTTCATTTGGCAGACTTAAAGAAAGGAAATTGGTAAATTCACAACAGAAAATGATATTTTTACATGAAAATCGTCGTTATAAATCCTATAGTGAATATTTTTACTTTTGTTATCCATTTATAACGACACCTTTTATGTAGAAATATCAAAAAATATTGTAAAAATATCAATTTCTAGAAAGAAAACATGTTTCTTTGTTCTCCGGGCATGGCACACAATTTTTAGCATGCAATATTAATTTTTTGATATTAAGTTCTGTTTATGCATAGAGAATAAATTATATGCAGATGTCATGTAAAATTAGAGTTTTACATCCTAATGTAGGGAATTTAGAAGAAAATTAAGGGTTTTGTTTTCTTTTTCGTTGACTAATATTTTGAATATTAAGGTTTATGTAGAATATACACCCGTGTGTGTATATATAGTATATAAAACTTAGAGCTTCATGAGAATGAATACATGGGGGAAAAAAGTTGGCCTTAGCACCCTGTCAAGTTATAGATGAACATGTCAATTGTACGGTCAGCAAAAACAAGTGCTCCCAATTTAGCTGAGTATGTTAAAAAAATTCAACACCAATCCTAACATTTTATTAATTGTGTTGAGCATTTTGATCTTTTCAACTCATTTTACAAATAAATGTATTTTACAAATATAAAAAAGGGAAATAATTTATGTCGATAAATTTATAACAAATTTGAATCGCAACTAATGTAAAATTTTTATATAGAATAAATTAAGGTGAAATCATTTTAAATTCTTTTTTTGCTTAATCATTATATCCTAATTTTAGCATTAGCTTAAATATGTCTAATCATATTACACGTCAACTTTTATCAGTCATGTTCAAATTCACAGGTCAACTTGTTTATGATACCACTAAATGATATTTTCACATGAAAATTGTCGCTATAAATTCTATAGCGACGGTTTTTTTCGTCGTTATACATTTATAGGGACACTTTTCATATGAAAATATAAAAAAATATTGTGAAAAATATCAATTTCCAAATTGCTTGTACCCAACAACAACTTTATCACGTACTAAAATACTACATCTCCTCTGTTCTCTTTTCCATTCAGTCTTTCTGGTGTATGCACTTTATTCACTACCATGTTGGCAGAGGTACTAGAATCAATCTTTGGTATGATCCCTGGTTGCACAGAACACCTATCAATCCCAGCTCTACCTTGCTTTCTGTTTTGAGGCTGTCTCATTCTGCTACTGTGAGTGACATTATGAGAGATGACAGATGGGCTATTCCCCCGGGGGGAAATCGAGTCATGTCTCATGGCGCTATCACTTTTAGAAGGCAAATCGAGTCTGCTCCGGTTCCTACTAATACTGAAGATTTCATTACTTGGAACAATATTGACATTCAAAACATCAAAGCTTCTTTCATTTGAAACAGTATTCGATCCAGAAATCTTCAGGTTAGTTGGCACAAAATCTTATGGAATAAACTTCATGTGCCTCGTTACTCTTTCATTTTTTGGTTGGCATTCTAAGGAAGCTACCCACAAATGATATTGTTCGACATTACTCGCATGGCAGCCCTCAAACTTGTTCCCTCCGGAACAATCATAGGGAGACTTTTGACCACTTGTTTTTCCTTTGTGATTATTCGATTATAGTGCTATCTACAACCTTTGGCTTAGGCAACTGGAACTCCTTTCCTAATGACTGGTCAGTGTTAATTTATCTTACTTTAACTGCCTCTTTCTACAAAACTTGGGAAGCTCATAATATGAAATTGCACAGTGATAAGTTCATCCCTCCGACTCGGCTTGCAAATGACACTGTCCATATTATTAAGTCTAGATTATCTACATCTAATATGTTTATTAAGGCTACAAATGTCTGTCAATTTTACTGTAATTGGTTGCTGTAATTCTTGTTTTGGATGATGTAATTTCTGAACTTTTGTTGTTCTATTTCTATTATAGCTATTTCATCTTTTGACTTGTCTTTAGATGAAGCAGCTGTAATCTTAGGATATGCCCTTTGCAAATTATATATTTTGTCCCTCTTCAATATATTTCAAACAAACTTGGCAAATTTTTTTTTACCACATCTATACAATTAAGGAAATGGATGGAAAGGAACAAAAATTGCACCGAAAATGAGTATAAAGTGCATTTAGGGACGACCTAAATGCACTTTATAAAATAAATATTATTTTTAATATTATAAAATAAATATTTACTTTCAAAATATATGTTAAAAGTAAATATATTTATTTTCTAAAATAAATATTATTTTTAATATTCTAAAATAAATATTATTTTTAATATTTTAAAATTAAATATTATTTTTAAAAATAATATTTACAAAAATCTTTTTTACTTTTAAAATATTAAAAATAAAAAATATTTAAAAAATATTTATTTTAGAATATTAAATATAATTTTTATTTTTATTTTTTAAAAAAACTAATATTTTATTTTTAAATATTAAAAATAACTATTTTTTAAATAATGATTTTATTTTAAAATATTAAAATAATTTTTTTTTAATAATAATAATATATATTCAATAATTAAATATTATTTTTTAAAAATGTTAAATATAATTATTATTTTAAAAATATTATTATATTTTAAAATATTAAAAATTTGGGTTGGGTCAAACTGGGTCGGGTTGGGTTAAATTTGGTCAAAATGGGTCGAGTTTAGGTTAAAATGAGTTGAAGGAACAGAAACGCCAATAAAATGCCACTTTCAGGACTTAACTGACGAAAATAGTACTTTAGGGACGACTTTAAAAGTGAGTGGCAACTTGGAGGTACAGAAGTGCCAATCAGCCTTAAAAATTTGGGTTGGGTCAAACTGGGTCGGGTTGGGTTAAATTTGGTCAAAATAGGTCGAGTTTAGGTTGAAATGGGTTGAAGGAACAGAAACGTCAATAAAATGGTATTTTAAAGACCTAATTGATGAAAATGGTACTTTAGGGACGATTTTAAAAGTGAATGACAACTTGAAAGTACAGAAGTGTCAATCAGCCCAAAACAAACTCTTCGTCCGGTAGTTATTCTAGCGGACAGGAGTAGTATTTTTTCTGGACGCTTACACCCCCATCATAAACAGAGTCATTTTCCTTGGAAGTCGCTGCATACTATATTATTAAGCAACGATCCCTTCTGATCAAAATTTACAAGTATGTCGGCCATGATTGAATCTCCAAAAAGAAGGTAACCAAAGATTCCGATGGTAAAGAAGGCAGTCACAATGACAGGAACTGCAGTGAAAAGGTTGAAGAAGGAGGCTTGATTGTCCAACTGGGGTATTAGTCTTGGACTCTGTGTTTTGCCTTCCAAGAGTGCAGAGATTGCCAGCACTAAACATATCCCCACAAACACCAATGCTAGCAGAACAGATATTACTGAACTATGCGTCAATGATTCCGGAATGTCAAAACAACCAAAAAAGGTCACTTAAACTGGGTCACAGATGGTGCAGTGTATGTTACCAAGATTTCTACTAACCTACGCGGCTAAAGAGGACCAATGGAAGTAAAATGAATATAGCAGTGAAGAGTGGTGTGAAAGCGCGTGTATTCCACCAGTGAATGCCGAACCATTCTTGCAGAACACCCAAGTGCACCTCTCCTTCCGGCTGATTTCCTGAGAGGACACTTCCTGATAAAGTTGGAACACCACTTATTAGCACACTAATAACTGCATATCATTACCAAGAGTTACAGTTATGTACAGAGCAGCGGATTCTTCCCTTCCTTCTATGACTTATGATGGGGGCATAAACGCAGAAAAGTTCAAGAGCATAAGTCTTAAACAACATAATTCCCTTGAAGAGCATAAGTATTTAAGTTCCGTGTTTTTTCTCCAAAAACCCAAAAGCTTTGTTTTTTCTCCCAAAACCCAAAACCTCCAAAATCGAAATACGCAAGAAACCCAAAATCAGAAACAGAGAAAGAGACCGTGCCCTAGCTCTCTCTTCTCTTCAAATCGGAATCGCTTCTCTCCAAATCTGTTCTTCTCTCTAAATCTGTTGCAACGGAAGTTGCTACAGCGGCACCTGCGGAAACTAGGAGAGCGGAGGCACCGCTCTTGGTAGCTGCTTCTGTTGGGGCATCAGTACCGGTAGTGGTAGGGAAAGCTCCATTGGGAACTGGTCCACCAACAGGTAAACCCTTTCTTCTCAAAACTTAAATTCACACCATATATAACGAACTGAATTTAAGTTTTGTCTTTTTTACATTTTTTTAAATCAGGAATTGTGTTTTTGATCTATGAAGTAATGAGTTGTGGGGGTATTAAGATTATATTTAAGTAAGAGTTGTTTTGTATGGATTAACCAACTGTGATTTTCACCAGCCACCAGTCCCCAGTCCTAATGACATTGTTTTTTTTTACTGAAACAACTTTGTTATGTTGATTAAGAGATGACCGGCAAGTTAGCACTTAAAACCCAAAAATTTCATCCAATTGCAAACTGTTTATGCACTGAAAGGATCCTTGTTATATTTGCCTAGTGCAAACTGTTTGAGATTAAACTAGTGCAAACTGTTTGAGATTAAACTTATTAGTGTTGGGATTTGTCCTCGTTATATTTGCTTCATTTAAAAAAAAAAAATTAGCTTCCACTTGCATTGCATTTCACAATCTAGTATCTTGTTTCCACTACTTGTTGAGCTTTTTGTCTCGTGAATATTTTCAGAAAATTTTATCTTCTTATTCGGGCAATTTTCATGTATCAATTTAATTATAGTTAATTGAATTATTATTGGCAACGTATTAACCCTAATTAATTCCCTCCCCCCAGTCATGAGCACAAATTCATCAGGGAGCTCATCTCGCAGTTGCAAATGTGGAGTTCCTTCACATGTGAAGGTTTCATGGACCAAAACAAATACAGGGAGACGATTTGTTGGTTGCACAAATTATAAAACAATATCATGTGACTCGTTTGAATGGATTGATCTACCAATGTCACCGGGCTCAAGAATTGCTCAGTATTATCGCGAAAACAATGAATTGAAGTCTGAAATAGAAGTTTTGAAAAAAAGGATTGACGACTAGACTATTGTTATTGTCAATGCCAAAAATGACAAAGCTATTGTAGAAAAGAAACATCAAGAGTTGGTGGCAAAAATTGAGGAGATGAAATTGATCAATGAAAGACTGAAGAAAAAAGTGGTGTACTCGGTTTTTCTTTTTCCTTTCATGTTGTGGTTTTTGTTGTTTGTAATGAAGTTGTAGTTGATTTGTAATGAAATTGTTTAATATAATGAAGTCTTAGTTGCTTTGTAATGAATTTGTTTAATGTAATGAAGTCATAGTTGCTTTGTAATGAATTTGTTTAATATAATAAAATTGCTTAATGAGCTCTTTTATGAAATTCTCTTCCTTCCTTGATTCATTCTATATGTCCATATGATTTCAGTGATGTATGAAATTTTTTTTAAATGTGAAAGAAAATGAAATATATATATATATATATATATATATATGTAGAATATGTACATGGATGTTGCACTGAATGAATAGGTCTTGTGGAGGTAGGTCATGTGAAGAAAGAGCATTTGCTGAATCGAAATCAAGGGGAAAAGATGATAGGCAAGGATTTGATTATGGTCTTTCTTTTGCAAATATCTCAAATAATTATATACACATTAATGATTCTATATATTGCCCTCAATTTGTTTCATGTGCATATCACATAAGAAAGATAAACAAGAAAGTGGGGTGAAAAAGAAGACACTTAAAATGCAGAACAAGTACGTACTATCTTCCAATAGTTTTCTACTTCAACCACTATATTTAAATTGACAATATTGTACGAAATGCCAATCACTCCAACCAGTGATTGAATTTACTTCACAAACAACTTTTATGCTAACACACAACAGCAACACACTACATATAGTCTCCGAATGTACTTGGCAATTACGTAGCAACACGAAAATCATAAAACTGGTTGGTGAAAATCGAAATCCTCTCAGGTCATCATGTTCAGTTTCCTGCCATAACAGAAGCAATTGGAGAACAAATATTGGCGCCTGCCCGAACATAAATAAGTCAAATAGGAATCTAAAAACAATTGAAAAATATCATCAGTACATATATGCAGTTCCATATTCTGACAATTCATGCTTTAGTGAGATACAAGAATTTATCAAGCTTCTCCAGCCAAACAAAACAGAATAGAGTGCCTGGGCAACAACTCGTTAAAAAAAGAAATGAAGTACTAAGAGTAAATATTTTCCTGATGATCCATGGAGAATATCATATAAACGTCCATAATTTCATAACAAATCTATGATTAGCACTTAACAGTTCTATCAAAAATAAAAGATCATCTGACTAAGCTATTACATTATTTTGGAGTTCTTGAACAAAAAATCCTCCATTAATCTTTGACATCGATGAGGGTCCAACAATTTTCAAAAGCTTCACCTCCAAATTCCAAAATCATCATCAAATGGTCAATCATCCTGCAAAAAATAAAACAATCGAATGGTCAATCATCAAAAAATAATAATCAACAAAAAATATACATATTTATGACCAAAACCAGAGATAAAGTAGTCATCTAACAGACATTAGAAAAAAACATGATATATCTACACTTGGATCCTTATTAGCACCTGGGGGTGAATCACTATCATCGTCATCTATACTTGGATCATGAGTAGCATCATCATTTGATGCTCCAATTCTACATTTAAACAAATAACAAAGTCAAAGTCAAATTTAAACAAATAGCAAAGTCAATTTGAAACAAATAGCAAAGTCAAAATACGTAAACTTGCTTACTGATTATTAAGCACGGGACAGTTTCTTTTATCGTGTGTCACACCAACTTTACCACATCCATTGCAACGTCTACCTTTGGATTTTTTTGCTTTACCCAAAGCCCTTTCTTTGCCACCCTTTAGCTTTTTGCCACACCCTTCTGCTCGCACTTGGCTTGGCTCAATGTAACTATGATCATAAGTACAAGTTTTGTTAACCGACTTAGATACACTCATTCCACCACACTCCATTTCATTGTTTCTTTTGGAACCATTTTTTCCAATAATTTAATTGATCTTAACATCCATATCACCAAAACATTCTTTTAAAACATTTGTGGCTTCTTCATTTGTGAGAGCTCTATTAATAAAATCTAAAGATTGTTGAATCAATTGACTCCGCAAGAGTAAGTATTGACTTGTCATCTTTTATCGCCACACCATTATCATTAATTATACCACTTGATTTTGCTGTCTTTGTCCACCTCTTCAAAATATATTGTGTAGGCAATTTGACAAGATCATGATACTTATTCAAGTAAGCTATCACATGTCGACATAGGATTCCCGAACTCTCAAACTTTTTGCAAGTGCATGTTGCATAATCTAAATATTTGTCGTAATGAATTTCTCTTACTTTACAGTTGTTGACATTCCTTCGGTAAATCTTATAGTCATGGTAGTTGACATCCTTTTTCATAAGATCAAACCTATAATTCAAGCTTTCACACAACTCTTCTTCAAATTTATAATATATAGTGTGTATAAATGTCAACCATTTGAATTAAGAAGTCATGACGATATTTGATTCTCGGCCTCTCAACCAAATCTTTGTTATCCGAAACTAACTCTCCATGTCGTTGCTGTTGAAGGCCCCGACCAAATTTGGTCAAGATGTGCCAACTACAATACCTATGAAATGTATTAGGAAGTGTTGGGAATTGCATATTTAAATTTGATGTTGAAAGTAAATATAAATGCTTATGTGTAAAGTCCTTCAAAGATCATATGTACAAGGACTTAGATGATAGATCAAAATTGTTAGGTTGATCTGTGCTTTAATGTTTATCATTCTGTAAATGAATGTATAGAAGAGACATCAAATCTGTTAGGTTGATCTATTTTGAGTTGTAATTGTTAGGCCTTGACAAAATCGTAGTCTGTCAAAAGCAGTCTACAGAAGCCAAGGCAAAATCGTGGAGCTTCAATTAAGATATCCAAGATCGTAATCTGTCTTGAGAACCACACTCAGAATCGTGGAGATGACCCGAGCGCCTGCCGAGCCAAGTAAAGAATCGCAGTCTGCTCTCGGAAGATTGGAGTCTGCAAGACAAGCAAGTGGAAATCGTAGTCCTAATAATCCTATAATCATCCTTAGTATATATCGAAGAAGCGTATTCGAGAAGCTAAGGAAAGGACTATCATGCCTGCAGAAAACAACTTTTCAGGCGTTAGGTGAGAAAGTAGTCTGCTGTGTCAGTGGGCCAGTCGGCTAAGCAGCAGAAAAGCAGGAAGTCAACATCAGTACACAGAACTGTCTGAAGCATTTAATGCTACAACGGATGAATTCAACGACTAGATTTCAAGGGCTCCTTGATAAGCAAATCAGACAAAGATTCAAAAAAAGTAAGCAAGAAAACAAGAAAGAAAAGAAAGCTCAGAACACTCAAGAGCACTCAACGATAATACTCTACGATCCTAAAAGAGGAAAGCTTGCTTCGCTACTCAGTTCTTCAGAACTGATGCTTAACTGCAACTGAGTAGCACACCCCAGAATACAACTCTCAATTCAAAGTGTACCAAGTCAGAAGGACTTGAAGAGTTCTAAGTAGAAGCTCTGAGCACCAGCACACTGATTTATCCAAAGCTGGTGAAGGAATTCTACAGCAATGGAGTCATTGAAGGAAACTTCATCCTCACCAAGGTCAAGGGGGCGTGCAAATGCGTCTCAACGCTGAAGGAATAAACCTAGCCCTAGGTTTCAAAAATAAAGGTCTTCCATTCATGGAAGTTATTGACTTCCATGAAGGTCTGAAGAAGATGCTCTACACAAAGATTGAAGGGAAGAGTGGCTACAAGAAGAAAAAGTTTCTCCAAGAATATGAGTTCCTTGCTGACATTGTTGGAAAATGCATATGTTGCAAGGGCTCTGGTCACGATTCTGTCAATGAGAAGCAACTGAAACTCATGACAGCCATCCGCTTCAAAGTTCAACTCAACTATGGAGCCTTGCTGATGGATTGGTTCGGGAAATGGATGCAAAGCCCTAAGAAGACCAAGAGCACTGCCAAGATGCTCTATGGAAGGTTTATCAGCATAATTCTAGAGACTGCTCTGGGTTACAAGATTGAGGACAAGGAAGGTGTTTCCATCAATCCCAACAGGAAGATGACACAGCAGATGTTCCAGAATTGGAAGAGGAATCCAGCAGAAAATGTGAAGATGATGTCTGCAACTTCATCTGCTGTGAAGGAAGCTGAGGAAGATGAAGAGGTCAACAAAGAAGAACCTATGGCTCTGGTCAGAAAGAGCAAAGGAAAGAAGAAAGTGAATGAAAGTGTTCAAGTAGCTGAGGAGCCCCAAGGCTCAACCACTGATGCACCCCAAAAGGGTCCTGGTGCTGATATTGAGTTTAGAAGCCTTACCACCAACAGAGTCATTACTCCTAAGGAAACTCAATCACCAGAAGAGGTTCTGAAAGAGAAAAAGAAGAAGAAAAGGAGGGAGACAAGTGAGGACAGGGCTGAAGGTAGCTCTGAGCCTCAGAAGAAGAAGAAACGCAACCACAAAATAAAGAAGTCTTCACTCACTACGATTATGGAGTCATCACCAATCGTAGAGTCCAGACTGGCTGTTACTGCAGAAGAAGAAGCTGCAACAGCCTCTCAGCCTGAACAATCTCAAAGGGCTGAAGCTGAAGAAAGTGAAAAGGCTGTGTCCAAGCCAAAGAAGAGGGTAAAGACGTTGGTCAAGAAATATGCTCTTACCAATGAGGAAATATTGAAGAAAGATGACAGAAGGATTGCTGTTGAGAAGGCTGAACAAATCACTGAGCCTCAAGCATCTGGTCCAACCTTGGAAGAGACCAGAGCCTTTGAAGCTGTGGTATCCTACATCAGTAATGCAGACAACACTGCTGCACTTGATCAGGCTGTGAATCAAGTTGAGGAGGAGATGCCTGAAGCTGGTGCTCATGTTGATGAAATTCAGGAAGAGATGGCTCATGATAAAGAGGTGATGCCAGAAGCTATTGAGATGAGCCAAGATGACGTGTTGGAGAAGACTCTGGAAGTCCCTATCCAAGAGAGTGCTACAGCTGAGGGGGAGCTGTTAGAAGCACAAGAACCAGAGAAGGCAGAAGCTGAGGGGGAGCTTCCAATAAATAATCTTGAAGCCCCCCTAGTCCAAGAAGAATTCGTAGAGTCTGCTGCTGCAGGAATGATAGACATTAAAGATGATGTGATATCAGATGTGGTGGAGGTTCTTGATGAAGATAATAATGAAGAAGAGGATGAACTTGAGATTCTGTATGTGGGCCAAGATGGAGAAAGGACAGCTAACTACAATCAGCTGTTCAACTACTTGCTTATGATGCCCTATCATAGAGCCATGATTCTCAACTCTTGGGATCATATATTTTGGACCTTCGGGACCTATCCAGCAATCTTAGTGCTTGCTTATAGATTTCCAAGAGATCGAATATTTGCTCAGAAGCTGATTACAAATAGTTCAACTTCAGAAGTTGAGCAAGAGGTATACACTACTCCCCTCTCATTCATTATCAACCACTCTCCTTCATCACACTTCAATCAATTCTACGAATTGCCTAGATGGTTGGAAGTGGTATTGCATCCACTCAATCAGTTTCCAGTTACAGAGTCCCAAAACTCTGTACCTGATGAACTAAATAACCAACTTGTTCTCGCAGAGCAAACTGTCAGTGACCCAATGGTCATCGAGCATATTACAAGAGTAGTTGAACAAATGCTTGCAAGCTCAACCATTGAGACACCAACTCTAGACGAAGAACTACGATTCGTGCCCTTTGATCAACCTGACACGGAAATCGTAGAGTCCCCAGAATAACTCAACGAACCACATACACAAACCCCTGAACCAAACACTTCGCCCATACACCAAACACATGCCCCTATAACCCAATCAGATATTCCCTCGTCCTCAAATAATGAATATTTTGACATGACACTTGCTCTCACAAGCATGTCAAGGAGAGGTGAACACACTGCTCTTCCTCTTGAGACTCAGCAAATTCTTGATCGATTGTCTCTAATGCCAACAAAAGAGGAGCTGGCTGATCTGACAAGCCATATGGCTCTAGAGTCTGAGGAGGTTCTTGAAGCACACTTTCTGGTGCTTCATAAGAGATTCGATCATATAATCGACCTGTTAAGACTCTACTAGGGAACTTGGCAACTGAGCTGTCCAAGAAGCTGAGGGAGATTGTAAAGGAAATGGCTGACAGCCTCAGCAAAAGGGATGCTATTCATTTTGCTGCAATGAAAAAGCATAAGGAATCTATGAAAATCATGCAGAAAACTCAGCAAACTCAGAATGAGCTCATGACCAAACAAATTCAAGAGTTGCGCCTCACTACGCGAATTCCAAGCCTGTGGTGTGACTCAAATTAAACAGACTAATGATGCCATGGAGCGGCTTCAGCAACAGAGAAGAAACACTGAGGCTTTAGTCGAGGAAAATCGTAGTGACATTGCACTTAACCACTCTCAGATGTATGAGCTGGTGCAAGGTGTCCAACGCCTCTCTGAAAATATTCGAACCATTGATGCTGACATAAAGGGGGAGAATAATGAGTAAGGAGATAGAAGCAGAGGCAAAGGAAGCAGAAGGCAGCTTCAGCAGGGAAGGCAAAGGCAAACTCACATTGGTCAATCGTCGAGGAGCAACCCCAGAAGTCCTAGCTTTCAGCCTCCACGATCTGATCAATAGCAGCAGCGCCCTCTTGTGGCTGAACGCTATGAAAGAAGCCAAGGTCAAGCTTCTGGCTCATAAGGAGTAACCTCTACTGGTCTTAACATGCCAGTTGAATATCCTCTTTTTATGAACAGACATGATCATTCAGAAATGCTGAGTCCAGAAGAGCTAACTAACATTGCATGGAGAGATGAAGCCACAAGGAGAAGGAGAGCTGAAGAACATGCCAACCCTCCGAGGAACAAGAGGCAAAGAAGATAGAGATAAGTCAAAATTAATGTTGTATTGATGTTTCTATGCTAGATTGTAATATTTTTTCAAACATCAATAAATTCATTCTTATTCTCTAGAAATTTCAGTTGCTCACTGAAACACTAAATCATATACTTTCTAGCACTCTGCATTTAGAAAATGATGCAATGATACAAATCTCATTGGTTATGTCAACATCAAATAAGGGGAGATTGTTGGTAATTGCATATTCAAATTTGATGTTAAAAGTAAATATAAATACTTAAATGTAAAGTCCTTTAAAGATCATATGTACAAGGACTTAGATGATAGATCAAAATAGTTAGGTTGATCTGTGCTTTAATGTTTATCATTTTGTAAATGAATGTATAGAAGAGAGATAAAATCTGTTAGGTTGATCTATTTTGAGATGTAATTATTAGGCCTTGACAGAATCGTAGTCTGTCAAAGGCAGTCTGCAGAAGCCAAGGCAGAATCGTGGAGCTTCAATTAAGATATCCAAGATCGTAGTCTGTCTTGAGAACTACACTCAGAATCGTGGAGATGACCCGAACGCCTGCCGAGCCAAGTAAAGAATCGCAGTCTGCTCTCGGAAGCGTGGAGTCTGCAAGACAAGCAAGTGAAAATCGTAGTGTGTCTAGGAGCTTAAGAGGAATCGTAGTGTTCTCTACGATCAAGATTGAGTCCAGCCTGTGCAAGCCAACACAACGGTCATGGTACGAAGACCACGATCGTGGTGACCCTCCTGTCAGCATCAAAGTTCGTCTATGTGATGAAGGAGGAAGATCAACATATGAAGAAAGGCTTATAGACGTTGACAAATTGATAGTCCCAATGATCCTATAATCATCCTTAGTATATATCGAAGAAGCGTATTCGAGAAGCTAAGGAAAAGACTATCATGCCTACAGAAAATAACTTTTCAGGCGTTAGGTGAGAAAACAGTCTGCTGTGTCAGTGGGCCAGTCGGCTAAGCAGTAGAAAAGCAGGAAGTCAACATCAGTTCACAGAACTGTCTGAAGCATTTAATGCTACAACAGATGAATTCAACGGCTAGATTTCAAGGGCTCCTTGATAAGCAAATCAGACAAGGATTCAAAAAAAGTAAGCAAGAAAACAAGAAAGAAAAGAAAGCTCAGAACACTCGAGAGCACTCAACGATAATATTCTACGATCCTGAAAGAGGAAAGCTTGCTTCGCTACTCAGTTCTTCAGAACTGATGCTTAACTACAACTGAGTAGCACACCCCAGGATACAACTCTCAATTCAAAGTGTACTAAGTCAGAAGGACTTGAAGAGTTCTAAGTGAACTAAAGAAGTTCTAAGATTGTTGATCTTGAAGAGTTCTAAGTGAAGTTCCAAGGCTGATGGCCTTGAAGTAATCTAAGTAATTCAAAGTGTAAAAGACATCCTTAGTAGATTTTCTACTCGTGGAGTAAAAGAGTGGACTAAGAGCCTTGTATGCTCTAAACCACTTAAAACCTCTGTCTCATTGTCTCTCATTAACTGCTATATCTGTTATAACTACTATAACTGCTTATCAATCTATTATTGCATTATCTTTAAGGGGGACAAACATATATTCCGCTGCTGTCAGTATATTCAATACTGACAAGTATTTTGAAACAAAGAAAAAGTTTAAAATATCTATTCAACCCCCCTTCTAGATAACTATTGTGCCTTTGGGAACTAACAGGAAGGATCTGTGAAATTGCATGTCATAGCCGGATCCTGATCGGTGATAATCATCACAGGTGCATCACCTGACATTGCTTCCAAAAAACACTTGAAAAGCCAAACAAAAGTATCTATGGTCTCATCACTTAAGAAAGCACAACCAAATACAGTTGTTTGCCATGGTTATTAACCCAGTAGTGGTGCAAATATCATTCCGTAACGACTAGTATTGTATGTGGTATCAAAAATGACAAAATCACCGTAAAAACTATAAGCCCGTTTAGAACTTGCATCGGCCCAGAAACAACGAGTAATCTTTTTTTCATCGTCTGTGTCAATTGTGAAAGTGAAAGTAGGATTCTTTTGTTGTTCTAACGTTAAGTACTCATTCAACATATCACCATCATGTCCCTTCAATTCATTGCGCTTGTCTCTTTCAAAGTTATACAAATCTCATTGTGTGCAACCAATATTTTCAAAGCCTCCCACCTGAACTGCAAGAAAATTGTATTGTTAGTATTGTGGTATATTCACCATGCCAAGTTGTTCACTCAAAGATTTTTAGACAGTTGACACATTACGATGCGATCGTAAAAGATGCCTCTTATGTGGGGTTGACAATGGGTGACAATGACCCTCCTCAATTTTCTTAATTACGTATAAGTCATTTCTTTTTACCACTACAATTCTTGCACTACAACCTTCTTTTGTCGATCCACGTTTTCTTTTTACAACCACATCGGCTAATAGTTTGCCCATTCCTTGCTTATAACACACATACTCCTTCCTACAAATCTCATCACTTCCCGCCTTTTTTGTCTCATTAAACTTTCGTACACTAAAACCAGCATGCATTGTATATATTTTGTAAAAAGTGTAAATTTCACCTAATGTTTGAAATTCTTGACCTAGCTTAGGCGTAAACTCAGCGGCAACTTGAGGATAGTAGAAAAAAGTTTTAGTATTGTTCACATTCAACCCCTCTGCACTCAAGTCATCCCCATTCATTTCTATTTCCAAATCCATTTCTACATTATCCCCGCAAGTCCCTATTTTATGGTCCATGTCATTCATTGTATTTACACCTGGACAAACAAAAAACTTGAGGAGGTGCAGAGCAATTACATACCAAATATATAAATATGAAAAAGAATGTTTACTCTCAACTAAGAAATAACACAGTGAACCAAAAGCATTCAGTTCCAGCTGGATATTACCAAGTTCCAACCATTTGAGACAGAAAGCAATGAACTTCTCCCAAGATAGATCCTAAGACCAAAAATCTACTTCCATTCTTCTACTATTATGCTCAGAGTAAACCTTTTACCATATCTGTTCAATTATTGAGTCTTGAGTTTGAGAAAATTGGCTAAACCCCTGGTTACAATGGGTGATACTAACAAAGTTCTGCATAAAAAAGTTCACACCTTTTTCCTATTGTGCCAAATTTCTTCATAATTTTCACCTACAACTTCATCAATTTAGATAAACAAGCCCAAATTTACCCATTATAATTAAACCCCATATTTTCCGCAAACAGTCTCAAAAACCAAATTAAACCAACCAAAATAGAATCAAAAATAAAATAAATTTAAAACCATTGAAACAAAACAAAAATCAATATCCATGTACAAAGACGAATATATATACCTGATTAACAAGTGCAAATTCCTAACTTAAAAAAGTAGTTGCACCCATGATATATCTCTTCTTTACTTTTTAGCTGCAGCCTTACATAATAATTACATCATAGCAGAATATTGAAACCATATGATGGAGTCACTCAATGATCCATTAATAAATATGTTTCATTTTGTTAGGGAATTGGGGTAAAGAAAGAGAGATATATCAATTAATGTACGACTTTAATTTGTACAAAGACGAAAAGGGATAAACCTGATTAACAAGCTGGTGAGGGTGAAGCAGGGGTTCAGTGAGGGAGCGAGCCCTGGAGCTGGAACTACGAGGCAGAGAAGTGGAGCGATCAAAAGGCACAGAACCCACGCCGATTCGAACGAGGAGGAGACGCAGTTTCGATTTTGGGAGAGGAGAGAGAAGCTAGGGCAACTGAAGTTGGGTTCTGAAGCTTGGGTTTTGATTTTGGGAGAGGAGAGAGAAGCTAGGGCACTGAGGTTGGGTTCTGATTTTAATTTTGAGAAAAACACGGAGGTTTTGAGTTTTTACGGAAGGATTAAATACTTATGCTCCTTAAGAGAATTATGTTATTTAAGGCTTATGTAATTTGAAATATCAGTATTTCCTCGTAACCTGGGAGGATGGGACTAGGTAGGAAACTTACTGTCTTTAATTTTCGTCGCGCGTTTCTGCTTTCGGGACCTGTCGTCAGGACTGCCGTCAACAAGAATTAAATCCTCGACATATATATTAATAGAAATGACCAAAAACTTATTCAACTTGAAACTAAAAGTTTGAAACAAAATACATCTATACTATCATTTTACTAAATCAAGTTCATAAAATTATGTAGGTTTGCTTTCTGCGGTTCTGACTAGACTGTTGTCATGTGTTCCAATATGGCAAGGGCTTATGCAACAAGAGGGACAGATTCTCAGTTCTCAGGTTTATACATAAACAACAAATATAGATATGCAAAAAAATAAAATGTATTTTTAAAGTTTAATTTTTTTAAGAAAAATTATTGTTAACGTCAAGTTTTGCCGGCGCGTCCAATCACCAAATCCACGTGCTTAAACCTGCACAATAACAAGTCACAAACGAAGCTTGACGGCTAGAGCCGCCGAGTGATAGCTCCGGTGTGAGAATGAGTACAGGCCGGTCACAAGGTTTTACAATGGAGGCAGTAGTGTTTAGTGCTCAAGTGAGTATTATTCGTTACCTTTAGGTCAAGCCTTGTATTTATAGTCATTCTCACCGTCTTAGAGTCCACAACCGTATCAGAATAGGACTCCTAAACATGGCAGTTACCATTGTTTGGATCTCACGCAATCTCCTTTAAAAGTGCAAGTTGGTTGTAATCCAACCACTTACTTTGGGAGTTGGTACTTAGATATGATTAGGGTTTGAGTCCTTAATCATTTAGACTCCTTATTGCTCCAGACTCCATCCGAGAAACAGCCTTCGGTATAGGCCTTATAAACTGGTCTGGACTCCGGCCCGAAGGGCTCGGTAGTCTGATCCCGATCATCGCCAATCTAGTCTAGACTCCGGCCCAAGGGGCCCGGTAGTCCGACCCCGAACACCAAGGTACTGGCCTGAGCTCCGGTCCACAGGACTCGGATGCCCGATCCACATATCCTCCATTGGGTCTGGGTTCCGGCCCATAGAGCTTGGATGCCCGATCCCGAACACTGCTACTCCATGTTTGGCTTCGGCCCATTAGGCTCGATGAACCCTTCTCAGCCCAGGCCTTCAGTCCATGTAGGGGTCGGTGGATTATATTCGAACATTTCCCCCTAGTCTCTCATTATAACAAGCTTTTAATGAGAGATTTGAAGAGACGCCTGGGGAATCCAACCGACCTATTCAATGCAGTACACATTACCCAAGAGACACCATCATTAGCCGCCTTTGGGTTTCGTGAAACAACCCCTATAAATACCCCTTCCTCTCACAACAGTCACTTTTTACAACCTGCTTCTTCTTCAAGCTATATTCTTCCTTATTTTTCAAATTTTTCCGGCAAGTGCGATTTCAAGCGAGAGAGCTCCACCACCCCCTAGACCTCCGATTCAGTCTTTTTGTAGTCCCAAATCACCACATTTCAACCTTTTTCTGGCTTAATGGCTGATTCTAGCATTCCTTCCGCCCCTTCCACCACTGAGTTGACGCCAATCGTCGATACAACCCCCATTACTGCTACTATCGCCGCCACCGATCTAGTGCCTGTCGACTTGCCCACCGCTCCGGTCGGTGCCACTGCTGACGGCACTGAAGCTTAGATCCGAAGGTGCTATGAGTCCGAGGCAGACTTTTTCCTTGTCAACATTAAGTCCACTCTCGTCCCTTCTCAGATCTCCGACCTCCGAGCCCTATTCTGCATCCCAAAGGAATATAAGCTTCGGGTGCCGGAGTCGGACGAAATGATGTACCGGCGTCCCGAGGGCAGATGGGTTGCTGTCCCCATCTGGGCTTTGAAGTATGGGGTCCGATTCCCCCTCCATGAATTCATTGTATCCTTCTTTTGCTTCGTGGGTATCGGGTTCGCACAACTAGTGCTGAACTCGTATATCCAACTGATCACCTTCATCACTCTCTGTCAAGAGCTAGGGGTCAGTCCGGGGCTAGACTTCTTCTTCGTCCTGTTCACTGTCGGCCGGTCAAAGGAGCCTGGCCTTCGTCAGTTGAACAGAGTAGCCAACCGAGCCACCTTCAACAAAACCCCTTCCATCAATAAGGGCTGGCACGAACAATGGGTCTTTATCAAGGGGACTGATATCAACCTTCTCCTGAACTGGGCCACCCCAGAAGATTCGATTGCCAAAGTGTCCAGATTCCCAAAGGATAGGCAAGATGCCTTCAGAGTTTTTTACCAGAAGGTGAAGAAGACCAACTGGGGCATGAATGTCTTGTCCAATGAATCTTAGCTATACAAACATGGACGTAAGTATTTTACCCCGATCTACATCATCCTTTTCGTTTTCCTTTTTCTTGCCTTTCTAATATCTTTATCTGTTTTACAATGACCGTCTTCAAGCCCGAGGGAGCTGATGAATCCCTGACGCCCATCCCTGTTCGGGCCGAACCAATCCGCCTTCCCCATCAACGGAGTGGTGGCCGAAGAGGAGACTATTCCCATCACCGAACTCTTAACCGGCTCCTCCTCCGCCGAACCCTCCCACAAGAACCCTTTGAAGATGGATCGGTCGGAGAAGGTGGCTCAACTGAAGAAGGGTAGGAAGAAGGCTCCTGCCAAAGGTCCCCCCAAGCCATCTGCTCCGTAGTCGATGGTCCTAAAGTCGACTCCTCCGCCACCTCCTGATGTGACGATCCTTGAGGATCCCGAGGAAATCGAAGAGGAAACTCTTGAACCTCGCCCCAAGAGATTGAAGCTGGAGTTGGTTGATGAGCCCGATCTTCAGATGATCCCGGCCGCTCCAGCTGCTGCCTCCACTTCTTCACCCCCGGCTCATCGGTCAACCGAGGCGAGTCCCTCCGAAGGGACACCTCTTTCATTCTGGCCAAAGAGCCCTTCAGAAGCATTCCCCTTTGACCATCTGGAGCATTTTAAACTTCCTGGAGATGATGCTCGGTTCAAAGGGCATACTTCCGAGGGCTTGTTGGTGGCATATATCAAAGCCCAATGTCAGGAATTCTCGAAAGCCTTAACTTATGTACTTTGATTATCTTGTGATATTATGAGTAACACCGATTTTCCCTTTCTTTTGCAGGCCAATGTCATCCTTGCCCGAGCCATTCCTCCTCTTGCTAAATCCACCAAGAAGGAGGTTCAGCTTCGGACTGAGGTGGAAATGCTTGGCTTTAAGGTTCGGGGTTTGTCGGCTGTGCTGAAAAAAGAAAAAGACGATCATGCCGACACCCGCAACAAAGTGACCTTCTCCGAACGTCAGGCCAGCGAACTCAAGAAACTCCACTACAATCTGCAGAAAGAGTTCGTTGGTCTTGACAAATACAACAAGAAGCTGCTCGAGGAGAGGACTCTTCTGAAGGAGAAAGATCTGGATCAGCAGAACGCCCTTCTGATCCTCCAGAGCAAAGTATCCGACATGCATGCCCAACAGATGGTGCTGATGAAGGAGAATGCTGCTCTCGGGGCAGAATGTGCCGAAGCCAGGCGGCAAGCTGTCAAGGAGTATGAAGAGTCGCCCGAACTCCGTGATGCAATCATGGCCTAATTTTTCGAAGGCTATGAGGCTCACAGGGAAAGGGCTCAAGCTAAGATGACTGCTGCCAGCCTGGATGCTGATGTCCTTGATTCTTCGGATAAAGAGTCCGGTGCTGAAGATGGAGCTGATGGCGGAGCCCCCTATCCTTAGTTGTTTTAGGATTTTGACTTGTAACTTTTTGTCTTCTTTATTTCTTTTGTAACTTTCCCGATCAGATCTGCGTGTAACTTGTCCGATCAGTTAAGTTGTTTGTAACTTTTCTGATTGACTCTGTTCATCGCTAGTCTGATGGGTTTTGTAGAAATTTTGAATATAAATGAAGTACAAAATTTTTTCGAAGAGAAATCCATGCTATTTATTGATTTATGAAGCAACTTACATAAGAAAAAAAGAAAGAATTACATAACTTCTTACTGATAATATTTTCTAAGTCTTCCAACATGCCATGTATTCTTTATTTTTGTGCCATCTAGTGCTCGAAGTCGATAAGTTCCAGGCTTCGGCACTTTAGTCACTTCATACGGTCCCTCCCAGTTCGGCATTAATTTGCCTGTGTTCTGGGGAGTAGACGCCTCTGCTTCCCGAAGCACCAAATCCCCGATCTCAAATCTCCTTTGTTTCACATTCTGATTGTAGTGTCGGGCAGTTCGTTTTTGGTAGATAGCTAGCCTCACCAGTGCCGAATCCCGAACTTCTTCCAACAGATCTAGGTTCAGTCGTAAGCCATCATCATTATACAACTCTTTGTACTGACTGACCCGAAGTGTAGGAGACCCAATCTCAACAGGTATTAATGCATCGGTTCCATATGCCAATCTGAATGGTGAATCCCCTGTTGTCGTCCTAGGGGTAGTCCGATATGCCCATAAGACACTGAGTAGATCTTCTGGCCAACGTCCCTTCAGTTCATCCAATCTTCGCTTAATCCCATTGAGCAGAATTCGATTGGTGACTTCTACCTATCCATTTGACTGAGGGTGGGCAACTGACGTCTTTCGGTGTTGGATGCCCAGCTCCTTCAGAAAAGCTTCGAATTTTGACCCCACGAACTGTCTGCCATTGTCTGAGACCAGGACCATCGGAATGCCGAACCAATACACCACGTACTCCTTAAAGAATTTAAGACATTCCTGTTCGGTAATTTTTTGTAATGGTTTGGCTTCCACCCACTTGGTCATGTAGTCTATGGCGACGATCACGAAAGTGACTTATCCCTTGGCCTTCGGTAATGGGCCTAAAATATCAATCCCCCACATAGCAAATGGGATCTGGGATAAGACTGAATACAGCTCCTCGGGAGGCTGATGAGGAATAGAACAATTTAACTGACACTTAGGACATTTTTTGACATAATCCTTTGCTTCTTGGAAAATGGTCGGCCAATAGTATCCCTGCCTCATAATTTTGTAAGCCAGTGACTTGGATCCCGTGTGATCCCCACAGATTCCTTCATGCACTTCCCTTAGAGTGTACTCGGCTTCCGAAGGTGTCAGACACTTGAGCAATGGAGAAGTGAATGCCCTTCGGTACAGATCCCCGTCAATGAGAACAAAGTTGGAACTCCTGTGCTTGATTTTCCTGGCGTATATGCAATCTGAAGGCAGAACCCCATCAGCCAGATATGAGATGTAAGGGGAGAGCCAACAGTCCAGCAGATCCAAGGCTAATACGTCCGCCTTCTGAACACTAGGATTGTCCAGTACTTCTAAGTATATTGAGCCGGTAAAAGAGCTTGATTCGGTTGTAGCTAGTCGGGCCAGGGAGTCTGCTACTGTGTTGTCTGATTGATCAATCCCTAGGCAACTATATGAACCAAAGTGTACGAGTCTATCCTTAACCTTGGCCAAGTATTTCGCCATCCTGGCCCCCCGAGCTTCGTATTCCCCCGATATATATTTAACAACTAGTTGAGAGTCACTGTATACCACTAAGTTCTGAACCTCTAGGCTTCGGGCCAACCAAAGTCCTGCCAAAATAGCTTCATATTCTGCCTCATTGTTGGTGGCCTTGAACCGAAACTGGATGGCTTGTTGGACTCAGAAACCCTCGAGACTTATCAGAATAACCTCTGCTCCGCTGATGTCCAAAGTAGATGACCTGCCCATGTAGAGAGTCCATGCAGTTTGTAGTGGTTGTGCTTCGATGATCGAAGCTACATCTGGTTCGGAGAAGGAACACTCTACAACAAAGTCTGCCAAGGCCTGTCCCTTAATTGCCGTTCTGGGATGGTATTCTAAAGTGAACTGAGTTAACTCCATTGCCCATGCGGCAACCCGAACCGAGACTTCTGGCCTGTGCAGTACTTTCTTCAATGGTTGATCCGTATATACTATCATCAACCGACCCTAGAAATAGTGTCGGAGATTCTGACTTGCGATGATCAAATCGTAGGTGAACTTTTCCAGGTTCGAGTATCTGGTTTCCGCGTCTCGAAGGACGTGGATGACATAATAGACTGGGAACTGCCTTCCCCCTTTCTCCCGTACCAATGTTGCCCCCACTGCCATCGAGCTTTCTACTAGATATAAGTATAACAATTCTGAAGGGATCGATTTCATCAACAGAGGTGCCGAAGATAAGTACTGCTTGATCCCCTGGAAGGCGTCTTCGCACTCAGAGGTCCATTGGAAACTCTTCTCGTTTTTTGGCCCCTTTAGAGTGTCAAAGAATGGCAAACACCTTTCTGCTGATTTCGACATAAATCTCCGAAGAGTTGCTATCCGACCAGTCAGCCTCTGCACGTCCTTATAGGACTTCAGTGATTTCATATCTAATATTGCCTGAATTTTTTCTGGATTTGCCTCGATGCCTCTTTTGCTAATCAGATAACCCAGAAATTTCCCTGACCCCAATCCGAAGGTACACTTAGTGGGATTCAGACGTAACTTATGTTTTTGAACTATTTCAAAGCAGTTTTCCAGGTCCGCCAGATGATCTCGGGCCAACACGCTTTTTACAATCATGTCGTCCACGTAGACCTCCATGCTTCGGCCTAGCTGCTTTGTAAACATATAGTTCATCATCCGTTGATAAGTGGCCCCGACATTGAGTAGTTCGAAGGTCATTTTTCGATATGCATAAATGGCCCGATGTGTGATGAAACTGGTCTTCGGGATGTCTTCATTCCTCATTGAGATTCGGTGATATCCCGAGAAAGCATCCATGAAGCTTAACATACTGTACCCCGAAGTAGCATCAATTAACTGGTCGATGTCGGGCAAAGGATAGAAATCTTTTGGGCAGGCTTTATTCAGATCTGTGTAGTCAATGCATATCCTCTATTTCCCGTCCTGTTTCTGAACCAGTACCACATTCGCCAGCCACTCCGGGTAGTCAATTTTGAAAATAAAATCAGCCTCCAGAAGTTTAGTAATTTCTTCATCAATGATCTTCTGTCGTTCTGGGGCAAAAATTATCCTCTTTTGTATGACTGGCTTCTTACTTGGATCCATCTCCAACCTGTGCACTGCTATTGACTTGTCAACTCCGGGCATATCACTAGGTACCCATGCAAAGATATCCGCGTACACCTGAAGTAGGTCTATCAACCCAGTCCGGAAGGTTTTTGTCAGTCCCAAACCTATCTTGATCAGTTTTTCCTCGTTCCCCGGGATCAACTGTACATCCTCTGTTTCCTTGGCTGGCAGGGCAAGCGGCTCTGTGCTGTCTTTCGTAAATGGTTCTATCTCGATAGCCATTGTTGGCTTCTGCTTGCTCACCCCGACCCCCGAAGAGATCAATGTATTCCGATAACACATTCGGGCAATGTCAAGATCACCTTTTACCTCCCCGATCCCGTTCGGTGTTGGAAACTTGATTTTGAAGTGGGGTATGGACGTGACTGCTTGCAAGGCTGCCAGAGTCGGTCTTCCTAATATCGCATTGTAAGCCGAATCCATTTGGACCATAAAAAATCTAACCATTACCTCCACCTGTTGAGGAGCGGTGCCGAACTTGACCGGCAGTTCAAGGGTTCCTAACACATGCACCGGGTCGCCACTGAATCCATACAAGGGTCCTTCCCCCCCCCCCCCCAGTTCCATCTTCTTCCCCTCTAGATCCATCCTTTGGTAGGCATGTGTGTACAATATATCGACCGAAGACCCGTTGTCGATCATCATCCATTTCATATCCACTGGTCCAACCTGAGCTGTTATCACCAGTGCCCCGTCATGTGATTCTATGGGATTTGAGGGATAATCTTCATCTGAAAAGGTGATAACTGTCCCCACCTTTTTTGTCGAGGACCCAGCAACTGATAGGACTGCATCTAGGTGCTCGCTTCTTTTCATCCCAGTCACACGCCCCACCGAACTGCCCGAAATAACGTCAATCACTCCTCGAGCAAGCTGGTTCTGAGTTGGCTGTGTGTCTCGGGCCTGAACTTTGTCTTCTTCCCTCCGCTGAATCTCAGTATTTTCTCTACCAGCCATATACTGAACCAGCTTCCCGTTCTATATGTTCTTTTCTATTAGATCACCCAAGTCATGACACTCCTCTGTCGTATGGCCCGAGTTCTGATGGTACTGGCAGAATTTATCCCTACTCAGTTTCCCAGGCTTCGGCCGTGTCGTGCAGGGCTCATAAAAGGGCTTGTTTTTGATGTCGTCCAATATCTTGGCTCGATCGGTATTGAGGGGGGTGTAAACCCTATTGACACTTCTACTTGGGAAGGGGGGTCGGCCACCGCCCGATCCCCCGCTATTGTAGTTCTTCCTCCCCTGATTATCTGACCTCCCTTGATTATTGTCCGACTGTTGGTGGGTCTGCTTGTCTCGGTCCTTAGACTTATCGTGTGAGTGGGGCCTGAAGTTCCCCATGGCTTCTTCAATAGCAATGAACCCTTCGGCCAGATGAAAAGCTTCAGTCAGGTCCGAGGGTGGGTTGATCACCAGGTCTTTCATCATCTTCTTTGATCTTCCTATATCCAGACCTGTTGTGAAGAATCCCAAGGCCTGTGGTGAATTCAACTCTTCCACCGATCCCACAGCTTCCCGAAACCTCTTGACATACGTGCTGAGGCTCTCATCCGAATGTTGCCTCACCTGCATGAGAGAAGTAGTGATCTTTCCCCTTCTCCTGTTACTCCCGAACTGAGCATGGAACTTTTCCCGAACATCGCTCCACGAACTGATGGTTTTCGATGCTAATGTTCCCATCCATTCTCTAGCACTCTTCTTCAGGGTGGTTGCAAACATGTGACACTTAGCAGCATCCGAATGCCCGTAATATGTCATCAGCCTGTCATATCCATCCGAATGATCATAAGGGTCCCCCAGCCCATCATATGTCTCCATCGGGGGCATCTTCTTCTTCGGGTCAGCAGTGACCTGATTGATTTCGGGCGAGAAGGGTGAACTGTGACAGCTCGAGGGTGTTCCCATCTGACTCTTTGCTGCCAGAAGCTTTTCTAACTCCACGACTCGTCGAGCGAGGGGGTCGGTCTCCTCCTTACGGGGGGATGGCCTGTGCCTGTCCCTCTCATATTCTGGAGATCTGATCCTCGTCCTCTGTCCCGATCTTCCCGGGTGATCAGCTTTCCGTTCAAGTGAACGACTCCTCCTTCGGCTCCTCCTTTCCCGAGAATGACTCCTATGTCTGCTCCTGTTCTTTCCAGCCTCATGCTGACGTGGCGATTTGGATCGGCTTCGATGCCTGTGCCTCTTCGAAGAGGCCTCCTGTTCTCTAGCCACCTTAGCCATCTGTAATTCCAGTTCCTTTGTTGGAGGCGCAGGGCCAGAAGGAGGACTTGGCGTTAACAATTATTATTACTACTACTTTTTAGTTTTTTCTGAGAGAGAGAAAGTATTTGAAATATTTATATTTATTTTTTAAATTGTGGATGTTAAATCTAGGAGTCTGATTAATTTCTAACTTTCAGCTGGCGGGTAGAGTCTAACTTGTATCTATGACCTTTGCACAGTTAAGGAAGAGGTATTTACCACTACGCTATCACCTTTGGTCTGTCACAAACTTCAACTCAATTCCTCTGTAGCATATAATACATCTATTGATGCCAACGAGTAAATATAATCTAGACAAATTTTAATTGGTTATAATGCACTTCCTCCGTTCTAAATTATAATACAATCTTGCTATATATTGTGAAAGATTTCTAACGAACTACGATTGCATGTATATCAATACATGAGATTGTATAATATTATAAAATTGGCCTACTGTATCACATACATCGTAAAAGTATTACCAATTAGATTTATCTACATAACTCGCAATAAAAATTTCTGACATGTAAAGTGACAATATATATCATTGTCAATTATAATTTCACTATTGACTTTTGAAAATTAATGTAAAATATTGTTAAATTCAAAATTGAGATGATTAACTAAATATTATGCAAATATAAATCTTACAATGAGTAGTAGTTTTTAAATAATTTACAATAATCATCAGTGTATTGATTAAAAATTAATAGAAATCATGCCAATTTTGAGTTTGAAAATATTTTAAGTTGATTTCAAAAAGTCAAATATATTTGAGTTAATTGTAGAGAATTTATAAATGTACATGGATAATGTATAATTAATGTGTTGGAAGAATGATATATGACTATGGTTAGGAACTTACCATACTTGAGTTAAATTAATGAAGAAAGTTGTGAAAATGACTGTATTGGCCAAAAAAAAGTGTTTAATGACTCATATGTCCTAAGAGTAAATTTCTAGGAAGCTTCTTTGTAGTGGACAAATGACTATGTTACCCTCAATGAAAATGACTTATGACCAACATGCCTTGGAGGAAATTGCTAGGAAGTATCCTAGCAATGGTGTGTTGACTCTTTTGCCCATGGAGAAAGCTGCCAATGACCAAACGTATCCTAAAAGGAGGAAATTTTCTAGTGAATGATTAAATGATCAAATTGCCATTGAAGAATCTCATTAATGACCTTGTATCCTAGAGGGAAATTTCTAGGAAGTTTCATAACAAATGGCCAAATAACCATTATACCCTTGATAAAAATTATTAATGACAAATATAGGAAATTGATATTTTTACATGATTTTTTGATATTTTCACATGAAAAGTGTCGCTATAGATGTATAGCGACGGTAAAAACCGTTGCTATAGGGTCTATAGCGACGATTTTCATGTGAAAATATCAAAAAATCATGTGGGAATATCAGTTTTCCAAATATATTCTTGTAGAAAATTTCCTAATCTTGTACCTGTGACCTTGCACAGTTAAGGAAGAGGTCTTTACTACTACGCTATCACCTTTGGTCTGTCACAAACTTCAACGTAATTCCTCTGTAGCATATAATACATTTGTTGATGCCAACGAGTAAATATAATTTAGACAAATTTTAATTGGTTGTAATGCACTTCCTCCGTTCTAAATTATAATACAGTATTGCTATATATTGTGAAAGATTTCTAAAGAACTACGATTGCACGTATATCAATACATGAGATTATATAAGATTATAAAATTGGCCTACTTTATCACATACATCGTAAAAATATTATCAATTAGATTTATCCACATCAATAAAAATGTCTGACATGTAAAGTGGCAATATATATCATTATCAAATATAATTTCACTATTGGCTTTTGAAAATTAATGTAAAATATTGTTAAATTCAAAATTGAGATGATTAACTAAAATATTATGAAAATATAAATCTTGCATTGAGTAGCAGTTTTTAAATAATTTACAATAATCATCAGTGCATTGATTAAAATTAATAGAAATCATGTCAATTTTGAGTTTAAAAATATTTTAAGTTGATTTCAAAAAGTCAAATAATTTTATATTTTGGGATGGGGTTATTTCAATTTATCATGCATTTATGAAATACAAACAACTAGTACATTATTCAAATAAATTAAATAATTTGTGACTTCCCCAAAATAGGTCCACACAACCCATTTGGAGTCGCTAAAATACATGGTACAGAATTCAAATACAAACTTCCTATTTACAACTATTATTCTGTCGTGCAAAATACGACCACACATAAACCGTGAGATTCAATACAAATATTATAACAACAGTACTCGCACTCCAAACCAATAATATTTTATGCTCAAGGAAACCTTCGTACATGTGAGGCCATGCTTCTAAGTTATAATAAATATCATAGGACTTGAGAATTAACCTTGGTTGACCCAATAGACCCCAAAGAAGAACGAGAAAATTACTATCCTGTTCATTCCAATGGTGTGTATCTTCTTGCCATATAATTATCTCCATTGTCTCAAACTGAGGATTATATTCCAACCATACTCCAAGATTATATAGATAATGTTTATAGATATAGTCAGCAAGTGAATGCGCACAACCATGTCTTATGATAACAAGAATTCGTATATGGTTAGACATCTTGTATGATAGTGGCAACACACCCTTCCAAAGTCGGGTTCTCAACACCCTATTGTTGTTCACCAAAATCAATTATTAAATGACGTATAAAATATGACACCCACATTTTAAGTCTTCAATACAATTATTATCATACTGTTTTATGAGAAACTTCAATAGTCATAGACCATCACTCTATTCTCATGTTATCCCCGCTCGATCCAGCTACACTCTTATTACCATAATTGCAGCAAAATCAACAATCCAATAGAAGAGTCAAGTAGAACATAATGTCTACTATCTTCCCCAAATTAAAAGTTCATCATCGATATTTTATTCATGTAACACCAATCAACAGTTCTTCTTTGTACTTAAGACAAAGAAAACTTTCACCACTTGTCGTTACCTTAGTAGAAGATTGGATACTGCAATATAGTAGCAGAATACTATTCTTCTTTCTCTCTTATTCTCTCTCTATAGTTTCTCTCTCTATAGCTTAGTGAATTGGTGAGAAAGAATGAAGAAATGAGCTTCTATTTATAGGAGAATGGACTAAATAGTAACTGATTCACGGACGATCCAGATTGATTTTGTGATAACCCAAATTTTCGAAAAATATTAAAATAAGAATTAAACAAATAAAATTCTTATTAGATGATATGTTAAGTGAGATTGTATTGCATAAGTGAGTATGAATTATGCAATATGTGATTTTGGTGTATAATAAATATATTAGTATTATATATTTATTCTATGTAAGAAATTGTGAGAGCAATTTATTAAAGGAAATAAGATGTGTAAGATTAAAATAAGTAAGTTAAAATAATTTATAATATTAAATTATTTTTAATGTGGTAAATTGGTGGCATTAAATATACTTTATGTATAACCATCATTTTATTGAAGAAGTCGTGTATTACATTATTGGATGTAATGTATGTATATTTTTAATGTAGTAAATATATTATTATATTTATTACAGTTAAATTGTTTATAGAAGGGAAAAGAAAATAATTTTAAATTCCTGATAAATATTAAAATTAGAAATCGAGTAAAAAAATTTGTATTTTACTGGTGTGGTGATAAAACTTTATTGAATATTGAAATAATTACAAACAAATAACTGGGATTTACTTACAAACAGACTCGATTATAGAAACTTAGCATGACTAAGGAAGAAGGCAAGAGTGCTGAAGATTCGTTAGATAGGAATCTAAGTCTTCACAAGCTCTCTATTGGATTACTGAATCCTCTCTCTACCAAATGACCAAGCCTCCCTTATATAAGAAGAGAAAAGGCGTAACAAATACAACTCAATGATTACAAAACAAGAATGACTATTACATAATAGTAATGCTTTATCAAAAGATGAAAGCATTATTACAACTTTTGACTATTACAATCAGCTTTTCACTATTACAGACGCGTTTTGAATAAAATACAGACTCAAAAATACAAAATAGAATAACTTTTGACTAATCGACCACATATGACCGACAAACAGGACAAGACTCATACAAGACGACAAATGACTCATCACATGCTTTCGGCTACTTTGGACAAAGGAGCACGGGCTGCGCGGGCAGGAGCATCTTGCAAAAGGCTGACCAATGTAACTGTAGGGAAACTAGGCGAATGGGTCCTGTGCATCTTAAGAGAGATGCTTCCATAAGGATCATTATGACTAGAATGATGACTAGAATGGGACGAAGAGGATGAACAGACAGAGGGAACTGAGTCCTCACTGAGTTTATCCATTCGTTTTTTAATAAGACGAGATAACTGTTTTAACTCGTTATCTGTACAATGCTCAATATCCGCAAAATCAAGCTTTGAAGATTTCTTGGATTTTGATTTACTAGAGGATGATTCCTTTAGAGGAGGAACCGTTTGAATAGGGAAAGGATTAGGAAATTCCTTCTGGACTTGACCAACAATGCGATAAGGATCAAACTTATCCCACCATTTTACTGAAAATTCACGAGTAACATGAGTAATTTGACTAAGGTTATTATTGGAAACCTCTTTTTCGGAGGAAACAACAGAAGAAAGAGCAACATTAGCAACAGGAGAATAGAATCCATAATTCCATTTAAGAATCCATGGAATCTTGTATTTACTAGCGAAATGATGAATAACGGGAATGCAGCAATTAGACTGCACAGCAGGAACTCTAGCACTGAATACATTAAGGACTGACTGAAGCTCAATTGGGAGAATTTTATAGATGAGACCAAAGCGTTCCCACCATAAAACGAACCAATGAGGGATTTGACTTTTAAATTTGTGGTCAAATTGAATGAACCACGAATGACTAAACGATAGAGTCTGAAACAGAAAAACCCTGTTCTAAGCTTCCATGTAATCATAATAGCAGAACTGGCTATCATGACCTTCTAACTGTCTTAAATCTGACGGATGATTACCCCAGTTTGGCATGGTGATAATCTGTTTAATATATAAAGAATGATAGATGATTTTCGAGGAATCATTTCTATCATAAATTGGTTTAATAAGGATTGACTGAGTTTGAAGCAAGACATCCTTATAATACATAAGAGATTTATAAGGAGCCAGGGGAATAAAATGCTAGCCAGTTGGGAAGAACTGGGCAGCCAATTTAATAGGATCATCAATTGATTTCATATGTCTTTCAATATAAAATAAATTGGTGGAATAAACAGGAATGTACTCGGTTTGAGTACGTTGACCAGCAGTAGGATTACTGGTCGAAGCAAAAGGATCAATCATACGAGGAGGCTGGACCAGAGCCGAAGTGTATGGCTTTGTTCCGGAAACAAGAGGAGTAAACCTATTAACTACAATAAGAGGTGTGACTGGATGAGGGATTACAGCTCCCATGGGCTTCTGACTAGGCTGGTCAGGGCCAGGAGGGCCAGGGGCCCGAACATTCTTATTGGATCCTCTCACACTCATTTTGAATTTGAGGGGTACCTGAATTAATAAATTCCCGAGTCAAGAAATCAGGAACTGAATTATCACTGCCTTTAATGTAGTCAATATCAAAATCAAAAATACTTAACATAGATTGCCATCTGGCAAAAATATGTTTAGTAGCAATATTTTTAACATCCTTTTCCAAAATATATTTTGCTGACTTACAGTCAATGCGAACCAAAATTTTTTGATTTAATAAGTCATTTTGAAATTTACTAATACATAAAATCAAAGCTAAAATTTCTTTTTTAATCGTGCTATAATTTAATTGGGCTTGATTCCACGCGCCAGAGTGGAACCGAACAATTTGCTCAGATGAAGCAGGAGTCAATTTCTGCTTCAAGATACCACCGAAGTCAATTTCGTAGGCGTCAGTTTCAACAATTTTGAAGGCGGATTCATTAGATATGCCAAGGCAAGGAAGGACCTTATCATATTTCTTAACTTGTTAAACGATGACAGTATGCTCATCAGTTCAAGGAGGAGGATTCTTCTGTAAACAGAGGAACAAAGGTTTACAGATTTTTCTTAGATTTTGATAAAACTTGCCGACATAATTAAGAGATCCTAAAAAACGCTGGAGTTGAGTTTTATCAGTAATTTTGTCAGGAAATTTATCAGCAAATTGGATGACTCTTTGGATTGGACGAACCAAACCATGATGAATATCATGACCAAGAAACTTAACTCTAACTTGGAACAGACAGCACTTGGTTGGTGAAAGAACCAAACTATTGACTTTAATGGCTTTGAAGAACGAATTTAAGTGTTTGAAGTGTTCATCAATTGACTTGGAGAAAACCAGAATATCATCAATATAAATAATGATAAAGTGACTGAAGGGGTTCAAAATTTCATTGAGAATATTTTGAAATTCACTGGGGGCATTCTTCAAGCCAAATGCTTGAACAACCCATTCATAATGTACCAAAGGGAGTAGTGAAGGCAGTTTTATATCTATCACTAGGATGAATACTGACTTGCCAAAACCCCGACTTAAGATCAAATTTACTAAAAATAGTAGCATTGCTAAGTCGACTCAGAAGGTCTTCTTTATTGGGTAGGGGATACCTAATCCATTCAAGAACCTTGTTAAGAGGCTTATAATTAATAACTAGGTGAGGGACTCCTCTTTCCTTTTCTGCTTCATTGTTAACATAAAAGGCTGGACAAGACCAAGGAGACTTACTATGTTTAATTAGGCCTTTTGCAAGCAAATCATTAATCTCTTGCTTACATAATTCCATTTGTTGATGACTCATTTGGATAGGCCTGGCCTTAGTAGGAATTAGGTGCTCTTTAAATTCTTTAGCATAGGGTAATTTAACCACATGTTTCCTGCGATGCCAAAAGGCATTGGGCGAATCCGCACACAAATTTTTAACCATAAATAGACGAAGTTCTTCTATCTTATCCTGAATCTTATCAAGTAGAAGAAGATCCTCAACGTGTTTATACTTAATCTCTTGTTTTAAGTATTTTAACTGAGAAGTTTTACAATTTAACAAATTGAGCGACTTTGAAATAGACTCATTCTGAATGAATTTTAAGTCTCTTTCCTTAGGTTGAGTGATAAATTCAAATATCACCTTCTGTCCTAGGTGTTCAGTAGTCAAGCCATTGTTACTAGTAGTGAAAGGATATAATAAATATATAAACGGTAAACCTAAAATTATTTTATCAGTCAAGTTTCTAATTAGAACAAAGGAAGTTTTGAAACACATATTATCTTGACAAATATGAACTCTAGGAAGTTTATATTTTATTTTCATACAGCTACCATTAGCAGAGTTTAATCGCTCACTGGTTTTAACATAGAACTGGGTAGGGATTAAACCTTCCTGAATGCAATTAAGGTCTGCACCAGTATCCACTAGAGCAGGAAGTTGAATGGCAAAAGTTCATTAATCATTAAACGAACCATGATATACCATTTTTGAATAGTTATATCTTTTAATCTTTTTAATGAATTACCTTGGACCATAAGCAAGGATTCCTCATCCTTGGTTGCTGAAGATTCTGGTTGATCCTCACTATCGGAAGAATCAGAAATATGAAGATCTGACCTTTTAGAGACCAAATTAGTCATATCTTTTCTTAATTCAGTGATATCAGTCTTAAGACCAGAAATTTCCTTTTTAAGTTTGTTAACTTCTTGATTTAATTCAGGGAGAGTTATTTCTTTCTCGACCGTCTTAAATCTTTCAAGGATTTTATTAAGGCTAATTACCGGTTTGTCTTTTCCTTTAATAACCTTACCTTTTCCGGAATTATTTTTAGTACATAATTCTTTTAACTGTTTCATGTACTGTAATTTTAAGTCTTCATCAGTAAGCTTACTAATTAACTCGATTAACAAAGAGCTTTCTTGATCTTCTTTGTTAAGAACATTAATAGTTTTACAACAATCAGATCTACAATTATCAGTACAAAGAGTAACTTCATTATCTTCACTAGGGGTCTGATTACTATCATTATCATTATTAGAGGAAAAAGGAATATCAGAGTGATTATTATCATCATCCGACTGAATTCTTATTAACTCTAAAAATTTTTCAGTATCTTCATTAGAGATGTTTAATTGGCTTAGCTTTTGTTTTAACTTACACTCACTTTTATAATGACCCTTTTTACCACAATTGTAACAAGTTATTTTACTCTTTTCACTAGATTTTAAAGCAGGTTTTTTATTATGAGTTTTCCTTTTAGACTTAGGTTTATCATAATAGCTTTCTTTATTATTATTTTGACTAGAACGCTTCTTATGATGCTTACGTTTTTTGTGGGTTTCCATTTGCTTCTTCTTATATTTTCGTCTAGAAGGGGCAATAGGAGGCAAACCATATTGTTCACAAAAGGTACCAAGCTCATATTTAGCTTTCTTTTTATCTTTAGCGGCTTGTTTAGCAATTTTAAAATCAATACACATTTTCAGTCCAATTTTTTGAATATAGCTGATTATATCACCATAAGTTAGATTATCATAATCAATATATCCTAAAGTTTTACTAAGTTCTTCACGGACTTTATGAGCAAATAAAGAAGGAAGACCATTAACAAATTTTTCTTTCCAGAAGGGTTTGTTACTATCATTACGAAGCATAACACGAGAAATAAAAATATCTTTGTACCACCTAAAATCACTTAGGGTAGGACAAGTGAGATTACTTAACTGATCATGGATTCTCTCAGTAATATTGCTAGGGGTTCCAATGAAATGTTTTATTATTGTGAAAATTAGTGTGTTAATACCATCGGGAACACCAAAGCCAATATCTTCTCTGAAGATAGGCTGACCATTGTCATCTAACTGGTAGGCATGAATAATAGAATTCCTAGCGTCCTCATCGAGGTATTTTTCCCACCACGAACGAAGAACACCCGTAAAACCATTAGTTAAAATTTCAACGATATCAGGCTGCGTAAGACTGTTAAACGCTGTGATATAACTATTGGCAACCATAGACAAATGGTTCATTTTAGTGAGAATCTGATGCTCACTAAACCCTATCAATATTCCATTCATAAATTTTATTAGAGAACACATAAAATTGATTATCAAGGTTTTTCTCTTCGAACTGAAGATCAGGGGGAGAAGGTCTAGTGTACCAATTTTTTGTTATACTTGTGTTATTAAAAGTTAACTTATTTAATTGTTCAGTAAGGTCAGGAACAGAAGCGACTTCAGAAATTTCTTCTGAATCACTATTGCTTTCATCGTCAGATTCTTGGATCTGATCAATGATGGCCACGGTTCCGCTGGCTTCGCCAGAACTTGAACCAATTTTTTTAATAAGTTTATCAATACTTTTAACTAGGTCAGAATCTTTACTTGGCAATCCTTTTCCATCTCTGTTATCAGGGAGAGTTAATAAAGGTTGATCAAGTTTCTTATCAGGATTTTTAACAAGGGCATTATCAATTTTTCTTCAATTTTATCAAGTTGTTTACCTATGATGGCTAAATACTGATTAGTGAAATTATTTTGCTCAATGATTTTTTTATCATCGATTTTTCCGTCAGCGACCTTGAAAGGACTGGCAACCACAGAGGCATTTTTGACTTGTAAAATAATAGTTTCTAAGGGAGGATGAGAAGCTAAAGTTTTAGACTTATCCTCTTTTAACCACTGGAATTTTGTAAGAACTTTATACTGAGAATGATTCTTATCATACCAATCATAAAATGTAAGGTTCTCTCTAGTAAGATTAACATATTTTTTCCAAGTATGGACAATTTTATCTCTATCATGTTTATCATACATTTTACTAAAAACACGGCGTTTTTCTTGATTAGCCTTGGAATTAAAATCTTTAACAAGACTATCACAATCCAATTTAGTGACTTTAGTAATAACTCTTAACTAGTGATTAATAGGGGCTTCAAAATCAGAGGGAGAGGGTCCTATAGAAACTGTAGGAGACACATCATCTTGTTCTTCTTCAGCATGAAAGGCTGGAGTGTAACAAGGATGACTGGTCTATCCCTGGTTCAAAACACCTTTCATTTTAACATCAGGAATAGAAAAGTTACTTAAAACATCGTTATCTCTTCTGGAAGCAGAAGGGACTGAAGAATTAGTAAATTCTTCAATAATAAAAGGTCTTTTAGTACGTTCGAAACTGACACGAACAGTACCATCAGAAAACTGTTTAATATTATCTAAATTTAATAAATTATTATTAATAGGTTTTTGTGGAATTTCTTGGGGAAGAATCCATTGACTGGGTAACGTAACGTCTTTCCAAAGAATAGTCTTTGGTGTTTGAATATTAGCGTTATTGGTACTACTTTGAATTAACACAGTATGATCTTTAGGACTTTTATTAAGTGCGTGAATATTTAAATTGGTTTTCATAACCTTATAATAAATTCTGTAAATCAAGGCAATAGGTTGAGAACCCTCAATCATTTGAGTTATCTCGCCAGCAGTTTTAATATTTAGAGTTAAAGCTTTTAATAAATTAATATCAGATAAACTCAAAGGAAGATCAGAAAAACAATTAAAATGGATTGGACCATCATGCAGACTAGATTCCATGATCCCAATAATACTAGGAGCATAATTGAGATAGCGAGCATCTCTTAAACATAAAAAGACCCTTGAGTTTATTCCTTTAATAGTTAATTGTTTAACTGCAACCTGAACCAGGCCAATATGAATAAAATTATAACCTTTCTTACGATGTTTATTAATAACTTCAGGAGAAAGAAGACTACAATTTTCATATTCTTTATTAATAACATAAACACGTTCAACAGTTTTAACATTATAATCAGTTTTACAATTATCAATAAAAGTTGACTGGTAAATCTCCTTAGGGGACACACTAGGTATGTTCCAGTTACTAAGGGTTTAATTAATATTTTCATAACTGTGTTCTTCTTGGTTAACTATATTTGGAATAGGAGGAAGTGAAGATCTATTACTAACTGACGAATTAGACCTGAATAATCTACTCATAATTAAAAATTAAAGTTTTTAATGCATCTGTGTTCTTCCATACATACCCCTTTCTTTGCTTAACATAAACACATACCCTATCATCTAGTGATTCCCAGAAAGCCAAAACTGCTCACGCTTTCGAGACTTACAAAGGCTGGACAAGGACCTATGGCGATAGGAGGGTGGTTTATACAAAGAGACTAGGTGACTTCTTGAACAAAGAAAGATCAAAACTTTTGATTTTTAAAAATGACTAAGATTAAACAGATAAAGATCAACGATTAGCAAACAAAAGACACATGGAATATATTTATTATGCAGAAATATATTGTTAAGATACAATTTATAGACGGAAAAGAAAATAATAAGTTTAAGTATATAGGAATTATTGTATACTTTAATAAAGTATATTAAAATAAATTCTAGCTCTGAATTGGTAATTGGTTTAATAAAGAGAAGATATTATTTTTATTGTAATATCTTAAGGAAGTAAATAAATTCTTAATTGAATTTATGTTAATGAGGTAAGGATATTATATTATAATATCTTGGGTATGTAAATAATTGTATTTGCATGAGAAATTATGTGTAGCATATTTATTTTGTAATTATAAAATAAGTATGTAATTTAAGTATGTTATATTTTGTATAATTTATATATCAAAGATGGGTTATATAAATTATATGATTCCAAGAGGGTAAAATAATTTAAGGAGATTTATGTAGTAACTTATTTGATTAAATTAAGTTACTAAGGTTGGATAATTAAATTACTTAACAAAAGCATTAAAAGAATAATTGATTCAATTATTTAAGTAAGCAATTAAAGCAATAGAAATAAAATCAAAAGTTGAAAAAAAAAGGGGAGTACCCGGCACTTAAAGAGGAAATGGAGCATGTGGGTTAAATTTTTAGTGACTCACCACCCTATATCTTTGCTAGATTAGAGAGAGAGAGAATATAAGATATGGATGGATTTAGAAGATTTTGAAAGATACTGCAAAATAAAAGAAAGTAATTTAGATTTGGCAAAAGGAGGGGGGCTTCACCCGGACAAGAAGGAGTATTATAACATGTGATATTATTTTGTAAGATTTTGGAAGATTTGGAAGAGATAAGAGAGAAAGAAAATAAAGGTTTCAAATTAACTAAGAAAGCTAACAAAATAGAAAGAGAGAAAGAAAGGGAAAAGTCGGTAGTCCCATGAGGGAAAAAGGAAGAGGAAAGTTCATGCCACCCCAAGATCAAAAACTACCTTGGGAAGAAGAAGAAATATAGCATCAAACAAAGGTATATATAAAAATCAAACCTTAAACACTTGATTTATGTATTTTATTTTGATAGTTTGATGGTTTGATGAAATAAAGGAGTTATGTTTCTAACTATTTTCGGGGTAAGCTAGATTACTCTAAAAATTCTGGGCATTTGTTATGTTATAGTAAATTGAATAAGCTTTCCATAGACTCCTGAAACGGACTAATTCCAACTTCGTAGCAAAAAGTTATGACATTTCAAAGTAGTAGAGTCGAAACTATCCAAGAAATGCAGTGCAGTCTCCTTGCACGAAATTTTTGAGCTGAATTTTTTGGAATCTGGAAAAATATCAGTAGGGGAAGCTGTAGAGGAGGAAGTTACGAACGCGTGGGTACAAGAATCACTTAAAAATGTTCAGAAACGAAGGAGTTATGACCATTTTAGTGAAGGAGGGTCGTGCAATCTAAAAACAAAACATTCTCTCAACTTAGAGCAGATTTCCGTTCTGTTCGGTTTGGAATTTGGATTTGTAATCTAAAGAGAAGTTGTAGCCCCGGAAGTTAGCTTCGCGTGGGCTCAAGAATAGCTCAAAAATGTTTTGAAACGAAAAATTTATGACTTGTTTTAGCGAGAGAGGGTAAAGTTGGGAAAAAGATAAAAACTGTAATGAACGTACATTTTTGGCTAAATATTTGGACTGCTTAATGAACCCGAAATGGAGGTTTCATATTTTTAAAAAATAGTCTCATATAATACGAAAAACATATCCAAAAATGAGATCAATTTGATTAACGAATAGCGCGTACAAAATTTGCAAAATAGCAGATTTGGTATGCTAGCGGCGGAGCGGCAACGCTGTTGGGCAGCAGCGTGCGCGCTGGGCATGCGTTGCCGCACTGAACTGCTGGGCTGCCTGACATGCTTTTTGACGCGCCGTTTTGATCGGTTCCGTGATCCGTTTTCACAGTTAGAAATTTTTCTAAAATACTACGCCATAAGGTCTATAACATGCCCAAAATTTCGCTGTTATATGACTTATGATTTAAAAATTAAAAATGAATGAACATGCATGTTAGAACTAAAATTTGAGCGAACGTCAAGCGTCGGTGCGTCGAGCGACTTTGACGTTCGACGTTTTGAATCGCGTTCCGGCAAAATAATAAGTCATAATAAATCTAATAAAGTCCTACGGGGTGAGATTTGACTATAAGTGATATTTTATGTCGAAAATCTTCCTTTCGGACATATATAAAGTAATAAAAATATGTAATAAATATAAATTACATATTTAAGCAAAATAAAATCTATAGTTGCCTATAAGATTATTTTGTAGTGCAACGAAGAACGTAAAACCTTTGAAAAATTGTATTAATCATAAAAATGATATTTTGAGATTTTCGGGGTTTAAAATGAGATTTTTGAGCTGAGATTTACGTAACGGAAATAAACTGATAAAAAAAAATAAGCGAATGTGCTCGTGAAATAAAATATTTATATACGAGATAGCAGTCAGTGTTGACTTATGAACGGACAAACTGATGTAAAAATTATTTAAATAAAAGAAATAATATAGTAAATTGAATTTTACTATGAAAGTTATGCGTTAGCTGTTTAAACTCCGAATTTGCGAGTAAAAGTAAAAGATATTTCTGAAATAGAATATAAATGGTTTAAGCTTTAAGATGTAAAATATTTACCTCTTAAAATGTGTGAGACCTTTATAAGCAATTAAAATATTATTAAATAATTAATAATATTAGATAAGGATTAAAATATTATTAAATTGTTAATAATATTGGTAAATAATTAAAATATTATTAAATGATTAATAATATTTGTGAATGATTAATATTCTATTAAATGATTAATAATGTTAAGAAGTGATTAAATATTATTAAGTGATTAATAATATTAAATGATTAAAATATTATTAAAGGATTAATAATATTAGATAAGAGTTTAAGATAATGGTTAAGTGATAGTAATATTATTAAGGGATAATAATATTACTAATGAGTTAAAGAATTATTCAATGTTTGATTATGTGGCTAAATATTAGCTAATTTATTATTTGAGTAATAGTATTATGATATATAGTGTATTATGCTAATGGAAAGATCGATCTTATTAATGATATGTATTTCATAAGAGATTAAATTAAATTGCTTAGCGGTAATCAGCGGTACATGCAAGTTTTCCTAACTCAAACTCGAGTTATTATTTTTCAAGTATGTTAGTGTATAATTATTGTTGATTATTCCACATCTATGATTATTGATTCGCACTTAGTGCATGTTGCATATGTTCATCAGGTATGAAAGGCTGATCACCTTCATTACCATAAGGTTCAGTTAAATTTGTTCATGGTCATTGTTGATCACCCATTATTATTGATTCAGTCATTCAATTATTAAAATTGATTCATGCTCTTTCACAATTATTATACATTGTTGAAAACTTGACATCGTATTCCTTTTCAATCATGATATATTCATTGTATTTAAACTTGCTGAGCAAAGTAGTTGCTCACCCTTGCTATATCATGATAAAAAATTTCAGATTAAGACGAAGGCTCGAAGAAAGACAGAGACAAAGGTAAATTCCAAGAGTAGATTATTACGCATTCATAACTATTTAGTTATCATATGCAAATGATGTTGTAAACCTTTTAAGTTATTAAATGTATGTATTTAGTTAAGGTTAGAAATCTTGGGAGATGATGTAGAATTATTTGAAAATGAACAATGTATGTATGAATATTCCGCAATAGTTATAAAATATGTACGAAGATGAAGTATCGTAACGTACCAGATCCGAAGTTCAAGGGACCCGAATTTGGGGGCGTCACAGATTTACTATTAAAACTTTAATCTGACGGTCCGTATTGATTTACTATTAAAGCTTCAACCGATAGTCCATATTGATTTACTATTAAAACTTCAACCGACGGTCCATAAAATTAGCACGTCTCCCCATGGAATAATAAGTCAAACTTACAAGCAAATGCCTCATGACAAACTCCTCTATTTATATCAAAAATTGAATAAATATTTACCACAATTCACTTATCTTTAATCAACACATTTTTACTCTTTCAACAACTATTCATCATTAATATTATAATTCACAATAGTGACAACCAGATCGTTCCTAGGAAAGAGGAGACTTTCCGATAAAGATTTTTCCTTATTGGCGCGCAATTAAATAACCTAATCCATTTCTTCGACAGAACTTTCTAGACATTGTCAATAATAATAATATGAATAAATGTGTCGTGTCAATTATTGATTTAATAATATAAAATATTATGCAGATGATACTGTGACAATAATTGAATTAATAATATGAGATAGTATGCAGCAACTACTGTGACAATTATTGAATGAAACTTAGTGACTTCTTACGTAAGCATCAATAATCAGAGATACTGTGCAATACAACATATCACTATGGAACAACGCGTATTATTATACTTTTATCACCGGTTATTTCAACAGTTTAACGGTAAAAGTCTTGCTGTTATTTTTATAAAAATATTATTTTCGTCACTTTCTATATCTGACAGTTATTCCGTTGTGGGGTCACCAATGATTGTGCCGTCGTACGAATATCCCCGACAATAAGAATATTTCCTGACCAAACGAATATTCACCGACACAACGAATATTTTATGACAACTTGCTTACTTTGTAAAATTTGCACATATCACCCTTAACTTTAACCTTTTATCAATTTAACCATTTACTGAATATAATAATAATTATAATTAAAAAAAATTGAATACTTTTATTTCATAAAATTCGGGGTCTTACATAATTTGTGACGAAATATCACACTTATTTTAGTTCCTAAAATATTTGTAAATACTGAAGTTAATAATGGCAAGCACATTTAGCACAAAAAAAATTGAGGAATGTTATGGACAAATTATACACAAAAACTCGTGTACAAACAGTATAAAAAAGAGATAGAAAATAGGAATCGAGGCCTACCATTGGATATTTTACTCATTTCTATTGGCAAGGAATACATGTGTCTTACTCTTTGTATACAACCTTTTGTGTACAGTTTATGCATATAGTATTATTCAAAAATTTTAAAAATAGAAAGTAATCGCAAGCACGCGTGTACAAAATAATTATAAAAATAAAATCAAGTAATAAATTGAGTCAATTTTTCGGAATGGTTTGTTCGACTTACTCTCTCCATCCCATAATAAACATTTTAATTTGACTTTAATGATCAAATTAATCAGTTTAAAAATTAATAATTAAAAATACTTATATGAAATTTTAAATCACGAAACTAGACATTACTAGTATATTCTCCATAATTTATTATGATCATAATCGCTCGATGTATATCTTGATTTTTTTAGAATTTATTACTTTTAAAAATGATTAATTTGACTATGAAAATCAAAACGTTTTATGGGATAGAGAGAGTATTAATTAGAAATATTCATTGTTGATTTTTTTCCGAGATTGTGAGACTTAATAATATTTCGGATTTCAACAAGCCACTCGTCATAAAATCATGTAATTATTGTAAGAGTAATGCTATGGATACAAATTATACACATTATATAATTAAAAAAAAGAGAGAAAATAAGAAATAAAACCTATAATTAGATTTTTTACACATTCTTATTCGTAAGTACCTAATATATGAGTCATTAATTATATATAAAGATGGTTTGGTCCGCCATGTGCATATCGTTGTCTGAATAACTTTTTGGGTTCATAGACTTTTTGGGTACATAGAGTGAGTATTCGCCAAACCCTTCCGCAGCTAGTCTTTCTGCCCGCCTATATAACCAAATATTTTAGCTTAAACCCCAGCTACACTCAGTCCCTCACTGACTATCCCAATAGTTTTGCATAGTGCTAAACGCTGCCTATTAATACCACACAATTCTTTATTTTTCATAACCATCATGTCTCATAGGATAAATGGCAAAAATTAAAAGATGGAAAATAAATAACATGGGATGTTGTTGTTATTATTATTATTATTATAATAAAATTAAGTTGTCTAATTAAAATAAGGCATTAGTATGATTTAGTTTCATTATAAACCTAAAACTAGTAAACTTGTACTACTACATGTACTACATGCATGTACTACATAATGAAAATGCAGTATCCATACAGTGGCGGAGCCAGAGATTTTAAGCTGGGGCGTCCGACGAACGGGTGTCTGCGCGGCGACTTGCAGTGGCGACCGGCGGCAGCAACGGCGGCTCTCTTCTCTCCTCTCCTCTCCTCTCCTCTCCTCTCCTCCTCTGTTTTACTAGACCCTCCAATATACAGACCTCCTCTGTTATTTACTTCGTTTCACAAATAGAAAATTATTGAAAAGATCAAACACGTCCATTACACTTTTTAAAAAGAGTATAAAAATAATTATTTTTGTAGTGATGAGGATAAATTATCATCATATTTTGATCATAAGTAGCAATTAGTAATGCATAATTGTGGACAAGCTTTTGAGTATTGCTAAGATTATTAGAAGGCAAGTTAAATAATTTCTGATTGTGTAATTATTGCTTGGAATAACATGATTCTCATTCTTCATGATACTGTTATATTAAATCTAGACTGATAGTTCTAGTTTGTATGATAGTTAGAGTTTATTGGGACGATTGTCACTTTAAATTTACAATAAAAGGAGAATTGCGGATAATTAACAATTGCGGTTATCTAGGGTTATTAATCTCATTGAAGGATAAATAATAACAACTTGATTAATTGATTGTTGTAACTTGGTGAAACTGAACTGCAGAACTGAAGTTTTTACATATTTGGTTAATCTCATTATTTAATTATGTTTTTCTTAGTTTAAAAACAAATTTCAAACCCCCCCATCTTTTAAAATTGTAGAATAATTGTAAAGCAAACTTACTCTCTGTGGGATCGATAATTGCTTACTACTGTGCTAATTATTTAAATTTGTGAAGTGAAAGTGAGGTTAATTTTGGAGTGTCAACAACAGCTCCCAAATTTTGCCGCCGTTGCCGGGGATCGAACCCGGGTCAACAATCGACTTCTCTTCACTCACCGACTTCTCTTCCTCGCAATCCTTCTCTCTGCTTCATATTCCAATGACCTCATCTCTGTCTTTCGAAACTGGACGCTTCAATTGTAGGAAAACGTTGACAATTTCATCTCCCAATTAGGGTCAGTAACAACTCATACCAATTGAGTTAATCAACCAATGTTCCACATCAAAATTCTCGGATAGACAATCCCTATTTGTTCATCTTTCTTCCAGCTTTAGAGAAACCCAACAAAAGGTGAAGACGTCTAACTTCAATTCGAGTCATCTATGTATTAATTGATTTCAGGTAAAATAATTTATCAAAAAAAATTCTCTCACGATTCATGAATTTTCCTCTTTTCTAGAGGATGTATAATATAATATCTCCCTTCTGTTGCTCCCTGTTTTGATTATACAAAATGAAAAACCAATGGGGTTAAAGCTTGGTAAGCTATGACCGAGAAAAAAATATTTTGTCATTTAAGCCTACTGATTGCAGCAAAAGTATATAATTCATGCATAATATCAGTATTGACAGTTTTTTGTTTAATATAGTAATAATGTTCATGATCTCTGCACAAATAAACTCTACCATACTTTATGAGACTTTTTTCTTCATTATTAATGGATGTGTTTGTAAAGGTGAATTTGTAGTGTGTGCCTCTACTGTAATGCTCAAATGTCATACATATGTATTTTTTCTTGCACATCACTTGTTTGATATATTGTATATGGGTTGTTTGATATATGTGTGTATGTGTGTATCTGAATATATAGAAGGTAACAGAAAAGGTTAAGTCTACAGTTTTTAGAGGAAAATGTATTATGAGTTTGGATTGCTTGATGTAACCCACAAATACCTAAACCATACTTGAGTTTAGGTTTTGAGTTTGGAGTAATCTGAATTAATTAATTACCTTATTTAAAACTTTGTTGTATTCTTTAATAGTTTAATACTTTAGTTTCACATTTTTTTAGCCAATGTTAAACATCAATATCTATTTTTTATTTGATCCTTAGCTGTTGTCTAATATGGTCTCCGGTACATTAAAAATGACAAAAACATTTGTGTTTCTACATCAAGATAATACATCTGCAAACCATTAGGATTATATATCTGTAAATCATTAGGCTTATAATGACAAAAGCAATTATCTTTCTTTTTCGATGATACTTAAAGTTTTGGGTTCAAGTATGTAGCGCCCCCAAATCCGGGTCCCTTGAACCTCAGACCTGGTGCGTCACGGTACATCTTTACTGGACTACCCACCCCATTGTGATTTGTGAACCTCCTCCTTACACACGGTGTATTATAAATTAGGTTTTCTTTTCTTTAAAGTGTGCTTGGCAGCCAATTACAAAGTGGGCTAAAAAGAAGAGAAGACAAATGCAAGTGAAACTGTGTTAAAATAAAGATTCGTTTGACAAATTGCTTAACGAAGATAAGTTTTTTCCAACTTTTTTAGAGATTGTGTTGCCTGACAAGATACTTTCCCAATGCCATCCATTGTCCTCCTCCCTTCTGGTCCACATAACGGAGGGCCCTTATACTCAGAATCCTCCAGTGGTTTTCTAAATTCTTTTGCAAATAAATAGCAAATGTCAACCATACCAAGAAGCAAAGGGAGTATGCACTCAAATTGTATTAGAAAATAAAATAAGAAATTTATAACTTCAGTTTTGAAAATTTTAAACAAATCAGGAGAGCAAAAGTGCATCAAAGATCACCTGCTCAACCCGCATGATACCTAAAGCAATCATTGATCCCCTACGCTGATTTTGGATTTTCTCAATGAGCCAATCATCAAAGGAGTCACCCATTCCCAGTTGCAAAACCTGCTTGGCCACCCAGAAAGCCTGTCACCTAGAATGCAACCAATGTTAGCAATAGGCTGAATAAAAAACAGCAAGGCTTAACTGGTTTATCCGTGTTCATACCTGATCCATCCCCCATCTGGCATGGTTATTGTGATGCACTCTTTTTGTAATTATTTTGTAGATGCACTAATCTTGTAATTACTTTCTAATTGTTGTATAGTAGTATAAAGAACCCTAATTATAAGGCTACAACAATAAAAAAAATTATACTCAAAATTTGACATTATAATAAATGAATATTACATAGAAGTTTCTGAGTAATTACATAATATCTCCACAAGATCCCTATTACAAAAATTTGGTACCATTTGATGTTGTATATTATTAAGAATACATCGTCAGTTCCTTTTACTCCTTGGGTACTCTGCTAGCAATTGTTGATTTTATGTATTTGTGGCTAATTTGATTTGCGCAAAAAAGTAATATTTGTTGGGAATTGCATATTCAAATTTGATGTTGAAAGTAAATATATATGCTTATGTGTAAAGTCCTTTAGAGAATTAATGTACAAGGACTTAGATTATAGATCAAAAATGTTAGGTTGACCTGTGCTTTAATGTTTATCATTCTGTAAATGAATGTATAGAAGAAAGATCAAAACTATTAGGTTGATCTATTTTGAGATGTAATTGTTAGGCCTCAACAGATTCGTAGTTTGTCGAGCTAGCCAGAACTTTGTAGAAGCCAAGACAGAATCGTGGAGTATTGAAGAAGTTGTTTCAGAATCATAGTCTGTCTAGGAAGCCACTCTTAGAATCGTGGAGATCATCCGAGTGCCTGCCGAGCCAAGTCAAGAATCGCAGTCAGCTCTCGGAATCGTGGAGTCTGCAAAGCAAGCAACTGAAGATCGTAGTCTATCAGAGTTTAAGAGAAATCGTAGTGTTCCCTACGATCAAGACTGAATCAAGCATGAGCACGACAAGACACAACTATCATGATCCAAAGATAAGGATCGTGGTGTCTCTCCAGTCAGCATCAGAATCGTCTATCTAATGAAGGATGAAGTATGACAAATGGAGAATGGATTATAGACATTGATATTTTGGTAGTCCCAATGATCCAACATTCATCCTTAGTATGCATCGAAGAAGCGTATTGAAGAAGCTAAGGAAAAGAAATGTATGCCTGCTGAAAATACCTTTTCAAGTGTTAGGTGAGAAAGCAGTCTGCTGTGTCAGTGGGCTAGACGGCAGAACAACAGATTTGCAGAAAGTCAACATCAGAGCTAAGAAATGTCTGAAGCATTTAATGATGCAACGAATGTCTTCAACGGAAACATTTCAAAGGCTCCTTCATTAGCAAATCAGACATAGATTCAGAATTAAGCAAGCAAGAACTAAAAAGCTCAAGAACACTCAACGTCCAAACTCTACAATCCTGAAGAAAAGCTTGTACAACTACTCAGTTCTTTAGAACTTATGCTTAATAGCAACTGAGTAGCACAGCCCAAGAACTTTACTCTCAATCAAGTGTATACCAAGTCTGCTGGACTTGAAGAGTTCTAAGTGAACTAAGAAGTTCCAAGACTGATGGTCTTGAAGGAATCTAAGTGATTCAAAGAAGTGTAAAGACATCTTTAGTGGATTTCCTACTCGTGGAGTAGAAGAGTGGACTCGGAGCCTTGTGTGCTCTAAACCACTTAAAATCACTGTGTCTGATATCTGCTATAACTAGATCTGTTATAAACTGTTATAGTTGCTTATCACCTTTAAACTTAGTTTATCTAAAAGGAAAGCAAACAAATCATATATTCTGCTGTGCTTAACAAACCTGATAAGTATTTTGAAAAGAAAAAAGTTTTAAAATATCTATTCAACCCCCTTTCTAGATAACTATTGTGCCTCTGGGAACTAACAATTGGTATCAGAGCAGGTTTTCTCAACTAGCCTACAAAACTTGAGTAGATCTGATGGCATATCTGATAAGCGAATCCAAGACCGGTGGAGGCAGCAAGCCACCAATGTGCAACAAAGACAAATTTGCCAACTAGAAAGTTTGCATGCAAGCCTACATGGATTCAATAGATGAAGATCTATTTGAAACCGTTCTTAATGGGCCCTAAGTACCAATAAAGCTTGCACCAACTCCAGAAGATCCAAACAAAATGCAGATTAAGATCAAATCAGAATGGACTGACAATGACAAGAAGAATGTCCAACTAGACAAAAAGGCCAAGAACATTCTGTTCCAATCTTTAGAAGATGATCTGTTCTAAAATTTGGTCAACTGCAAGTCTGCCAAAGAAGTCTGGGAAGCACTGCTCATCATGCACGAAGTAACAGAAGATGTCAGAGAAAACAAGAAATCTCTTCTGACTCAACAGTATGAGATGTTTACCCATGTTCCAAGAGAAAACGTCACTTCCACCTATGAAAGATTCACCATGCTGCTCAACTCTCTTCGAGCTTTTGGAAAGATCTATCCAAACAAAGATCTTATCATAAAGTTCATGAGGTCCTTACTAAGCAAGTGGGATGTCAAAACCACTGCAATCGGAGAATCAAAGAACCTTCATGAGATGACTGTTCAACAACTTTATGGCAACCTTCTTACTAACAAACTAGAGCTGACTCAACGTGCTGAGACTTTATCTGAAGGAAGAAAGAAGGATAAAGGAGTTGTTCTCAAGGAAACATAAACCACCTCCAAAGCTCTTAATGAAAATGAATCTGACTCTGAGGAAAATGATGATGAGTGCATTGCAATGCTGGTCAGAAGACTCAAAAGGTTCATGCGCAAAGGCTGGAGCAGCAGACCAAAGAGATTCACCAACAACAGCAGCCAGAAGCAGATAAATGACTTATGATACAACTGCAAGAATGTGACGCCCCCAAAATAGGTTCAATACTCAACCCATTTTGAGTCGCCAAATACATGGTACAGATTCCAAAAATAATCTTTTATAACATACAGTTGTGCAAAATACGACCACACAAACTGTGAGTTTCATTACAAATCGTATATGATACGAAATATAAACACTCAAATTCAGTCCTCAATACTTACAATTATTATCACACTATTTTACAAAAATAGTGAGGACTACTACTGCTCTACTCTGACCATCACACTGTTCCTCGACTAGTTCCCGCAACATTCTCATTCCCTGAAGAGGACAATAGATGAAAAGGGTGAGCTCAACTAGCCCAGTACAGAATATTATGACTAAAATAATGAAAAATAATTTATCGTTAGTCTTCAACAAATCAGATAAAATATTATGGACAACAAGTTTTAGATCAACAACTGCAGCGGAAATAACAATTCATTAGAAGAGTTAAGTAGAAAATGATGTCTACTATCTTCTATGATTTAAAAGTCCATTATCAATATTTTATCCCTGTAACATCAATCAATATATGTCTTGAATCAAATATTCATCTTTGCACTACGGGCCAAAGATATTCATTTGCATCACCAGTGGTCATGTTCATCTCAACACCTGTCCATCTTTGCACTACGGGCCAAAGATATTCATCAGGTAATCATCTTTGCACTACAGGCCAAAGATATTCATCAAATAATCATTCATCTTTGTACTACGGCCAAAGATATTCGTTTGTATCACCATTTAGGACTGAGGATGATGAAAAATACTATAAGGAACGAATCCAGTGAGATAAAGGACAAATATTAGGGATTCTTAATTTAGTTTATCCAAGTTCAATAATACTCCGTAATAATCAACTGTGGAGCAAAATTCAAGAATGAAGTTCAAAACTTGGATCCAATCAAAGATACTTTGGGAAAAAAATAATATTTTTTTTACCGTAAATAGTAACTCGTGAATAGTAACTCGACATGAAAAGATAAAAATTTCACTAAAAAGTTCAGAAAATTATTCCGGTGAAATGATATTAGATGTAACGCAAAACTTAAAGAATTTCTGATCATTCAGGAATTATAGAAGCAATACTTACCGTAGTAAGTTCAAATTTAGGAATATGAAATGAAATATTATCACTTTCATAATATGGAATATGAAAGAAAATAATATTCATTATGAATATTGAAAGAAAATAACATCATTTACGAGAAAAATAACATCCTTTATCTTAAAAGGAGAGTAGTTTTGACTGGAATATCGTATATTACGATAAGAAAAACTTGCACTGTTATCCACACTCAAAATATTCTTATACTCACAAGAAATACACTCAATATTATAGAGAGAATTTTTTTGATTCTGGTGTGATTTTCATTTCTAACTAAGCACCTGTAAGACCCCGAATTTTATAAATAAATATTTAAATTTCTTTATATATTATTTTAAAATAGTAAGGGGTTGATTTAATTAATGTAGTAAGTTATGGGTAAAATGCGCAAATATTTCAAAATGAGCAAGTGGTTATAAAATATTCATTGTTGTCGGAGAATATTCGTTTGGTCGTGGAATATTCTTGTTGTCGGGGAATATTCGTACGACGGCGCAGCCATTTGTGGGCCCCACAACGGAATAACTGTCGGATATAGAAAGCGACAGAAATAAACTTTTTATAAATAACGGTAAAACTGTTACCGTTAAACTGTTGAAATACTCGGTAATAAAAATACAGTAATACGCGTTGTTGCACAGTAGCACACGGTATTGCACAGTATTTCGAATTATTGGTTCTTACGTAAGAAGACACTTACTCAATTATTGTTACAGTAATTACTGTTCAATATTTTATATTATTGATTCAATAATTGCTACGTTGATATTTTATATGATTGATTCAATAATCGTCACTGCACAGTATTTCACATTATCAAATCAATAATTCATATTATTTGAATAATATTATTAAATAGCATTATTGACAATGTCTAAGGAAGTTCTGTCTAGTAGGGGTTATTTAATTGCGCGCCAGTAAGGAGAAATTCTTATCGGAAGGCCCCCCTCTTTCCTGGGAACTACCTGGTTGTCAATATTGTAGTCCTGTAATATTATTTATGAATAATTAATTATTGATTTATATGATAAGAAAATATTTATTTGTGGATATAAAAGAAGGAATTAGTGCTGGGGTATTTTATCAGTATTTTGGCGTGGAAAATCATCCGTTTGTGGATTTCGACCATTTTACGTTGTGAATTTGAAAAAACTTCCTTCTACAAAGTTGTAGAGAATTAAATTTTCTATGAAAAGGACATAGAATTTATATTTTCTGATAAAAGGGCTATTATTATGAATTATTGAAGTTTCAAAAATAAATGTTTTAATATATATATATATATATATTTATTATATAAAGCATGTGAAATTTTTGGTGAAAAAGTCTTTGATCAAACTTGGTATGCTGCCAACCTGCCAAACTTTGAAGAAATGCTCCGTTGGTTTCAAAAGTCTATTTTGGTGTCCTGACATTTTCCTATAAATAGGGTGCTTAGTTAGAAATGAAAATCACACCAGAATCAGAAAATTTTTTCTCTATAATATCGAGCGTATTTCTTGTGAGTATTTAGATACTTTGAGTGTTGATAACAGTGCAAGTTTTCGTCCACATAATATCCTATATTCCAGTCAAAACTACTCTCCGGTTAAGGTAAAGGATGTTATTTGTTTTCGTAAACGATGTTATTTTTTTCAATATCATTATACCAAAATATTGTCATGGATTTTATTATGAAATTCTTACTTTTTTCGTCGAAGTTACTATTCACGTATACGACACTATTCAAGTATACGGCATTATTCACGAAAAAATTAAATTTTCTTCTATTTGTCTAAGTTGCTTGTTAAGGTTCCTATCTTTGATTGGATCCAAGTTTTGATCTTTATTCTTAAATTTTGCTTCACAAAGTATTATTATGGAATATTCTTGGACTTGGATAAACTAAATTACGAATCCCTAATCTTTGTCCTTTATCTCACTGGATTCGTTATTTATATTATTTTTCATCATCCTCAGTACTAAATGGTGATATAACTGAATATCTTTGGCCTGTAGAGCAAAGATGAATGATTACTTGTTGAATATCTTTGGCCCGTAGTGCAAAAATGAACAGGTGTTGAGATGAACATAACCACTGGTGATACAAATGAATATCTTTGGCCTGTAGTGCAAAGATGAATATTTGATTCGAGATGTATATTGATTGATATTATAGGGATAAAATATTGATGATGGACTTTTAAATCATAGAAGATAGTAGACTTCATTATCTACTTAACTCTTCTAATGAATTGTTATTTTCGCTGCGAATATTGATCTAAAACTTGTTGTCCATAATATTTTATCTGAATTGTTGAAGACTAACGATACTTTATTTTCCATTATCTTAGTCATAATATTCTTTACTAGGCTAGTTGAGCTCACCCTTTTCATCTATTGTCCTCTTCAAGAAATGAGAATGTCGCAGGAACTAGTCGGGGGACAGAGTGATAGTCCGAGTTAGATCAGTAGTAGTCCTCACTATTTCTAATAAATAGTGTGATAATAATTATAATGAGGACTTAGTTTGAATGTTAATATTTTTTACATATTTGTATTGGCACTCACAGTTGTGTGGTCTTATTTTGCACTACCGTGTGATATAGAGTTTGTATTTGGATTCTGTACCATGCATTTGGCGACTCAGAATGGGTTGGGTTGACTGGACTGGACCTATTCTGAGGGCATCACAGTTGGTATCAGAGCTTAGGGATATGGTCTCTGGCGGAGATTTAAGAATAAAACTAGGAGGGGAGAGACGAGTAAATCCTTCACTAGTATGTCCTACCTAAGCTTATGTGGTATTTAATTGGTCAGTCGGAGCATAGGGTTAATATGTGATATGTTAATTTATTTAATTAACCCTTGTTTTATGGCAGTATTTGAGAATGGCAGCTGAGAATGTTAACAATGGAGTGAATGAGACCGTGGAGACACCTTTAATCACCAACCAGGAGAACGTGCAACAGGAATGCAATGTTCATCCTGAAAACAACACTGATCAGACTGATAAACGATGAGATGTTTAGAAGCTTTTTGCAGTTCATGCAAAACCAGACGAGGGAGACTCGTGTGCAAAATACAGGTGGAGATAATAACAACACGCGAATTGCCACTGCCAAGCAGTTCAAAGAATTGGGACCACCAGAGTTTTTGGGAAAGTCGGATCCGATCAAGGCGGAGACGTGGGTTAAGCAAATTATCAAGATATTTGATGTCTTGGGATGCACGGAGGAACAGATGGTTCCATTTGCCACCTTTATATTCCATGGAGAGGCAGATTACTGGTGAGAATCTGTGAAGCGTACCCAGACTGCCGCACTCAAGATGTCTTGGAAAGCGTTCCAAAATTATTCAATGACAAGTACATTCCTGAAAGTATTCGTCATATGAAGGAGGTAGAGTTTATCAGACTGGAACAAAATAACATGACGGTGTCCCAGTACGAGGCTAAGTTCGCGAAGTTGTCCAGGTTTGCACCTCATTTGGTAGAGAATGAGGAACGTATGACGCGGATGTTTTTGAGAGGTTTGAAACCCGAAATTCGTCAATACCTCATTTCTCACAAATTTTCTCTATATTCGGATGTAGTAAACAGGGCCCAGTTGTTAGAACGAGATAGTGATTATGTTCAACCAAGGAACAACAACCAAGGTCGTACCGGTGGCAGCAGTCATCGGAACAATGACAACCAGCGGGGAGGAAGTATTATGACAGAAGCGGTAACCACTCCGGTGGTAATAGTGGCCATGATAGTAGAAAAACCGAATCGGGAGGAGATTTCAAGAAGGGAAGGTACAACAGTGAGAACGTAAAAACATCGATAGCAGCACCAACATCAACTGTTTCTAGGGGAGGAGAACGACCGCCGGTCGTATGCTATAAATGCGGGCAAGAGAGACACATCAGTCCCAACTGCACACAACAATCTAAGGTATGCTATAACTGTGGAAAAGAAGAACATATAGCTCGAGATTGTCCTGTAGCGAAACCAAGTCCAGCGGGGGTGGTGATATCAAAGGCAGGTTTCGGACAAGTCAAAGTCGGTGGTTCCTAGATGAGCGTTTGTCGTGACAGCCCAAAACGCGAGGAACCCACACGAGGTGATTATGGGTAAGCTAATCATAAACTCTTGTGAAGTTTACACCTTATTAGATACCGGTGCTACCCATTTCTTTTATTTCACCTGCTTGTGCTCAACGATTAAATTTGACACCTGAGAAGTTAGACTTTGACTTATCTATTGAAACTCCGTTAGGAGAAACTTTCGTTACATCTACAGTTTACAAATCTTGCTTGATTCAGATTGGTACCCTTACCTTACCTGTTGATCTTATATCTTTGAAAATACTTGTATTTGACGTTATTTTAGGAATTGACTAGTTAACCACTTACCAAGCTAAAATTGATTGTTTTCGTAAGGTTGTTAGTTTTTATATTCCTAACCAACCTGTTGTGCGAATTCAAACTTCCAAACCACTAAAATTTGTTAATGTCATTTCAAGTCACAAAGCTATTCGTTTATTGACAAACGAATGTCAAGCTTTTTTAGCTCATGTCACTGATCTAAACCAGAATACGTCAAATTTGAATAATATTTCCGTTGTTAATGAGTTTCCTGATGTATTTCCCGAAGAACTTCCCTGTCTACCCCCAGAACGTGAAGTTGAATTCTTTATTGACCTTGAGCCCGGTACAAAACCCATTTCTAAAACCCCATATCGAATGGCTCCTATTGAACTTCAGGAGTTAAAGGTCCAACTACAGGAGTTGCTAGACATCGGTTTTATACGTCCTAGTACGTCTCCTTGGGGTGCTCCTGTTTTATTCGTAAAAAAGAAAGACAGGAGTATGCGACTTTGTATTGACTATCGGGAGTTGAACCATGTCACCATCAAGAATAGATATTCGCTATCTCGTATTGATGACCTGTTCGACCAGTTGCAAGGAGCACAATTCCTTTCAAAGATCGATCTTCGTTCTGGATATCATTAGCTGAAGATTAAAACTGAGGATATTCCGAAGACTGCCTTCAGAACTCGGTACGGGCATTATGAGTTCGTAGTCATGTCTTTTGGATTGACTAATGCTCCTGCTGCTTTCATAGATATGATGAACCGTGTATTTAAGGTATATTTGGATCAGTTCGTTGTTGTCTTTATTGATGACATCCTCATCTATTCTAAAAGCCGTGAAGATCATGAGCATCACTTGAAGTTGGTACTTCAAAAGCTTCATGAGAACAAGCTACATGCCAAGCTGAAAAAATGCGAGTTCTGACTTGAGGAAGTAGCATTCCTTGGGCACGTGGTATCGAAACGTGGAGTATCTGTTGACCCGACGAAGATTGAAGCAATACAATCTTGAGTCGCCAAATAGGTTCAATACTTAAAATAGGTTCAATACTCAACCCATTTTGAGTCGCCAAATACACTCAACAAAATTTAAATACAATCTTTTATATCACACGGTTGTGCAAAATACGATCACACAACTGTGAGTGTCAATACAGACATGTAGAAAATATTAACATTCAAACTAAGTCCTCATTACATTTATTATCAAACTATTTTAAATAAAAAAAATAGTGAGAACTTCTACAGCTCTAACTCGGACCATCACTCCATTCCCCGACTAGTACCCGCGATATTCTCATTTCCTGAAGAGAACAATGGAAGAAAAGGGTGAGCTCAACTAGCCCAGTAAAGAATATTATGACTAAGATAATGAAAAATAAATTATCATTAGCCTTCAATAAATCAGATAAAATATAATGGAAAACAAATTTTAGATCAATATTTGCAGCGAAAATAACAATTCATTAGACGAGTTAAGTAGAGAATGATGTCTACTATCTTCTTTGATTTAAAAGTCCATCATCAATATTTTATTCCTGTAACATCAATCAATATACATCTCGAATCAAATATCCATCTTTGCACTACGGGCTAAAGATATTCATTTGTATCATCAGTTGGTCATGTTCATCTCAACACATGTCCATCTTTGCACTACGGGCCAAAGATATTCATCAGGTAATCATTCATCTTTACACTACAGGCCAAAGATATTCATCACGTAATTATTTATCTTTGCACTACAGGCCAAAGATATTCAGTTATATCACCATTTAGAACTGAGAATGATGAAAAATAATACGAATAACGGATCCAGTGAGATAAAGGACAAATATTATAGAATTTATCCAGAGTTCAAGAATGAAGATCAAAACCTGGATCCAATCAAAGATGATTTGGAAGGAAAAAAAATTTTTTTACCGTGAATAGTATCCCGTGAATAGTAACTCGTGAACAGTAACTCGTGAATGGTAACTCGACATGAAAAGATAAAAATTTCACAAGAAAGTTCAGACCAATATTCCAGTGAAATAATATTAGATGAAGCGCAGAACTCAATTAATATCTGATCATTTCAGGAATTATAGAAGCAATACTTACCGTAGTAAGTTTAGAGTTAGGAATCTGAAATGAAACAATATACGAAACTGCAATTGAATTTTCACGCGTCTGGCGGTAGTCTGCTCAGACAGATTATTTCCACAATTTAATAACAAATGAATACGAAGGGTTATTCACCAGGTATGCGGTAGTTCGCGTAGACAGGTTATTCCCACAGAATAATAAAGAATAGAATAACAACATGATTTCACCATGTATGCGATAGTCCGCGTAGACAGATTATTTCAACAAAATAATAAAGAATGGAATAACAACTCTTACGAGTATTGAAAGAAAATAACTCTCTTCATGAATACAAAAGAAATAATACCCCTTACCTTAAAAATTTAGAGACTGTACTAGTGTAATAGCAGAATACTCTTCTTCTTTCTCTCTTATTCTCTCTATACTTTCTCTCTCTATAGCTTTAGTGAATTGGTGAGAAATAATGAAGAAATGAGCTTCTATTTATAGGCTCAGCAGAGTAAAGGTAAAATAGTCTTTTCGCCATAATTTATGACATCATCGCTTACATCATCGATCCTATGACATCATTGCTTACCTCATCGCTCCGATGACATCCTTGCTTACCTCATCGCTCCGATGACATCATTGTTTGCATCATAAGAGTTCAAATTCAATTTGCACTCTTCCACCTCGTTTAACTTTTATACCATGAATTTACTATAATAATGTTACCATTCAAATTATAAAAATCATACTATTATATAATCACATCATACTACTATAATGTAATATTATAATAATATATTTGAATGAATTATTTTATCGGACAAGATAAAATACCAACTTTCAACAAATGTCACATGTTAAAAATTCCTCCGTTTAAATTCACATTGAATAAATATTTTCTTATCATATATATCAAAAATTAATTATTCACAAATAATATTACAGAACTACAATATTGACAACCAGATCGTTCTCAGGAAAGAGGGGGCCTTCCGATAAGAATTTCTCCTTATTGGCGCGCAATTAATCAATCCATTTCCTAAACTTCCTTAGACATTGTCAATAATGCTATCTAATAATATTATTCAAATAATATGAATTATTGATTTGATAATTTGAAATGATGTGCAATGACAATTATTGAATCAATAATATAAAATAGCAAAGTAGCACTTATTGATATAAAATATCAACGTAGCAAATATTGAACCAATAAAATATTATGCAATTATTGAATCAATAAAATAAAAAATTGAACAGTAATTATCGTAACAATTATTGAGTAGTGACTTCTTACGTAAGAATCAATAATTTGAATTTACTTTGCAATACCGTGTGCTACTGTGCAACACCGCGTATTACTGTATTTTAACCACCGGGTGTTTCAACAGTTTTAACGGTAAAAGTTTTACTGTTATTTTTATAAAAAGGTTATTTCTGTCGCTTTCTATATCCGACATTCATTCCGTTGTGGGGTCCACCAATGACTGCGCCGTCGTACAAATATTCTCCGACAAAAAAAATATTCCTTGACCAAACGAATATTTCTCGACACAACGAATATTTTATAACCACTTGCTTACTTTGTAAACTTTGCACATTTCACCCATAACTTATCACATTTATCAAATCAACACCTTACTATTTCAAAATAATATATAAAGAAAATTAAATCTTATTCATAAAATTTGGGGTCTTACACCTATCCAAGTTCAGCTTCGTTAAAGAAAGACCATGCAACGCCTGTCAGCTTGAAAAGCAAACAGGGAGCTTATTCAAAGGCAAAATAGTCAACTCAATTGACAAGCCCCCTACAGTTACTTCACATGAATCTTTTCGGGTCAATTTCGACTGTAAGCCTTGGAGGGAAGAGATACTCACTGGTCGTAGTGGATGACTACATTAGATTTACATGGGTATTTTTTCTAAACTCTAAAGATGAAACAAGCTCCCAACTGATCAAGATGTTCAAGCTTGGTGATGAACGAAAAAGGAGAAAAGATCAAAGCCATAAAGAGGGATTATGGTAGGGAGTTCGACTTCTCAGAAATGGATCAGTTCTGTGCAGATAATGAACTACAAAAAAATGGACATTTGGCAACGATTTTTCGGACAACGACTTATAAAGTCGTTGCAAAAAATGCATGTTTAGCAATGAAATTTGTCATTCGTTGAAGTTTGTGAAAGACTTTCATTTTTTGTAACGAAATTCATAGTTCATTGTAAAATTTCGTTGTCCAAATCGTTGGTGGGAAAAAAAAACCCCCGCCTATTTACTTTTTTTGTTACCGATGAGATTTCTGTTTATCGTCGGCAACGAAAATTTTTTGTTACTATATTTCGTAGCCTAATATGGGCGACATTCATTGTAAAAAAAAAAATTATTGCGTATTTTATACATTTTTTTGCAACGACTAATAAATTGTTGTCCAAAATTAAGATAAACCTAATAAGTACGTTTCAACCTCTCTTTTCACATTTTTGTATTGTAAATAACATAAAATAATTATTTAAAACAAAGTTTTAATTTTCAACAATTAAATAAAATTACATTAAAATTTAAATTTAGGATCTCATAAATTAACAAAAACATACATAATGAAACTTTTTTTTTGGAATGAAGGAGTAACATTTTAGTATTCCCCATAATTAATATTGTAATATCTATCATTATTTATTTTATTAATCACATAGATGTATTTCTTTGTTAAACACATAATTATCAAACACATATCATGTAAAAGTATTTCCTTGTTTTAGTTTAAACATATGAAATAAGAAACTTTAATTAAAAAAAATCATTAATTCTTGTATTTATTTTCTAAATTCACACTCATAATTTTATTTATTAATGTTTTACACTATTATACAATTATTTATGAACTCTATAAATAATTATGATTCTTTTTTTTAAAAAAAGAGTTCCAACTTTGTGAATATTAAAATGAGAATGTATATTCCTAAAAATAATAAATTATATTAGTCTAATAGATTGGTACGATAAAAATTATGACAACAAACTTTAGTATATCGTATTATTTTGTATAATTATCACTACTAAGAAAATGAGAATATTCTAGCGAGTGGATAATGAAAAGAAAAAATAATCAATGGTTATATAGTTTTATTGACACTACAAGAAATTAGGGATGTAAAATTTGTGAAGGAATTCATTCTTTCACAATAGGAGTTTTCTAGCGAGAGAACAATGAAGAAAAAAAAAAATAGTGACAATATAGTTATTATGAAGGAAACATCCTTCACAATTTAGATTTTTTCTTTTCCAAAATTGAGATGATAGAATGATGTTTAGCACCAATTTTTGATGAAAATTTGTGAAGAAAAATATTATTAATGAAAAAATTATTACTCGCTATATATTATTTGTGATATATCTTTTTGCGAGAGATAAAATTAGTCATTATTTTATTAAAATAAATTTTTTAAAATTAATTATAGTGAATATAAATAATATTATATATAAATAGATTAATTTTTTTATAATAGTTAATTTATTTTTAATAACACTTTTTAAGTATCGTCTTCCCCACTAGCCCAGTCCTCTCCAGTCCTCTCTTTGCTGTCTAACCCTTTCAATCTCCTGACTTTCAACCTCAAAACCGACGGTAATACGGTCGGTATAGGATCTAAAATTGACGAACCAAAAATTCAGTCATATTTAGCGCCTACTATTTACCTTCTATTTCCCACTCCCGCTTATCCAAACCCAAAGTTCAGTCTGATTCATGCCTCAAATTCCAACCGAAACGTAATCTCTCTAATATACTTCTTTCATTCTCAAGTAATTTCGCCCCATCAATTGATTCTCAAGTAATTTCGCCACATCAATTGATTATCAGGTATTACAGATTTTGTTCTCCAATTTGCGATTTGGGACTTTGGGTGTGTTTAACGATTTTGTTCTCCAATTCTTAGGTAATCTACTTCTTTTATTAGTTGATTATTTCCGTTGTTGTTCAATTTCATTACAGTTTGATTACATCATTCAGTCTTCATAGCTCAGGTTTAGACGATCAATTGATTTAATTTTTATTGCTGTGGATTACTTGTTCAATTTAAAGACGTTATTTTGAAATTAGGGTTTGTTTTGAAATTTTACGTTTGATTATCCTCTGTTAGGTTGCTGAGAGAAATTGAAGATATTGAAGTTCAGTTTGATTTTTATTTCTTTTTGATTTATATACGAAGCTGAATTTGACTGCCTTGCCGTGTTCGTTAGTATTATAATTTTACTGAATTAAGGGATTGCTTCTTGAGTTATGTTATTCTTTGTTTTGTATGTTCTGTCATTTTCTTATTTAAGGAAATATGCTCGTAAACTTGTTTTTGTTGAATTATCTACTTTGCCTTCTCATTGTTTAACATGCGACATATTTTCGTTTTAAATAAATTTTGTACCACTTTATAGGAGTTAATTTGTAGAGGTGTTTATTTTGTGAGTTAATTTATGGCAGGGTAATTGGGTTTTGAAGTGTTTTGTAATTATGTGTGTGTAATCCATGGCTAACTAGTTCTAGTGGGGGCATTCTGCAGTGAGTGATGCAAACATGTTGGTATTTGTGATCCCATATCAATTCATGGAGGGTATATGCAGAAGGATAGTTGGAAAGATAAGGCATGACGCCAAAGCAATTTCCTTCATTAAAGGAATGGAGGTCAAGACAGAAGGTTCATGTATGATCTCTACCTTCATCGCGGAAAAGCTTGGGATAAATTGTTATGTTCTAATGGGAGCTTATGTTAGAAAAGCAAGCAAAGGTAACCTCATTTATATGTTCATTTATATGTATTATGTTTATGCACATTAGTATAGTTAGTATGGTTTGAATATGAAATTCAGTTGGCAAACTAAATTGGTTTTGACTGTGTATTGTTAACTAAATACTAGTCAATTGATTAACAAAGGGAGATTAAGATATTACATATTACATTTGAATCGAAAGAGTTGAATTTCGAAAGGATAGTAAACTAACTAGTTTGGTAATTAGTTGGTTACACAAGAATTTTATTGTATAATTGATTTCTATTCCCCAAATTAGAGCCAATGAGTTTAGGTTTGGTTGTGAGGAGTAATAAGGTGGAAAATGGGGCAAGAGCTCAAATCAAACCTTATGAAATCTGCGTTTTGAAAGAACGCACATCACTTGTTTGATAAAAGTCCTATATGGACTGTTTTTGTTAAAAAACCAAGTATTAAGCGAATTTGAGGCTATGGCAATGTATATTTTCACTATATGTAGATGATTAAAGAGTTTGAACGAATCGAATTAAGACGAAAAGCGTCTTTAACTCAAAACGAAAATTTAAAAGTTAGTGTGTCGGGCTATTTTTGGGATCTTATTCGGACTGTCTATTTAATCCGAAATGGGTGTCTAATAATTTTTAAAAATAGGTTGCTATGATGTTTATAACTTACCCAAAGTTGGTTGTCATCGGATTTAAGAGCTTGAAATTAAAATTTTGAAAAGGGGCTGCGTAGGAAGAGCACAAGCTGACTGTTACAGTCAGCAACGCGTTCTGCGCCGTGCTGACTGCTGCAGTAGCAGCTCGGCTGGGCTATTTTAGCCTCTCGTTTAATGCATCTAAATTACAAGAAATGGAATGCTAATATTTTCTAAAAATAAGTGGATATACCACCTATAACATATTTAAAATTTAGCGGGATTGAATTTGTAGGTTGGGAATTAAAAATTCATGAAATGAGCGACATGGGGATGGGGGATGCCCAACAGCAGCAGCGGATAGCATATAGCAGGGAAGCAGTCGCGGACAACAGTGGTATACGTACTTATAATTAATAAAGCTATGAATTAGTGGATTTTGAGGTTGAGAATGAACCTAGACCAAGTGAGACTGACCCGGAGGCAGCCGAGCCAAAGAAACAAAGAATCAAGAACACCCAACTGCTTTACCACTCTCAGAACCCATAAAATTATACATACACACATATGTATATACGTATATATATAGAGAGTAAGAAATTGAGAAGAGAGAAAAAGATTAAGATGGGTTCTTCCAATTTTTGGTAAATCAGATTTTATTGAGAGAAAGATTTGTGGTTTTTGGAGAGAGATGCAGAAAAAGAGGTGGAGGAAGTTGGGACTGGTGAGGAAGTTGATAACGTGCGCCATCGGTGTAATAGCCCTGGTGGCTCTGCTATCTGCCCATGTACACATTTTCCCTTGCTCTCAAGTGCCCTGCCTCTTTGAGTCTTACAAGCTCCCCACGGTTTATTCTCTTTACAATTCTGTCTTTTTCTTTTTCTATTTTGAGCTGATTATTTCATTTCGAATCTTATTGTATAGAGTTCTTTAAACCCTTTAATTTTCACAAGTTCTTATTAGGGTTTTTTTATATCTTTAAATATTTTTTTTAGTTTTATGTTTCATGTAAAGCAATTTTCAAGTCTTTGAATATTGTAGTTGATATTCTGCTTGATTCATGTTTGGATCTATTTTCATCTATTTAATTTTCCCCAACTATTGTTCACCAATTTAAAGAGAGTTTCCATTTTCGATTTTGATATTTGAAGATATACTATTGATTAAAGTTTCCACCTTTGGATTGTTTCATTTCAGTATGAGATGATATGTGTATATATATATATATTTTTGATTGGATGATTGTGTAGTTTAACTCCCATGTTTCCAGTTGTTTTAAATTTAAATTGGAGGTTGATTTTTTTCTTTGTGAGGTTAGGAGATTTTGAAGTAATAATAGTATCACTGATCTGGGTTTCCTTAATTTTGTAGCAACATGAAATTGGGTACCAAAGGCTGAGCAGAGAGCTAATCTCGATGCAAATTCTCGTGCCATCCCATTTGTTGAAAGCTCCTCTTCCTTCTCGCAAGGTTTTGTGCTTCTCGCAAAATACTTATTCATTCTCATACGATTTTTTTTAGGTTGATTTGATAATTTTCCTTTTACCTACTATTGTCAAGTCAAGAAGGTTAAGGGTCTTGATAAAACTGGCATGTCATGATTTGATTGTCATATATATAGGTGTTTACATTAGATACAAAGTAGTTATGCATCTTTCATGTTTTCACTCCTTTAGACTTGACAGTTGGATGTTGCAAGTGGATCATTGGATTTCGACAAGTTGTGGAGGCCACCTCAAAATCGAGACTATGTGCCATGTGTTGAGTCAAGTTCATCCTATACCTGTAAGAGAGAAACAATTTTAACTACAAGTGTGTATATATGTTTCGTCTTTGCTCTTAATTTTAATGAATACTCTGATCATTTCAGCTTATGGAGAGTCTCGAGGTTACCTGATTGTACACACAAATGGTGGGCTCAACCAGATGCGTGCTGGGGTCTGTAATCTCTCTCTCTTTCTCTCTCCCCCATATAAAGAACCTAAAGTGATCATTGACTAATGTTTATGCTTCTTCGAATAACTACTAGTATAGTAAATTCCCCAAATTATATTGCTTTTTGTGGAGTGCTTATCAGCAGTTTGAAGATAGTCAATTTAGTTTCCTATGTCAGCCAATCAAACCTTATTTGTTATAGAAATTTATAGGTTTTAAAGCCAAAATAAGCTGTTTCACAGACAGTTCTGAGTTAAAGATAGACGTGCGTATGTGGTATGCAAGGTGACCATCAAATTAGTAGATATATTATGGTTTATGTTTACAAATTGATACAATTTTTTTTTTAATTATAGTTTTTTCTTACTAACAATAGTAAGGGAAATGATGAAATATATGCTTTTCATCATCGGCAATGCAATGGAGGACTCAGGCTTCTGTGTAGCACTAGCCTGTGTTGAAGTTAGTCACTTCAATGTTCCTAGTCTTCCTAGTGATAGGTTTCACGTGTCTATCTCGTTATAGAGTTAAGCCAAGAAAAATCAGTTACTTTTTCTGATTTATGTCTCGTTATATATATAAAGCTATGAGTTAATGATTGTTAGAAATAGAACAGTACCTATGTAAGTTTTTAGATTTTTTTTAAAGTCATGGCCATTGATTGCTCATTTATATAAAAGTATACATGTGTGATACCAACCTTGAGAACAGTTAGAGAGAAAAAACGCACTTTATATTTTTTTACATTATATAAATAGCCTGGCTTGTATAAAAATTACAGATTAAATGTAAATAGTTATGTATCAAAGCAGGGTTGCATGTATAATATAAACCTATTATTCTGATACATTCTTGGTATCACAATTTTACATTAAAATGGTTCATACATGTATGCATGACTTGTCTTGGGGAATAATATTGCTCACTATATCACCTGGGCAAAACTACTTACCATTATGTTGTGATATAGCAATTCTTCGATAGAAAGGTGTTGTATTAAAAATTAGAAAACTAATTCACATAATAAGTTAAGTTTTTTAACAAAAAATGTAATTATGCGATATATCGTGGTTAAGTAATAACACGACATAATTACATAGGTTATTCGATGAATGATAAAGTACGGTGGTTAAGTAATAACACGACATAATTACATCCAGTGTTTTGGATCTCTCTTTTGATAAATTAACACAGTGTACTAATTTATATACTAATTGCACCTGTATAAAGTTCACACTGGCTATTATTTTTACCTTGCAGCCGCCTTGCATGATTTTAATGCGACATTATTTACATCATCCTAGTTATTTTGAATATATATACACTCAGAAAGTCCTAAAACTTTCTGTGAACCGGGCGACTTAGTAGGCACTTGAGAATGTGTTCCACATGTACTTACTGTAAAGGTGTTCTCAATACAATTACTAAAGGAAATAGTAAATTTGAAATTTAATTGGACAAATGATTCCAAGGAGCAGTAATTTACTTCTATAAGGAATTTTGGTGCAGGAATCAAGTGATTGGTAACATTGCTGAAAAATCTGTTATGAGGATTGTATCCAGGAAAGAGCCAGATTCTTTTGATAAGGTAGTCTTATCTGATTTAGTCATTTTCTTTTTGAAATATGCATCCTTTTTAAGTTTTTGTGAATTTGCGGGTAGTCATTTCCTTTTTGAAATGTTTATGAATTTGTAGGTTCCATTTGCGCTAGTTTTACTTTTTCTTTCTCTGATTTACTTTTGATTTTCAGTTTTGTATTTTCTTTTTGAGTGGAGAGTGAAACATTGGAGATCAGACTTTACTTTCTCTTTTACTGGCCAACTGGAAATAAGTCATGTTGCTATGAAAATAAGTGAGTGAATGGACAAGAGTAGTATGTTGATTCACTGACATCTTAAAGAAAGAAACGATTTGGAAATTAGTTTCCAGTCATCTAGATTACTGGTCATTAGTGTAGTGGCAGCAGGGACATGCTAGGCCTAGCTATTCTAATTGATACCATATCTAATGAGAACCTGATGCCTAAGTAGTAATCTGTTCCATTTGGTATTGCCTCACAAATAAGCAATGCCTAAACTGTAAATCATAACGGTACTAATGGCTGTGCAGGTGTTGCTAATCTTAGGCCAAACTAAGATTCTTGTTGGTATTTTATTTGAATAAACAAACTTAAAAAGTAACAAAAAGTAGTTATCGGTTGGTTAAATTATAATTAGTGGGTTAAACAGCTCGGAAACATGATTATGAAATGCTTAAGATCTTCTTTGGAAGAGAATACAGGATTATAAAATGCTTAAGGATTAGCTTTAAAAGATAAAGTTGCAGTACCATGGGTTGCTTTAAGTATTCTTTTAATTGTTAATACAATAATGTTTTTTACTAAATTATTATGTTGTTGAATTGTATTTTTTCCCAAGACTAATTTATAACAAATGTGTTTTCTGCTTTCCAGGTATGCCCAGTTTGTGCAATGAGGGTGGGGGTACACATGGTTGCTCAAATAACATTGCAGCATGGAAATATTTTTAAACATGAGTACATTAACATAATGTACTGCTTGTAAGTTTTATTTGTGAGAATGAAAGGTAAAGTTTTTCTTAACACAATGAAATTATTCTCACTTTTAAAGCTGTAAAATTTTGTATATACTCATGACACAAATTTATGTGTGCGCACATGCCTATGACATGACAGAGTTGTAATTGGAGAGCCCTACTGGAGCTGGAAAAATCTTGTGCCTTCTTTGCGCCACATTAGCTTGGAGGAACTGTATCAACTGCTCGCCATTATATTATGTCATTGTATAATTGTGAAACATTTTCGATTTGCTTCTCATTAACTACTAAAGGTCCAATACTTCACTCAAGTGTTTATTATTTTTTTCTAGTAAGAAATATTTCATTGTCAACCTGATTATCATCCCAATATGATGTAGATATATTACATTTTTTCTGTAAATATTTCATGTCAGATAATGTTTTTAATTAATTTTTTATTGCTAATATTTTTAACATGTTCTATTTTCTAATGTTTATTTGCACAGACTTATCAGGGATTCTCAAGTGAGTAGAATTTATAATATAGTTCTTTACTTAAGTTTCAGGAATACATGAAGTTACGTCAAGGTTGGTCTAAATTAAGCTCTTTTTACCTATATTGAAGCTAGTAAAACTAGGCTTAACAAGATGAAGGTCTTCATCCAATTTTTTTAGGAGCTGTTTGTTTATATGCTTTTGAGAACATATTGAAAATGTTACATCATTTCATGTCTTACGTGACTAAAGAACTTTGGTAGTTTAGATAGTTGATTGTGATGATGATGAATGATCATGTACTGGATGATTTTATTTAGTTAATAATATTTGAGTTTTTTTCTATTTCAGCCATAATTTGTTATGGGGTCAGAGTGAGACACGATTTATTTTGTTTGTAAAATAATTTTGATATTCGTTACATAACAGGATCATCAATAATGGATTTGGCAATGATACGATCAAATCTATTTCGTTACTAAACGACAATGTATAGTGTCGTTGCTAATTGACAATTTTTGTTGTTCTCGAAAAATAATCAGCATCGAACATTATCGTTGCTAATTGGTCATGATTATCCATAATAAAACCAACAACGAATAATTTTGTTGCAAATTAATATTTGACCGGTTTATTATGCACATTTAGCAACGAAAATCGTTGTCAAAAAGTATACAGTCAGCAGCGAAAATTAGTTAAGGTAACAATTTTCATATTGTTTAGAAACAACAAATATCGTTGGCAAATGTGTATCAAACACAACATATTTTATTTTTCGTTGGAATTTTTTTTTTATTTTCGTTGCCAATTAGACAGATTTTGCAACGAAAGTTGCTTTTCAATAACAATTTCTTAATAAATTTGTTACAAAATATTTGATTGCAAAATGATCTATGATTTTACACGAAAAGAAACTTTCGTTGCGAAATATCTCACTTTCTGCAACGAAAAAAAATATTTCGTTGCTAGACAATTAGCAACGCTAATTGCGCAACGAATGGTCCAACGATCGAAAAATCGTTGCAAATGACCTTTGGCAACGAAATTTTGCACCTTTAGCAACGAAAATTGTTTGTTGCAAAATCACTATTTTTTTGTAGTGATGGCATCAGTCACAACTTCTTAGCTCAACGAACTCCACAACAAAACGAAGTAGCTGAAAGGAAGAACATAATGTTGATTGAAGTAGGAAGGACTCTACTAATAGCAGCTCATCTGCCTTAATACTTTTGGGCAAAAGCCATCAACACTGCGTGCTACACTTAGAGCAGGTCTCTTGTTCACTCTATACTGAAGAAAACTCCCTACGAACTGTGGAGAGGAAGAAAGCCAAATATCAGTTATTTCCATGTGTTCGACTGTGCATGCTACATTCTCAACAACGAAAAATAATATCTGACTAAGTTCTAACCCAAGTCAGATGAAGTAATCTTTCTTGGATATGCCACAGACAGCAAGGCCTATAGAGTGTTAAACAAGAAGACACTCAGTGTTGAAGTCTCGATTCACATCATCTTTGATGAAACAGACTCAGACAAGTCTGTACCACAAGGCACTGCAATCGACGATTCAGACACTACAAATGAGGTGGTCAATCCTAACACCACGATTGCAGCCCTAGAAGGTGGAATCGTTGAGCCTGAAGAAGAAATCGTGGAGAGAGCTGTACCAGACGACGATCCTCTGCAACAAGAAATAGAAGTTGATCTTGAAGAATTCCGATAAGAAGGCACCAGAACAGATGTTCCAATAGAGAATAGATGGGCAAGAGATCACACTCAAGACTTGATCATTGAAGATCCAACTGCAAGGATCAGGACAAGGTCTGCAACTCATAATGAGTGTTTCTATCTGTGCTTTCTGTCCCGAATGGAACCCAAGAAGATAGAAGATGCAATGGAAGACTCTAGTTGGATAGAAGCTATGCAAGAGAAGCTGAATCAGTTTGAAAGAAGCAAAGTCTGGAGATTAGTTCCTAGACCAAGGAATCACCTAGTCATTGGCACCAAATGGGTCTTCAGAAACAAAATGGATGAATATGGGGTGATCACAAGGAACAAGGCAAGACTAGTGGCCAAAGGTTATTCCCAAGAAGAAGGAATCGACTACGACGAGACCTTTGCACCAGTGGCCAGACTAGAAGCTATCAGGATATTCCTTGCCTTTGCTGCTCACATGAAGTTCAAAGTCTTCCATATGGATGTCAAGAGTGCATTTCTGAATGGAGAACTTCAAGAAGAAGTATATGTGGAGCAACCACCAGGTTTCATCAATCTAACCCTATCTAATTATGTCTATAGATTAGACAAAGCCTTATATGGACTTAAACAAACACCTAGAGCATGATATGAAGCACTAAGTAACTTTTTATTGAAAAAGGATTCACTAGAGGTAGAGTAGATATCACATTATTTCTTAGAAAACACAAAGATAAAGTTTTACTAGTTCAAATATATGTAGATGATATTATCTTTGGTTCTACTGATGAAAATCTGTGCAAGAGATTTGCAAAACTTATGCAGAGCAAGTTCGAAATGAGCATGATGGGTGAGCTGAATTTCTTCCTTGGACTGCAAGTAAAGCAGACTGATGAAGGTATCTTCATTAACCAAGCCAAGGACATCAAAGAATTACTTAAGAAGTATGGTATGGAATCAGCCTCTCCCATGAAAACACCAATTGCTCCAGCAACTAAGTTTGACAAAGATGAGAAAGGTAAATGTATTGACATTACTCAATACAGAGGTAAGATAGACTCCCTTCTCTACTTAACTGCCAGTAGACCAGATATAATATTTGCAACATGTATATGTGCTAGATTTCAAGCTAATCCTAAGGAATCACACTTAACTGCTGTAAAAAGGATTTTCAGGTATCTCAAAGGCACACCTTACTTGAGATTTTGGTATCCTAAGGAGTCCTCCTTTAAACTGACAGGATATTCAGATGCTGATTTTGTAGGCTGCATAATAGATAGAAAGAATACCAGTGGCACTTGTCAACTGCTAGGAAATAGACTAGTGTCATGGTTTAGCAAGAAGCAAAATTCAGTATCAACTTCAACAACAGAAGCTGAATATATTGCTGCAGGCAGCTGCTGTGCTCAAATCCTATGGATGAAGAATCAGCTAGCAGACTATGGGTTTGATTTCAAATTTATACCTGTTCACTGTGATAACACAAGTGCCATAACAATAACACATAATCCTGCCATGCATTCTAGGAATAAGCATATAGAGATAAGATATCATTTTATTAGGGATCATGTTCAAAATAGAACTATATCTTTGCAATACATCCCTACTGAAAATCAACTTGTTGATGTTTTTACAAAGACCTTAGATGAATCCAGATTTAATAAATTAATAAGCGAGTTAGGTATGTTAAATCTACAACCATGAATTCTATGCTCTAGTTGGTGCTAACCATGCAGATAGAAAGGTTATGTCAAAATCGTAGATATAACTAAGAGAAACCACAAATCGTGGAGTAGTCTCGATGTAATGAATGAGAATTTTATATATTAAATTTTAATATTTATTGAATTAAATAAATATTTTAATTAATTTATTTATTGAGTTAAATAAATAAATTATGTGATGATTACGGAGTAATTTAATTAAGTGTAATATATTGATTAAATGAATATTTAATGTTTAATTTAATTGATATGTAATAATTTTATGGTTTAGTCCTAATTTAATTGAGGTAATTAAATTAGTTGTATTTTATGTGGTAATCGTTGCATGAAATTATAATTAGCAAGTAATTATAATTGTTATGTGGCAATTGTTATATGGATAATTGATGTTAGCTTTTATTTAATTAAATTGAAAGGTTGAAATTTAATTAAATAAAGTGTAACATTTAATTTATGTGTTAAAAGAATAAAGAAAAGGGATTTAAAGTATTTTTGCCAAACAAGGCCCTTACTTCTGTTTTGATCTCGTTTTATCAAACATGGCCTTAGTACTAATAATCTATTTAAAAAAAAATAACGCTGTTTTGCCACACAAGCCTTAGAGCTTTTTAAATTCAAATTTGTGTAACCTATATATTAATTAGTAATAGTATATGTACTTAATAGATAGCAGTTACATATTCTATATAATTATATGTATTATATGTAATATATATATATATATATATATATATATATATATATATATATATATCAGTTATACATGTTATACAAAATAGTTACGTTAGAAAGTTAGAACAAAACAAAGAAAGAAAGAATAGAGAAAATGTTAGAGAGAAAATACTCAGAGAGAGAAGAAGATGAAGAAGAAGAAGGAAGATGAGTCCTTGCTAAAGCCAACAAACATCATCTTCTTCTTCCTCACAATCAAAGGGTATACTCTCTATGCTCAAATCTTTTTATATTGTGTTATGACTTCCATATTTTTCAAAAAGAACTTCTCGGTAATATATTTTCATGAAAATTACTTGGTTATAATGTATATATGTGATGTATATGTGTGTATATATATATACTTATATATGATTCTTATAGTTGTCTAAGTGATTCAGTTCACGTAAATACGATGAACATAAAGAAATCATGTTCATAGTAATTTATAGTGAACTTATTTTGAAAATAGTCTTTTAAATTATCAAAATTGATGTTTGATTGTTGATTGTTGTTTAAATTGATCATGGATTATGATAATATGTTAAGGAATAGAGTTAATACAATTGGAATTACATGATTTAGTTTAAAAACGAACCCACTGTATCAATTTTCGTCAAGAACACTTGAGAATATTGTTTTCTTCAAAAAAATCATGAAAATTATGTTTTGATTAGGTGTTGTAGTGTTTATGAATGTTATAATCATGTTAGAATTCTAAGATTTTGTTTTCATAAAATTTTATATACATTATGTTGATAAAAATCGGACTTTGGTGCGAAGAAATAAGCCAAATTGGCTTATTTCTCTGCACGATCACGAGCTGGGGGAAACCCATCAGTAGGGGGCCCCACCCCAGCGGGGATTTTGCCTTGGGAACCACGCCCCAGCGGGGGTAGAGGCTATCCGGGAATTTATTTTGTGCTCCGAGTAGTTTTTGTGCAGTGCTTGTTTAGCTAACTTAAATTAATGACATGTTAAGTGTATTAGACAATGAGATAACATATTTTTAATATGTTTAAAATAATTTGAAGTCTTATGTTAATATGTTATATATGTTCTTGGATATTATTGTCATAAGGTACAATACGATAGTTTAAAATGTTATGTGCGTATGTTGTGCATGTTGTGAGTGTAGACTCACGTATGTGTTTAGTTAGCGACTTATGTTGTAAACCACGTTGTGAGTTGAACTTAAGTAAATAGTTCAACGGTTTAAACGTCTTGGTGATGTACTAATTGATGTTATAAACATAATGTAAAATGTAGGATAATTGTGGGAGTGATTTGTAACTGTAAAGTGTAGCTTGCGCTTGAGGCAAGTTTTCTAAACCCTAAACTTGTTATTCATATTGAGCAAGTTTCCTAAACCTTTCTTTTACGTTTATGCAAGTTATCTAATCCTTACTCTTTATATCATGCAAATTTGTTTCCAATTATTAACTTGTTAATTATTGTACAAGTTATTTTGTATCCTAATATTCATAATGAACCAGTGTTGAAGTTATTGTTGAAGTAATGCGATCTTGACTTATTTGTTCAAGTAAGATCTACTTAATCTTTCAAATGCTTTAAGTTATTTCTAAAGCATGCCTAGTTATTATGAAGTCTATTGTTATGACTTATATTTGGTTCATAATTTTTATATTATCGAACTATTAAATTATTGTGAGTCGATTCAACTACTCCTTAGTTGATGATAGTTGAAAACTCTAAATTTCCTTTTAGCTATCCAAACCAAACTTTTTTTGGATGCGGACTTGTATCAAATACTGAGATGAACAATCCTATTTATTAGGGGGGTTACTATGCGAAAGCGTTAAATGTTTGTGCACAATACATGGTACGAAGGGCTGATCCCCATAAGTACGAGTTGAGAGTCCATAGTCTAAATGACTGTTAATGGTTTTAAATGAAAATATTTATAACTTAGGACAAAGTTCAAGGTCTTATGACCCTCAGATGATTTCAATATTCGAAATTCTAAATGTTGATGAAAGAATTATTATTCAATTCTTTATGAAAGAAAAAGTTATTCAACTCTTTTGAAGCTGTTCAGTTTATGTCATTATTATTGTTGTATTCCAAGTGAGCTTTTGTTTGCTCACTCTTGCATATTAATCATCCCTTGTAGCTAAAGTCGAGAACGTTGACGTACCGTCAACGAGTAAAGGGAAAGGCAAGATGAACACGTGAAGACTTGTTGTGTTTTGTTTATGATATGTAATAAGACTTAAATGTTTATGATGTTTATTTTTCTGCATTAATTGTTATGTCAAGGTTAGATAACCCTGGGATTATGTTTGGAAAGGTTGTAATTCCTTTTTAAGGAAGATTTTATTATTTATTCAAGGTTGTAATTTATTTTGCATTCCTTATTATGGGTAGATGTATGTTTTATTTAGATAGTGTACACCAAATCATGTGAAAACGAAGTACCCGAATTTGGGGGTGGCATAGGTTGGTATCAGAGCTTTAGGTTATGAACCTTAGGTGGGGGGAAAACCTTAGGTAGTGGTCTTATAGGAAGATCGAAAAGATAGATAATAGTTAAAGATAATAAACTACCTTACGTGCTATGTGTTTACGTTTATGTACGCGGAGTGTATCGATCGATATCACGTAATAATTAAACTTTAAAATTTTGTTGTCAGGATGACGAACGTTGGAGAGTCCAGTTAGGCTAGAGAGGAGTTACCTCAGATGCCGAGGGATGAGGAGCCCCGAGACATCCATATTGTCTGGGAGCAGTTGGTCTGGAGCGTGAGCCGGTATCTAACCAAGATGATGAGGACAAGGATGAGTCGGAGGAGTCAGAGGAGGAAGAGGATCCCGAGGAGGAATTTCCACCTCACTCTGCTAGTGCTGAGATGTACGAGACAATCTACGACCGTAACGTGGAGCTACATGGTCGAGTCGGAGAGCTCGAAGTAACCATACAGCAGCGGGACGAGACGATCGAAGAGCTGGACATTGAGATAGGAAACGTGAAGTGGGATCTAATTCACGCAGAGAGTGAAAGAGATGACGCATTGGCTGAACTAGCAAAACTGAAGAATGACTTCCAGGAGGAGTTAGCAAAGCGCGCCAGAGCGGAGGAAACAAGCTTGAGGGCTACTCAACGTGCCGATCGAGCTGAAGATGAGGTTCAAGCAAAGAAGGCCAAGCTGAGGGAGACGAAATACGCTTTCCATACGGCTATAGAAAGGGCCCAGGATCGTGTTTTCTATTACCCAGCTTAGTTCCAAGGTTTACCATGGTACATGGTGGATCGTAGAACATCATTTCGGGTGATGGAGGAGGAACGCAGAGAGGCTGTACGACGTCTTAACATGCCTAGATAGTAGATTTTTTCATTATGTGTTTCTCTATTTATAAATAAATGTAAATCCCAGAATTTGAGATAATAATGGGATGAGATAATGATGCAATCCTGCAACTTGTTTTCAGTTCAGGAAAGAGGATGTAAATGGCAGAGATGCTATCTATTCTATGTTTTTCGAAACTACGAATGAATAAATAAAGAAGTTATTTGACGTGCTATGTGTTCAATGTGAATTGAATTATTTAAATGTTTAAGTATGAACTTGAATACTTAAGAATTGAGTAAAGGATCTAATAAAAATATTTTTTAACAAAAAATACCTTCTAGAAGAAGACCTACACGTCAAAACCCCTAGGGTTAGACGAATAACAACAATAACAATAACAATGAGACGAATCCCAATTCGGTTCAACAGTTAGTGAACCTGCTGACGGGAGCACTTGAGAATCAACCGCAGGTACAGGGCACGACTGTTTAAGGAATTTAAGGCAGTAGGACCACCGGAATTCCAGGGATCGGTAAACCCGATAGATGCCCAGACGTGGGTAATGGAGATGGAAAAGGTTTTCGAGGTAGCTAGAGTTAGCGAGGACCAGAAGACAGCTTTTGCGACTTTCATGTTGAAGTCGGATGCTAGCTTCTGGTGGCAAGCCAACAAGACCAGAGAGGGGGAAGGAGTGATACCGTGGGAACGTTTCAAAGAGATGTTCTTTGAAATGTACTTCCCCGTTAGCTCACAGGACCAAATGGAGGTCTAGTTTCTATAGCTTAAACAGGGAGGGATGACGGTGTCGGAATACGCCGCGAAATTTAACGAGCTGGCCAGGTTTGCTACATACCAGGTCAGTACTGACGCAAGGAAGGCGAGAAGGTTTGAGCGGGGACTGAAGCCCTGGCTCTATAGCAAGGTTTCCATGTTCCAGCTGAATACGTTTGCAGATGTGATGGAAAAGTCCATTCTCGCTGAAGGTGGAAGCGACGCGGTGTCTAAGTTCAATCAGAACCAGAAGAAGAAGAATGAGACGGAGAACAAGGCTGGTGGTAGCGGGGCTATCAACCAGAAAAGGAAATGGAATGACATCATCTCTGCTGGAAGTCAACAGGGAAACCAGCAGAAGAAGAAGATTAAAGTATGTGTGACATGCAGGAAGAATCACACTGGAGTGTGCATGAAGGGAAGACGGGTGTGCTTTAACTGCGGTCAGGAAGGCCACATTACTCCAAATTTCCCTAACACGAAGAAGGGAGCTTGTTACACATGTGGATCCAAGGATCACATGGCTAGAAGTTGCCCGAAGAAGCCAGCACCATGGTCAACAGGGAATGGAGGAAATGGCAGCGGCAACACTCTGACTATCGCTGGACCACTGCAGGCCGTTCGACCCACTGCCCGAACATTCAACATGACAGTGCAGGATGCTGTGCAGTCAAAAGATGTGGTGTCAGGTATTATTCCGGTCAATAGTATAAATGCTTATGTATTATTTGATTTCGGGTGCTACTTGTTCATTCATATCTGATGAATTTGCTAAGACCCTAGACTTACCTAAATAAGAATTAGTTTATCCCTTGAACATAGAGATTGCGAATAGGGAGGTTATTCCTGTTAGGTTTGTATACAAGAACTGTAGATTGGACATTAAGGGTCAGGAATTGAGGGTAGATTTGATTCCGATAAAACTTGGGGAATTCGATGTGATACTGGTATGGATTGGTTGTTCAACCATGGACCGGTAATCAACTATCAGAAGAAGTCGGTAAACCTTACGACTCCGTCGAAGTTGGTATTCTATGGTAGCAAATCGCTTAGATAAGCGAGTTATCTGACGATCATGCAAGCCAAGAAACTTTTGACGCAAGGCTGTGTAGGATATCTAGCCTACATAGTAGATACTGGTAAGGAGAGTCCGAAGATAGAAAAGATATCAGTGGTTAGGGAGTTTGTGGACGTATTTCCGAGCGACTTGCTAGGACTTCCACCAGATAGGGAGATAGAATTCATAATCGACTTAGCGCCAGGAACTGCTCCGATTTTGAAAGATCCGTACCGAATGGATCCAGTCGAGATGAAGGAATTGATGATTCAACTACAAGAATTGATGGACAAGAAGTATATTCAGCTGAGCGTTTTGCCGTGGGGAGCGCCAGTTTTATTCGTGAAGAAGAAGGATGGATCTATGTGGCTTTGCATTGATTATAGGGAGTTAAACAAAGTTACAATCAAGAATAGGTATCCTTTACCTATGATCGATGACTTGTTCGATCAACTGAAGGGTGCTAGATACTTCTCGAAAATCAATTTGAGAAGTGGGTATCATCAGTTGAAGGTAAGGAGAGAAGATATACCGAAGACGGCTTTTAGAACTCGGTATGGACATTACGAGTTCTTAGTGATGTCATTTGGTCTAACGAATGCCCCAGCTACATTTATGGACTTAATGAACAGGGTATTTAAGCCATTCCTAGATAAGTTTGCAGTGGTGTTCATAGATGACATCCTAGTTTATTCCAAGACCAAGGAGGAACACACTGAACACTTAAGGTTAATCTTAGAATCGCTGAGATGAGAGAAACTTTACGCGAAATTCTCGAAATGCAAATTCTGGTTAGAACATGTGCAATTTCTTGGTCACGTGATTGACAAAGATGGGATTTCGGTAGATCCGTCGAAGGTTGAAGCCATGATTAATTGGGATCAGCCAAAGACGCCGTCTGAAGTGAGGAGTTTCTTGGGATTGGCAGGTTATTACCAAAGATTTATCCAAGACTTTTCTAGAATCGCAACTCCGTTGACGAATTTGACTCGTAAAATAGTTAAGTTTGTTTGGACGAAAAAGTGTGAGGAAAGTTTCCAGGAACTGAAGAAGAGGTTGAGTACTGCGCCGATATTGTTATTGCCGGATAGTACGAGGAATTTTGTAGTTTATAGCAATGCCTCACATAAGGGATTAGGTTGCGTGCTAATGCAGAATGGCAAAGTTATTGCCTATGCATCACGTCAGCTGAAGGACTACGAGAACAGGTATCCGACCCATGACTTAAAGTTGGCCGCAGTAGTGTTTGCTCTAAAGATTTGGAGACACTACCTTTATGGTGAAAGGTGTGAGATATACACGGATCATAAGAGTTTGAAGTATATCTTCACCCAGAAGGATTTGAACATGCGCCAAAAGAGATGGTTGGAACTGATCAAGGACTATGACTGCGAGATACTTTACCATCCGGGTAAAGTTAACGTAGTCGCCGACGCTTTAAGCAGGAAGGGTCGGGAGAAGTTGAACATGTTAACTGATCAAGATCAGTTAATAGCAGAGATGGCTAAGTTAGAACTGGAAGTGAATTATCCGAAGGAATCAGATGAGAAGCTGTTTCAAGTAACTACTGGATCTACTCTGGTAGACAAAGTGAAAGAGGCACAACTTCACGAAGAAGAATGCGAGAAGATCCAGAAGAGAATAACCGATGGTGAAGAAATCAAGTTCAAGATCGATAACGAAGGACTGTTACGATTTGAAGGAAGAATCTGGGTACCGCCAGTACCAGAAGTCAAAGAGGAGGTTTGAACGAAGCTCACAGTTCGAGATATTCGATTCACCCTGGGAGTACGAAGATGTACCAGGATCTCAGACATCATTTTTGGTGGCCGAATATGAAGAGGGATGTTGCTGAATGCGTTGCGAAATGCCTAACGTGCCAGAAAGTTAAAGTAGAACTCCAGAGACCAAGTGGATTGCTGCAACCGTTGGAAATTTCGGAATGAAAGTGGGAACATATCACGATGGATTTCGTGGTTGGTCTTCCAGCGACTCAGAAGGGATTTGATGCGATATGGGTAATAGTGGACTGACTGACGAAGTTAGCCTATTTCCTACCGATCAAGATTAGATACAACTTGCACCAGTTAGCGAAGTTGTACGTTAAGGAGATTATATCTTGACACGGTGTTCCAGTGTCGATCGTGTCCGACAGAAATCCGCATTTTACGTCGAATGTTTGGAAGCGTTTGCAAGAATGTCTGGGAACGCAATTGCGAATGAGTACGGCATACCATCCTCAGACTGATGGCCAAAGCGAGAGAACGATTCAGACGCTAAAGGACATGCTAAGAGCTTGCGTGATGGACTTCAAAGGAAGCTGGGATGATTATTTACCGTTGGTGGAGTTCGCCAACAACAATAGTTACCACGCGAGTATTGGTATGTCGCCTTTCAAAGCATTGTATGGAAAAAAATGCAGGACTCCATTGTGCTGGGATGAGGTCGGTGAGCATCAACTGTTGGGGGAATTGGTGCAACAAACTGCTGAGATCGTGAAGCTTATCAGAACAAAATTGGTTGCTGCTCAAGACAGACAAAAGATGTATGCCGATAATCATCGACAGAATTGAGAATTTGCAGTGGGAAGCTTCGTTTTCCTTAAGGTATCTCCCTGGAAGGGTAAGATTCGATTTGGCAATATAGGGAAGCTGAGTCCCCGATTCATTGGACCTTTCGAGATACTACGGAGGGTTGGCGAAGTGGCTTACGAGGTTGCATTACGTCCGGAGCTAGATAACATACATAATGTTTTCCATATTTTCGTGTTGCGACCGTACAAACACGACTACAAGCATGTAATAGAATATGAGCCTTTATAGTTTGATAAAGACTTAACATATGAAGAAGTGCATGTTCAAATAGTTGATAGAAAGGAACAAGTACTTAAAAATAAAGTGATACCTTCTGTTAAGGTAATCTGGAGGAACCACAATGCTAAAGAAGCCACGTGGAAACTCGAAGATGTAATGAAGAAAACTTATCCCCATCTATTTGTGTAATTTTTTGTATATCGATTCTGGGGACAGAATGTTTTTAAGGGGGAAAGAATGTAACAGATGAGAATTTTTTTTATGTGTGATTCTGGGGACAGAATCCTTTTAAGGAGGGAAGATTGTAACGAATGAGAATTTTATATATTAAATTTTAATATTTATTGAATTAAATAAATATTTTAATTAATTTATTTATTGAGTTAAATAAATAAATTATGTGATGATTATGGAGTAATTTAATTAAGTATAATATATTAATTAAATGAATATTTAATGTTTAATTTAATTGATATGTAATAATTTTATGGTATAGTCCTAATTTAATTGAAGTAATTAAATTAGATGTATTTTATGTGATAATCGTTGCATGAAATTATAATTAGCAAGTAATTATAATTGATATGTGGCAATTATTATATGGATAATTGATGTTAGCTTTTATTTAATTAAATGGGAAGGTTGAAATTTAATTAAATAAAGTGTAACATTTAATACATGTGTTAAAAGAATAAAGAAAAGGGATTTAAAGTGTTTTTGCCAAACAAGGCCCTTACTTCTGTTTTAATCTCGTTTTACCAAACATGGCCTTAGTACAAATAATTTGTTTTTTTTTAAAAAATAACGTTATTTTGCCAAACAAGCCTTAGGGCTTTTTAAATTCAAATTTGTGTAACCTATATATTAATTAGTAATTAGTATATGTACTTAATAGATAGCAGTTACATATTCTTTATAATTATATATATAATATATGTATATCAGTTATACATGTTATACAAAATAGTTACGTTAGAAAGTTAGAACAAAACAAAGAAAGAAATAACAGAGAAAAGGTTAGAGAGTAAATACTTAGAGAGAAGAGAGAAAAGAAGAAGAAGAAGAGTCCTTGCTAAAGCCAACAAACATCATCTTCTTCTTCCTCACAATCAAAGGGTATACTCTCTATATTCAAATCTTTTTATATTGTGTTATGACTTCCATATTTTTCAAAAAGAACTTCTGGGTAATATATTTTCATGAAAATTACTTGGTTATAATGTATATTTGTGATGTATATGTCTATATATACTTATATATGATTATTATAGTTGTCTAAATGATTCAGTTCACGTAAATATGATGAACATGAAGAAATCATGTTCATAGTAATTTACAGTGAACTTATTTTAAAAATAGTCTTTTAAATTATCAAAATTGATGTTTGATTGTTAATTGTTGTTTAAATTGATCATGGATTATGATAATATGTTAAGGAATAGAGTTAATGCAATTGGAATTACATGATTTGGTTTAAAAACAAACTCACAGTATCAATTTTCGTCAAGAACATTTGAGAATGTTGTTTTCTTCAAAAAAATATGAAAATTGTGTTTTGATTAGGTGTTGTAGTGTTTATGAATGTTATAATCATGTTAGAAGTCTAAGATTTTGTTTTCATAAAATTTTATATACATTATGTTGATAAAAATCGGACTTTAGTGCGAAGAAATAAGCCAAATTGGCTTATTTCTTTGCACTCGCACGATCGCAAGCTGTGGGGAACCCATCAGTGATTTTGCCTTGGGAACCCCGCCCCAGCGGGGGTAGAGGCTATCCGGGAATTTGTTTTGTGCTCCGAGTAGTTTTTGTGCAGTGCTTGTTTAGCTAACTTAAATTAATGACATGTTAAGTGTATTAGACAATGAGATAACATATTTTTAATATGTTTAAAATAATTTGAAGTCTTATGTTAATATGTTATATATGTTCTTGAATATTATTGTCATAAGGTACAATACGATAGTTTAAAATGTTATGTGCGTATGTTGTGCATGTTGTGAGTGTAGACTCACGTATGTGTTTAGTTAGCGACTTATGTTGTAAACCACGTTATGAGTTGAACTTAAGTAAGTAGTTCAACGATTTAAACGTCTTGGTGATGTACTAATTGATGTTATAAACATAATGTAAAATGTAGGATAATTGTGGGAGTGATTTGTAACTGTAAAGTGTAGCTTGCGCTTGAGGCAAGTTTTCTAAACCCTAAACTTGTTATTCATATTGAGCAAGTTTCCTAAACCTTTCTTTTACGTTTATGCAAGTTATCGAATCCTTACTCTTTATATCATGCAAATTTGTTTCCAATTATTAACTTGTTAATTATTGTACAAGTTATTTTGTATCCTAATATTCATAATGAACCAGTGTTGAAGTTATTGTTGAAGTAATGCGATCTTGACTTTTTTGTTCAAGCAAGATCTACTTAATCTTTCAAATGCTTTAAGTTATTTCTAAAGCATGCCTAGTTATTATGAAGTCTATTGTTATGACTTATATTTGGTTCATAATTTTTATATTATCGAACTGTTAAATTATTATGAGTCGATTCAACTACTCTTTAGTTGATGATAGTTGAAAATTCCAAATTTTCTTTTAGCTATCCAAACCAAACTTTCTTTGGTGCGGACTTGTATCAAATACTGAGATGAACAACCCTATTTATTAGGGGGGTTACTATGCAAAAGCGTTAAATGTTTGTGCACAATACATGGTACGAAGGGCTGATCCCCCTAAGTACGAGTTGAGAGTCCATAGTCTAAATGACTGTTAAAGGTTTTAAATGAAAATGTTTATAACCTAGGATAAAGTACAAAGTTTTATGACCCTCAGATGATTTCAATAATCGAAATTCTAAATGTTGATGAAAGAATTATTATTCAATTTTTTATGAAAGAAAAAGTTATTCAACTCTTTTGAAGCTATACAGTTTATGTCATTACTATTGTTGTATTCTAAGTGAGCTTTTGTTTGCTTACTCTTGCATATTAATCATCCCTTGCAGCTAAAGTTGAGAACGTTGACGTACCGTCAACGAGTAAAGGGAAAGGCAAGATGAACAAGTGAAGACTTGTTGTGTTTTGTTTATGATATGTAATAAGATTTAAATGTTTATGACGTTTATTTTTTCGCATTAATTGTTATGTCAAGGTTAGATAACCCTGGGATTATGTTTGGAAAGGTCGTAATCCTTTGTAAGGAAGATTTTATTATTTATTCAAGGTTGTAATTTATTTTGCATTCCTTATTATGGGTAGATGTATGTTTTATTTAGATAGCGTACACCAAATCATATGGAAACGAAGTACCCGAATTTGGGGGTGTCACACTCGACATGGCAGAGAAGCTCACTGTGATGAAAATATTTCTACCAAGGCTAAGAAACCCTTCTGATAAGCGCCTCAGGGACAAACCTGACCCTTAGCTTTAGTCTGAGAGGTTGGCCCTTCATGAGCAACCTTAACCCAGAAGGGATGCTGATTCAGAATGCATCACAAGAATCCGTAGAGTCAACGGTAGTGGTGCTGGTTTAGCAATGAACACAAAAATCGTGGAGTGGTCCTCGACAATCGTAGTCCTCTCAAAAGATACATTTGCTCAGGGGGAGCTAAGGACAGAAAAGTATTTTTCATGCTACTTAAAACCGTTGAGCCCTGCAGAGCTCGACACGTGCCCCACTCTGCAGATCATATGGAGGGAAGTTACAAATACATTTTAAACTGTCTTTTGTCAGTTCACCTTTGAATTTTAAAAGTTTATCTCTCTCTCTTTCTCTTAAAAGAAACCCTAAGCTTCAGAAAGCTAAGCTAAGTTTGTTCGTCACAGGATAATCAACAAAATCAACGGCTGCTTCCAACGTTGTTTCTGGTTACCAGCTGTGCTTTGAAGAATTCAAGGTAGCTGACCCTCAGTTCCACAAAATTCTGTCCCTTCTGAAAAGAGCTGGTCTCGAAGAAGCTCTGAGCACCAGCACGAGGATTTACTCGAAGTTGGTGAAGGAGTTCTACTGCAATGGGGTCTTTGAAAACGACATCATCACCACATAGGTCAAGTGCGTGCAGATTCGACTCAATGCTGAAAGCGTAAACCTAGGCCTAGGGTTTAAATCAAAGGGCCTTCCATCTATGGATGTCATCGACTTTCATGAAGGCCTACAGAAGATGCACCACTAGAAGTTTGAAGGCATCAAGGGCTACAAGAAGAAAGAGTTTCCCCAGAAGTACGAATTTCTGGCTGATATTGTTGGGAAATGCATATGCTGCAAGGGCTCTAGCCACGACTCTGTGAATGAGAAACAACTGAAACTCATGACAGCTATCTGCTTCAAAATTCAAATCAACTATGGGGCTTTGCTCAATAGAATGGTTTGGTAAGTGGATGCTCAGCCCAAAGAAGACAAAGAGCTCAGCTAAAATGCTATATAGGAGATTTATCAGCATTATTCTCCAATCAGCTTTGGGAGACAAAATTGGAGATAAAGAAGGTGCTCCCATAAATCCCAACAGAAAGATGACCTAACTGTTGTTTCAAAACTGGAAGAGAAACCCTGCTGAAAATGTGAAGATGATGTCCGAATCCAGTGGAAGGACTGGTGATATGAAGAAGAAATCTGACCTGCAGGGAAACATGTTTGTGGTAAGGGAAGCTGAAGAAGAAGAAGAAGTCAACCAAGAACCCTTGGCTCTGGTCAGAAAGAGCAAAGGGAAGAGAAAATTAAATGAAGGTGTTCAGACAACAGAAGAGCCTCAAGGCTCGACCACTGATGCACCCCAAAGGGGTTCTGGTTTTGGTACTGGGATTCGAGGCCTTGTCACTCAAAGGGAACTAACTCTTGAGGCAACCGAATCACCAAAAAGGTTTTGAAGGAGAAGAAGAAGAAGAAGAGGAGAAAAGTGAGGATAAGGCTGAAGGAAGCACTGGGCCTCAGAAGAAGAAACACAGCCATCGAACAAAGAAGCCTTCACTAACCAAGGTCGTGGAGTCCAGACTCAGTACAATTCCAGAAGGAGGTGCTGCAACAGCCTCTCAGACTGAACAAACTGTCAGAGCTGAAGCTGAAGAAAGAAATGAGGCTGTGACTAAGCCTAAGAGAACAAAGAAGAAGCTGGTCAAGAAATATGTCCTTGCAAATGAGGAAGTTTTGAAGGAAGATGATAGAAGGATTGCTGCTGAGAAGGCTGAAAAGAGTGCTGAGCCTCAAGCATCCGGTCCAACCTTGGAAGAGACCAAAATCATTGTTGATGTCGTAGCCTACCTCCAACGTGCAGAAAACCCTACTGCACCTGATTAGGCTATGATTAATGCTGAGGAGGAGCTGCCCGAACCTAGTGCTCATGTTGAGGGGGAGGCTCTAGAAGCACCTGATCAAGGAAATGCTCCAGCTGAGAGGGAGTTCTTAGAAATTCCTGAGACAGATAATGCTACAGCTGAGGGGGAGCTACCAGAAGATGATCATAAAGCTCCCTCAACCCCTGAAGAAATTGTAGTCTCTAAGGCTGTGGAAATGGAAGAGGAAAATGCTGAAGAACAAAGAGGAGATGAGGTGATGATGGATGTGGTGGAAATAATAAATGAAGATGATAAAGATAGTGATGAGGAAGAGGATGATGAAGTTGAGATTCTTGTAGTGTGCAGGGATGGAGAAAGAACAACTAACTACAATCAGCTGTTTGACTACTTGCCTATGATGTCCTATCATAGGGCTCTGATTCTCAACACCTGGGATCACATGTTCTGGACTATCAAGGCTTATCCAGCAATTTCAGTGCTAGCCTATGGATTCCCACGCAACATCAACTTTGTTCGGAAGCTGATCACCAATGATTCATCTTTAGAGACTGGGCATGAGGTACATTTTACCCCCATCTCTTTCATTATCAACCACTGTCCTTCATCACACTTTCACCAGTTTTATGAACTACCAAGATGGTTGGAAGTGGTTCTTCACCCACTAAACCAGTTTCCAGTTACAGAGTCCCAAAACTCTATAATTGATGAACCAAATAACCAACTCTCCCTTATAGAGTCAACTGTTAGTGACTCAATGGTTGTCGAACAACAATTCACAATCGTCGACACCACGACCAGTGAGCCACAAAGCCAAATCGTCGATCACAGATTTATGCTCATCGAGTCACCCAACCTGAGCCAAACACCTCTCCCATACACCAAACACAAGCCCCTATTACACATTCAGATATCCCCTCGTCCTCTAATAATGAATACTTCGACATGACTCTTCCGCTCACAAGCATGTCAAGGACAAGGGAGTACACTATGACCTCTCCTCCTGATGTACAAAGAATTTTTGATCGTCTGTCTCTGCTTCCTACCAAAGAGGAGCTTGCTGAGTTAACAAGCCATATGGCTCTAGAGACAGGAAAATCTTGAAGCGAACTCTCTGGCACTGCATCAACGATTCAATCATATAATCGACTCTGTCAAGACTTTGCCAGGAAATTTGGCAACTGAGCTCTCAAAGAAACTAAGGGAGATCATTAGAGAAATGAGTGACAGTCTCAGTTAAAAGGATGCTATTCATTTTCAAGCTGCCAACAAGCATAAGGAAGCAGTGGAGATTCTTCAGAAAACTCAAGAATCTCAGAATGCTTTCATGACTAATCAGATTCATGAACTGCGTCTCACACTACGAGAATTCTAAAACTATTCCATGACTCAAGTTCAACAGACTGTAGTTGCCTTGGAGCGATTGCAACAACAGAGACGAAATACTGAGGCTATAATTGAGGAAAATCGTAGTGACATTACCCAAAATCGCTCTCAGATGCATGAGCTGGTGCAAGGAGTAAACCGCCTCTCAGAAAACATTCGAACCCCTAAGATGCTGACATAAAGGGGGAGAATAAAGAGGATGGGAAGAAAGGCAGAGGCAGAGGAAAAGGGAAACAAATTTGTCAATCTTCGAGGAGCAACCCTAGAAGAAGTCAGCCTCCTTCGAGACATACTAACTATCAGTCTCCACCATCTGAACAGCAGCAATAGCTAACCCAACCACCACTCCTCATGGCTGAACCCTATATAAGGAGTCAATGTTAAGGTCCATCTCTCAGCAATCAAGGAGTATTCAATATTGGCCTCAACATGCCCGTTGGAGATCTTACATTTATGAACAGACATGACCATAGTGAAAGACTAAGTCAGAGTGAGCTGGACGATGTGACGCCCCAAATTCGGGTACCCAGAACCTCGGACCTGGTACGTTACGATACATCATTTTTATAACTATTGCGGAAGATATAAACATAAATTGTTTATACAATAACTTTTACAACATAATCCCAAGGTCTGTAACCTTAACTTAATACCTATATTCAATATTATATACAACATACAATGTCATACACCTTCGCCTGTATCTGAAGTATTCGTTTAAATCTGCAATGTTTATCATGATATAGCAAGGGTGAGCAACAAGTTTGCCCAGCAAGTTTAAGTACAAAAAAAGGACATATCATGATTGAAAAGAATGAATAATAAGCTGACTGACTTTCAACAATATAACAATTGTGAAATAGCATGAATAAATTTTTATAACTGAACGACCGAGACAATAAAAATGAATGGTCAATAATGAACATGAATAAATCAACTGGACCAAATGGTAATGAAGGTGATCAGCCTTTCATACCTGATGAACACATGCAATATGCACAACGTGCGAATCAATAATTTATAGACGTGATGTAATCAACAAGGATTAACCACTAGCATAATTGAAGAATCATAACTCAAGGTTGAGTTAAAAAAAACTTGTCTTTATCACCGACTACTGCTACGCAGTCTATTTAGCTTCATCTGAAGACCTAATATTAATAATACCGATCTCCACATTAGAATAATATTATCGCAATAACTATTGCTAATTACAGTTGTAAAATAGCCTAAACACATTATCATATAATCCTATCGGTCAACAGAACACATAAGACCTAGTATCAAGTCAAACTATTTCAGTCTGAGTTGAGTTCGGTACTATTTCGATCTCCCGATTGCCTAATCGGATAATTATCGAGCCTAATATTAATAAGACTCTACTTAAACACTATAATATTAACTTAGATAATTTATTAATCAGTCAAAATATTTGTCACAAGCTCATAATAATTTTCAAAAAATTATTATCATTTATAATAATTTTTCGATCATAAATATCATTTTTAAATGATTTAAATACCAAATAATTTCATTATCATTAATATTTAATTAAGTTCAAATATTAATGAAATACATGTCACAATATTAAAAGTTATTTATTATAACTTAGAATATTTTTAATACCTTAATATCACCTTTAAATGATTTTTAAAATATTTAAAATCATTCTTAAATAATTGCCATTAATATTAAAATATTAATGTATTTCATGGCAAAATATTAAAAGTTATGTTTTATAACTTAAAACATTTTTTATATCCTTTAAATCATTTTTAAAACATTAAAACTATTTTTACATAATTTATTTAATATAATTATTAAATAAATTATTATCATTAATATTAATCTATACCTTCATTTGATTACTATTTAATATTAATTAAATAAAAATTAATTAATTACCTTTAGTTATTATTTAACTAATAAATAATAGCCAATTAGATCTATCCATTATTTAATGGTAATTAGATAATGAATAATCAAATTATTGTTTGTCTTTAATTATTATTTAATATTAATTAAATAATAATTAATTACTTACTTACAATGTGTCATTAATTATTATTTAATATTAAATAAATAATGATTAATTAATTACTTATCCTTAGATAATCAATTCACTTCATAATTCTTTAATTATTCTTTCTTATTAATTTAAGAATAGTTAATTATTACTTGTCCTTATTTATTATTTAATATTTAAATAATAAATAATTATACACTTTTATGTTAATGTAAGTAAGTAATCACATAATCTTACTTAAATATTTTTTAATCATTTTTTAATATTAAATACATAATAATTAATCACTTGATTAACTCTAATTATCATTTAATCTTAATTAAATAATAACTAGTTACTTTATTAACACTAACTTTACTTAATTATCATTTAATATCACTTAAATAATAATTAAATAATTAATTATATTTAATTTTGTATGTAATTAATTTGCTAACCATTTAATGGCTTTAAATAATTATTTTTAATAATTAATCACTTCCAGTTATTTACGATTATGCCATTCTCGCCCACAATTTTCAGATTTGGCGTCTTTTACAGAAACGCTTGTAAAATGAAATATACATCTCGCAATTAAGTTCCGTCGGAGGCATTGGGTTCGTAACTTCTTAAGCTACAGTTTCCATTTATCAAACACTCAATTTGGAGTTGTATTGAGTTCGGAAATTTGGACCGAAGTGGCTGATTAGTTTTGGTTTTTTTTCCAGCTTGACCCTCTTGTACTAAAACAATCATAACTTTTTCGTTTTAAAACGTTTTTGACCGATTCTTGTGCCCACGCGAAGCTAACTTCCGGGACTACAACTTTTGTTCTTGGACCATATTCAAATTCCAAGCACAAAATTCCAGAAATTTCGTGGAAGGGGACTGACCCGAGTTGGTTTCTCAGTTTTGACTCGGCAACTTTAAAATGACATAACTCTTTCCTCCGATGTCGGATTTAGTCCGTTCTAGAGTCTATGGAAAGCTTATTCAGTGTAATACAACATATCAAAAGCCCAGAATTTTCTGAACAATCTAGATAATTCCGAAATTTCCTTTTTGTGGCAGTAGTATATTAATTTTTTTAAGTTTTTCCATCAAGGATGTGTTTTACTAAAAATTCCATAACTTATTCCTCCCACAACATTTATGGGTCATTCAAAAGGGATTTAGTCTTTAACTCATGTATCTAGCATGTTAAGAAAAAAAATCTCAAATACCACATATAGGTTTCAGTATTAACGTGCTTTATCACACTAGTAACCTAGAAAATTCATAAAATCCAACTATCTTCATTTCTTCCAAACTTTTCCTTACCAAATCATCCAAATCCATCATAATCGCACACTAAACTCAAGATCTGGTATATTAACATGATTTACCAACTAAACCCCAATGATCTAGCATTAAAATACCTATAGAATACCATAGAAATATTTTTCTTGAACAAAATGGAACAAACTTGATTTTCTCTCTTTGGTTCCAACTATCAACTTGAAAAATACTTAGATCCTTATGTAAAACACTTATACACATATAAAATAAGGGTTTACAAAGATAATTCATTAAGCTCTTTGTTTCCTTAAGATTTAACTAAGTAAAGCATACTAAACTTGGAAAATTTCTTAAAAACATACCTTGATCTCCTTGCAATCCTTCTCTTCTTTCCAAAATAGTTAAGAAGCTTGGGATGCATGAAATATTTTACTCTCCTAGAGCACACAAGGCTGCCGAATTCTTGTTCCTTTCTCTCTCTCTTTTTGTTTTGTTTGCTAAGTAGGAAAATAAGAGATGAAAGAGAAATGAATAGATTTTGTTTGTTGTTAGTAATTATGTATACATATAGATTGTATATCTATATCATATCCCCAACATATCTAGCCTTTTGTCTCTCATTTTACTTGCAAAACTTGCAAAAATAAGTGGCTTCATTCCAAGGTTGACACCTAGCCTTGTGTGTAGTAGTAGTTTAACCAAAATGAGAAGCAACATAATTAACCCACATGCAATTTTCTCTCCTCTTTTGGCCGGGTACTCCTCCCCCAAAATGCCCCAATTTTTGATTTATTTTTAATGCCCAATTTTGCTTAATTAAATGACCAAAATATCCCTTAACACATGGGCTAAAAATTGGACCACTATATTTAATATTTGGGCTTTTCAATTTAATTGTTTGGGCAATCTAAACTAACATGACCCAAAGCCTAAATTTTATTTTACCCTAATTAGTTACTTAGGGTTTTTATTCCATTCAATTTGGAAATTAAATGTTTGTTCATGTACATCTAATTATGTAACTCAATTAAGCTTACTTTAATTAGGTTTAAAATAAATAATAACTTGAGATTATAAAATAAATCTCTTAGATTAGTATATATTTTAAATACTAAGAATTCTCCTATACCATAACTCTTAAGTTATTTAATTATCATACTTAATGTATAATTAGGTTATGTAGCTTTCTTTATAATTCACTATATAAAACATTTATCCTTATATATAATCTCTTTCCAAATTTCAAATGTATAGCATTTTCATTTAATTTCTTTACATTACTTAAAAATTTAAATCAAACCGTATAGGTTCTTTAAATTTTTTAATTAATCCTCTATTTCCACTCTAGGTTTTAAACTTTAACCTTTAATTTTAATCATTTAAGATTTTATTAATCTTACAAATTCTCGGGTTGTCACATTCACCCCTTCTTCTAAGAATTTCGTTCTCGAAATTACAGCCTACTAATCCCTACTCCTTTTATTCACCAAGACTAGGTTTTCAACGTAACCTTTATCTAATTTCATTTTTAGTTAATGAATACATCTTGTTTCCTTCTATGAGGAACTATTCAATCGATACCTTCTACCCAGACTTCTCTCTAAGGAGTTAAAAACTTTTTAAATTATGCTGAGGGGTCATATAGACCATGAACACATAGTTTTAACGATATTTATATAGCAAAACAATAACTACTAAGTATGTTTACAATCACGAAGAAGATAAACTACTTCTGCAAGTACGTTAGGTAATCAGTCTATCGTACCCTACGTCATGCATAACGTATCAATCATGTTTAGCGAATATTTACGCTACTAGATTGGATTATTTTATCCAATCAACATAGTTCACTTCAGTCATATCATAGGATTCCGCACCAAAATAATTTGGTTCGGGATAAATTCTCAAAAATACTTTGAATTCTCATACACATTTGTCTAGCTGAATTAAATAGCTTAGACGTATATCAATAATTCGAATTTCAATCGAAACATGTCTATCCAAATTCAGTTGGCAATAACTTACCTTTAAAATTCTGAAAACTATTTTATGACGTCATGATACCGCACTGTATTTACAGTCCGTTTGAGGATTCCGTCATTGTGTGACTTTGTCATACTACATTATTCCATAGTGGGCTGAATATCTTTAGATCACATCCGACACTAAGTAATTCTGCATTGATAACTCCATCATTTTTATTATCTTTGCACCAGGTTACATGATGCATTAATGATATATAAAATACATTTTGATAAATTTCAAATCATTTTCGTCTAGCCGAAACAATTAGCTTATACTTTTCTTTAAACTGTTCAAAACTATTAAAAATCATTTTTAGTGTTATCATACCTCAACAGGTAACCATGTGTCAGTGTCCCGAAGTCCACACTTACACACTTGTTACTATGTGTTGAGAATAACAAAAATTCATTTTTTTTAAAGGCACATCAGTGCGAATTTAGCTTGATGTCAAAAATTTTGATGTCTAGCACAGCTAGAAGATTTAGAATACCTATGCTTCCACCAACAACTTCACTTCCTATGCTGATCCATTTCTTAATAAATCTATCTATTCCTATGATCCTCAATTTTCCATTCAAACTATTCTATATCCCAGTACAGTTCATCAAACATGCCACATGTTATGAGTTCAAGAACTTTCCACAATCATATGGGTTTAGGAACTTATCCTAGTCAGACCAAAATCGTCCATTCGCTGAGGGGTTCCATCATACGATTATGAGTCACGAACTTACCATAAGTGTGAGTTTAAAGAACTCGCACCTAATCTTATATTTTCTACCTATCCGTTATACACATGAGAAAAGAATCACCTTCTCAACATACATATAGCGAATAGCGCGACACCAATATTTCAATGATTATCAATATAACAAGCTAAGTGGTTGTCGAACCAAACACAATCCCCTGCCCATACAAAGAATTGGTCAACTCAGCCACTAATCAAATAGGAAGCTAAGCGGTCCTAAAACCAAGCATAAATTCCCGGCCCATACAAGGAATCATACAACTTAGCTGCTAACATGAGTCCTCAACTAAAATCCCACATGTTCCTAGTTCTTTCTTTTCTAGATACGAATTTCATTTAATCCGTATCTACAATTCACAACTCTTTCCTGAGTTTAACTCGTACTATTTCATAGTACCATATTCGTATAGCAATTCTGCTATAAAGTCTTCAATCTATAGATTGATCATCTATCCTCTTATGAACTCATCAGATCACGTTGTGATCTCATATTATAATCGTATTATATTACGATTCTTTTCTATGTTATGATCGTTTTATTTTACGATCTTCTTTCACTTTCTATTCATTACTAGAGTTTATCTTTATCATCAGAGTTAGATAACTCTGGATTTTATAACTTGTCAGGATTCTACTTTGAATCTTATTAACTTTTTAATATCTTGCCCAAATTCATCGCTTAATTAAATTTCAAACTCTATTTGAGTTTATTCCTTATCCTCATCACAGCAGTTATAGCCTAAGGTAACCCTACCTAAGGTTTATAACCTACAGCTCTGATACCAACTATGACGCCCCCAAATCCGGGTACCCAGAACCTCGGACCTGGTACGTTACGATACATCATTTTTATAACTATTGCGGAAGATATAAACATAAATTGTTTATACGATAACTTTTACAACATAAACCCAAGGTCTGTAACCTTAACTTAATACCTATATTCAATATCATATACAACATACAATGTCATACGCCTTCGCCTGTATCTGAAGTATTCGTTTAAATCTGCAATGTTTATCATAATATAGCAAGGGTGAGCAACAAGTTTGCCCAGCAAGTTTAAGTACAAAAAAAAGGACATATCATGATTTAAAAGAATGAATAATAAGCTGACTGATTTTCAACAATATAACAATTGTGAAATAGCATGAATAAATTTTTATAACTGAACGACCGAGACAATAAAAATGAATGGTCAATAATGAACATGAATAAATCAACTGGACCAAATGGTAATGAAGGTGATCAGCCTTTCATACCTGATGAACACATGCAATATGCACAACGTGCGAATCAATAATTCATAGACGTGATGTAATCAACAAGGATTAACCACTAGCATAATTGAAGAATCATAACTCAAGGTTGAGTTAAAAAAAACTTGCCTTTATCACCGACTACTGCTACGCAGTCTATTTAGCTTCATCTGAAGACTTAATATTAATAATATCGATCTCCACATTAGAATAATATTATCGCAATAACTATTGCTAATTACAGTTGTAAAATAGCCTAAACACATTATCACATAATCCTATCGGTCAACAGAACACATAAGACCTAGTATCAAGTCAAACTATTTCAGTCTGAGTTGAGTTCGGTACTATTTCGATCTCCCGATTGCCTAATAGGATAATTATCGAGCCTAATATTAATAAGACTCTACTTAAACACTATAATATTAACTTAGATAATTTATTAATCAGTCAAAATATTTGTCACAAGCTCATAATAATTTTCAAATAATTATTATCATTTATAATGATTTTTCGATCTTAAATATTATTTTTAAATGATTTAAATACCAAATAATTTCATTATCATTAATATTTAATTAAGTTCAAATATTAATGCAATACATGTCACAATATTAAAAGTTATTTATTATAACTTAGAATATTTTTAATACCTTAATATCACCTTTAAATGATTTTTAAAATATTTAAAATCATTCTTAAATAATTGTCATTAATATTAAAATATTAATGTATTTCATGGCAAAATATTAAAAGTTATGTTTTATAACTTAAAACAATTTTTATAACCTTTAAATCAATTTTAAATGATTTTTAAAACATTAAAACTATTTTTACATAATTTATTTAATATAATTATTAAATAAATTATTATCATTAATATTAATCTATACCTTCATTTGATTACTATTTAATATTAATTAAATAAAAATTAATTAATTACCTTTAGTTATTATTTAACTAATAAATAATAGCCAATTAGATCTATCCATTATTTAATGGTAATTAGATAATGAATAATCAAATTATTGTTTGTCTTTAATTATTATTTAATATTAATTAAATAATAATTAATTAATTACTTACTATGTGTCATTAATTATTATTTATTATTAAATAAATAATGATTAATTAATTACTTATCCTTAGATAATCAATTCACTTCATAATTCTTTAATTATTCTTTCTTATTAATTTAAGAATAGTTAATTATTACTTGTCCTTATTTATTATTTAATATTTAAATAATAAATAATTATATACTTTTATGTTAATGTAAGTAAGTAATCACATAATCTTACTTAAATATTTTTTAATCATTTTTTAATATTAAATACATAATAATTAATCACTTGATTAACTCTAATTATCATTTAATCTTAATTAAATAATAAATAGTTACTTTATTAACACTAACTTTACTTAATTATCATTTAATATCACTTAAATAATAATTAAATAGTTAATTATATTTAATTTTGTATGTAATTAATTTGCTAACCATTTAATGGCTTTAAATAATTATTTTTAATAATTAATCACTTTCACTTATTTACGATTATGCCATTCTCACTCACAATTTTCAGATTTGGCGTCCTTTACAGAAACACTTGTAAAATGAAATATACAACTCGCAATTAAGTTCCGTCGGAGGCATTGGGTTCGTAACTTCTTAAGCTACAGTTTCCATTTATCAAACACTCAATTTGGAGTTGTATTGAGTTCGGAAATTTGGACCGAAGTGGCTGATTAGTTTTGGTTTTTTTTCCAACTTGACCCTCTTGTACTAAAACAATCATAACTTTTTCGTTTTAAAACGTTTTTGACCGATTCTTGTGCCCACGCGAAGCTAACTTCCGGGACTACAACTTTTGTTCTTGGACCATATTCAAATTCCAAGCACAAAATTCCAGAAATTTCGTGGAAGGGGACTGACCCGAGTTGGTTTCCCAGTTTTGACTCGGCTACTTTAAAATGGCATAACTCTTACCTCCGATGTCGGATTTAGTCCGTTCTAGAGTCTATGGAAAGATTATTCAGTGTAATACAACATATCAAAAGCCCAGAATTTTCTGAACAATCTAGATAATCCCGAAATTTCCTTTTTGTGGCAGTAGTATATTAATTTTTCTAAGTTTTTCCATCAAGGATGTGTTTAATTCCATAACTTATTCCTCCCACAACATTTTTGGGTCATTCAAAAGGGATTTAGTCTTTAACTCATGTATCTAGCATGTCAAGAAAACAAATCTCAAATACCACATATAGGTTTCAAGATTAACGTGCTTTATCACACTAGTAACCTAGAAAATTCATAAAATCCAACTATCTTCATTTCTTCCAAACTTTTCCTTACCAAATCATCCAAATCCATCATAATCACATACTGAACTCAAGATCTGGTATATTAACATGATTTACCAACTAAACCCCAATGATCTAGCATTAAAATACCTATAGAATGCCACAGAAACATTTTTCTTGAACAAAATGGAACAAACTTGATTTTCTCTCTTTGGTTCCAACTATGAACTTGAAAAATACTTAGATCCTTATGTAAAACACTTATACACATATAAAATAGGGGTTTACAAAGATCAATCATTAAGCTCTTTGTTTCCTTAAAATTTAGCTAGGTAAAGCATACTAAACTTGGAAAATTTCTTAAAAACATACATTGATCTCCTTGCAATCCTTCTCTTCTTTCCAAAATAGTTAAGAAGCTTGGGATGCATGAAATATTTTACTCTCCTAGAGCTCACAAGGCTGCCGAATTCTTGTCCCTTTCTCTCTCTCTTTTTGTTTTGTTTGCTAAGTAGGAAAATAAGAGATGAAAGAGAAATGAATAGGTTTTGTTTGTTGTTAGTAATTATGTATACATATAGATTGTATATCTATATCATATCCCCAACATATCTAGCCTTTTGTCTCTCATTTTACTTGTAAAACTTGCTAAAATAAATGGCTTCATTCCAAGGTTGACACCTAGCCTTGTGTGTAGTAGTAGTTTAACCAAAATGAGAAGCAACATAATTAACCCACAAGCAATTTTCTCTCCTCTTTTGGCCGGGTACTCCTCCCCCAAAATGCCCCAATTTTTGATTTATTTTTAATGTCCAATTTTTCTTAATTAAATGACCAAAATATCCCTTAACACATGGGCTAAAAATTGGACCACTTTATTTAATATTTGGGCTTTTCAATTTAATTGTTTGGGCTATGTAAACTAACATGACCCAAAGCCTAAATTTTATTTTACCCTAATTAGTTACTTAGGGTTTTTATTCCATTTAATTTGGAAATTAAATGTTTGTTCATGTACATCTAATTATGTAACTCAATTAAGCTTACTTTAATTAGGTTTAAAATAAATAATAACTTGAGATTATAAAATAAATCTCTTAGATTAGTATATATTTTAAATACTAAGAATTCTCCTATACCATAACTCTTAAGTTATTTAATTATCATACCTAATGTATAATTAGGTTATGTAGCTTTTTTTTAATTCACTATATAAAACATTTATACTTATACATAATCTCTTTCCAAATTTTCTATTGTATAGCATTTTCATTTAATTTCTTTACATTACTTAAAAATTTAAATCAAACCGCATAGGTTCTTTAAATTTTTTAATTAATCCTCTATTTCCACTCTAGGTTTTAAACTTTAACCTTTAATTTTAATCATTTAAGATTTTATTAATCTTACAAATTCTCGGGTTGTCACAGACTATATTGCATGGAGAGATGAATTCAGCAGAAGAAGGAGAGCTGAAGAGCATGCCAACCCTCCAAAGAGAGAGAGGCAAAGAAAATAGAGATAATTTGAAATTTGTTTCTTATTGATGTATCTGTGCTGAAATGTAATATCTATTTCTCAAACATCAATAAATTCATGCTTATTATCTAAAGATTTCAGTTGCTCACTAAAACACTAAGTCATATTTACTTTCTAGCATCCTGCATTTAGAAATTAATGATATGATGCAAATCTCCTTGGTTATGTCAACATCAAATAGGGGGAGATTGTTGGGAGTTGCATATTCAAATTTGATGTTGAAAGTAAATATATATGCTTATTTTTAAAGTCCTTCAGAGAATTAATGTAGAAGGACTTAGATGATAGATCAAAAATGTTAGGTTGATCTGTGCTTTAATGTTTATCATTCTGTAAATGAATGTATAGAAGAAAGATAAAAAATATTAGGTTGATCTATTTTGAGATGTAATTGTTAGGCCTCAACAGTCGTAGTCTGTCGAGCCAGCCAGAACATTGCAGAAGCCAAGGTAGAATCTTGGAGTATCAAAAAAGTTGTTTCAGAATTGTAGTTTGTCTTGAAAGCCACTCTCAGAATCGTGGAGATAATCCGAGTGCCTGCCGAGCCAAGTCAAGAATCGCAGTCAGTGATAAGTACACAATATTTATGATTTTTTATTCCTTTACGTTTGGTTTTATTGCATGTTTCATGTGTATATGAGCTTAATAAGTTGTTTATTATTTTCAGGTGAATTAAAGATAAAAGGATGGAAACAAGTTGATTTGGAGTTGAATTGAAGAGGAGTTTGACCAGCAGTTGACTTTCTCAATTTTTGGAGATTCCTACATGGAATTGGATTGATATTACTATCAGATTTAGGATTGATTTTGACTGAGATTTTATTTCTTTATTAGATTCTATTTCTTTATGGAAACTAGTTATGATTTGTAATTTTTTTTAGGATTTGGATTTCTAGTTCTTATAGGATTTAGGACTTTGTCTAGCACTATAAATAGATGTAATAGTCAGGGTATAATGCATTCTATCATCTACAATATTGAAGACATGAGGTAACACTTTCAATTCAATTCTGAAGGGATGTTGAACCTTGTTCGTAATTAATGGTTTGATTAAGTTTATTTTATTTATTCCTTCATATGTGAGATTTATTCTGATTATCTACATAAACTTCTTGTATGCTGTTCAATTTACTAACGTGATTCTACAGGATTAAATTAGTAAATTGATATCATCTGCTAGATTAAGATATATATTAAGAAAATGATGTATATCTGATCATAAGTAGCAATTAATGATATTTGATTGTGGTCAAGCTTTTGAATATTATTAAGGTTTTAAGAAGATAAGTTAAATAATTCCTGATTGTGTAATTATTTCTTGAAATAATCTAATTCTCATTCCTCATGCTTCTATTGTATTAAATCTAAACTGATAGTTCTAGGTTATATGATAGTTAGGATCTTTTGTTGGCGATCGTCGCATTAGATTTACACTTAAGGAGAATTTTGGGTAATTAACGATTGCGGTTATCTAGGGTTGTTAATCTCATGAAAGGATAAATATTGTGAAACTTGATTATTCTATAATTGTGAAAAGGCGATACTGAACTGAAGAACTGAAACTTTTTATTCATTGTTAATTCTTATTAGTTTATTCTTGTTAATTTAGTTTAATCAATTCAAAACCCCCTTCTTATTGGAAACAATTGAATAAATATAAAATAAATCACTTTCTGTGGGATTGATCTTTGCTTACTACTGTGCTAATTGTTTGAATTTGAAAAGTGAAAGTGAGGTTAATTTAGGAGTGTAAACGACAGCTCCCAAATTTTGGCGACGTTGCCGGGGCGTGTTATTTGTTTTTGTTTATTCTTTGATTTCATTTATTTTTATTATTTTCTTTTTCTTTTTCTTTTTGTTTTATGACTCAATCCTCTCACTTTATTGACTTAAATTTTGATCAAGAGATAGAGAAAATTGCAGATACAAAAGAAGCTCTTGTTCCATTACTTAAAGAGGAAGAGATGGCGATGCCACACAATACCAGAACTTTGAAAGAACTGGCTACTTTTGATCTGAATCAACCATCCTTTTGTATTGAGTACCCTACTTTAGATGTTTCTTTTGAACTTAACTCTGGAATAATTCGTCTTTTGCCTATTTTTCGTTGTCTTACAGGTGAAAATCCATATAAGCATCTAAAAGAGTTCCATGTGGTATGTTCCACGATGAAATCACAAGGAGTGACAGAGGAGCAGATCAAGCTTAGACTTTTTCCATTCTTATTAACAGATTTGGCTAAAGACTGGTTATACTATCTTCCTTCAGAATCAATACAGTCATGGACTGATATGCAAAGGTTATTCTTGGAGAGGTATTTTCCTGCATCAAGAGTTGCCGATACAAGGAAGGAGATATGTGGAATCAGGCAGTTCAATGGAGAAACTCTATACGAGTATTGGGAAAGGTTCAAGAAGTTGTGTTCCAGCTATCCACCACATGGGATTGATGATCATCACTTGATCCAGTACTTCTATGAGGGGTTGCTACTAATGGATAGAAGCATGATTGATACAGCATGTGGAGGTGCACTGGTAGATAAGACTCCAAAAGCTGCAAGGAACTTAATTGCAAACATGGCAGCTAATTCACAGCAGTATAGAAATAAGATGGATCACACACCACAAAGGGTAAATGGGGTAAGCACGAGAGACTTGGAGCAGCAGATTTCTGATTTAACTGCTTTGATTCGACAAATGGCTGCAAGGAATACGCAAGGTTTTCAGCAAGCTCAACCTCAATACCACATAGAAAACCAAGAAGTACCTGTCAATTCTGGGACATCTATAGAGGATATGTTCAAGGCATTCATGAACCAAACACAACAGTTCATGAATCAGACACAATAATTCCAGCAGAAAACAAGAACTTCTGTTCAAGATCTGAGGGACCAAGTTGGTCTTCTTGCAACCACAGTAGGGAGGTTGGAATCTCAAGGCTCAAGGAAGTCACTTTCTTAAATTGTTGAGAATGTAAGTACAATAACATTGAGATGTGGTGTAGAGGATTGGCAACAAGGAAAGTCAATGCTTTCAGAACAAAACAAGTCAGACAATAATGAAACAAGCAGCAGTGTTGTACTCAAGCATAAATTTTCACCTCTTTTAGCTTATAAACTGATACTACCTTTTCCCTAAGTTCTAAGAAGGAATTGGAAAGTTGGAAAAAATTCAGAGTTATATACAGAGTCGTATGACAAATTTCTGGAAGAAATGACAAAGAGGGAGCAAGAACTTAAAGATGATGAAGAGTTCACTAGCGGAAACCAGTTAGAAGTACTTGAGGCTACTATTAAATTTGAAGAAGAAATCAGGTATTCAAAGTCTAAAAAGGATGAACAAGAGGAAGATAAGAACAATTTGATAAGTTCTGCAGATCTTTACAAAGAGGATATAGATGATACATCGGTGCAAACAATAAAAACACTATATGATATATACCATGAGACCTTAACTATGGAATTGGATGAGGCGCATGTCCAGTTCAGCGTATATGAAGTTAAAAGGTATCTTGGTAATATTAATTCTATTTTTTCTACTGATGTTGTTGACTCTATAGTGCAGGAATCTCTTGAGCAAATATACAAGGATGATTTGAGGGCTGGAATGGAGCAAAATCAGGATCTAAAGGATGCTCCTAATGAATTGAAACTGTTACCAGTTCACTTGAAGTACACAACTCTAATTACATAGAATGAGAAGGATGATGTCAAGCCAATGACAATAAACAAGGGCAGCTGCTTGGGAGGCAATCCAAAATCTCAGATTTAATTTTTCTATCCCTTTACTTATTAGTTTTTTTTATTTACATGTAATTCTTTCTTCTTTCCATGATTTTCTGACATTGGGGACAATATAAGGTTTAAGTGTGGGGGGAAATATTTAGGTTTTTATTTTATTTAGGGATATTGATCCGATTTTGATAGGAAATTTGAAATTTGATGCCTGGAAATTTGAAATTTGATACCTTTTGAAAATTTTTGAAAAATTTGAGTTCCATAATTCTATTTGCCTATGTGTTCGAAGGTTAAAGTCAAAAAAATTAAAAATCAATGCTAAATTTCAAAATCTGTTTGATGCTTAATTGGTTAATGATTGAGAAAAACTAAGTTATGATCCATAGTAATTGATTTGAATTGAATTTGTGTCGCATGAGTACTTGAACATGTGATATATGCTCATTTGGCTTAGTTAACTATGGAGTTGTCTATGTGCACTAATCTCATGCTTTAGAACTATTGAACTGCTTATGCTTTTTGCAGGACCACGTGAAAAAAAAATCAAAAAAGTTAAAAATCAAAAAAATTGTTGAAAAAGAAAAAAAGAAACAAAAGAGAAACCATATGGTGGGATGAGTTGGAGCGTAAAACGCACTCTCCCATAAACACGTGCGAATAAGTGAGATGGAACATAAAATGCACTCACTTACAAAAGAAAGATTGAGGAAGGTGAAACGGAGCATAAAATGTATTCACTGGAAATAAAGAGGAAAATGAAAGGGTTCTGGTAAAAAAAATAATAAAGCAGGAAAAGTATGTTTTGAGTTTTTGAGTGGTGTACACGGTTTTTGCTCCATGGTAACTAAGTTGAGTAAGTGTGTGGATCATAGAAGAGTGCTTATGTAGATACAATTTGACTTAATGAAATTCATTGGTGAAGTGGCAAGGTGGTTATCTTAAGTTAATTGATGAAGCATTGATTATGTTTTTCTGGGTTTAGTGTTGATAATCATGATTTGATCTTGAAATCTTTTGACATTATAGTTGAGTAGAGTTTTTTTTGGAAATCAAACTTTTGGTTTACACGAGGACGTGTAAAAGACTAAGTGTGAGGGAATTTGATGAGTACACAATATTCATGATTTTTTATTCCTTTACTTTTGGTTTTATTGCATGTTTCATGTGTATATGAGCTGAATAAGTTGTTTATTGTTTTCAGGTGAATTAAAGCTAAAAGGATGGAAATACGTTGATTTGGAGTTGAATTGAAGAGGAGTTTGACCAGCAGTTGACTTTCTCAATTTTTGGAGATTCCTACATGGAATTGGATTGATATTACTATCAGATTTAGGATTGATTTTGACTGAGATTTTATTTCTTTATTAGATTCTATTTCTTTATGGAAACTAGTTATGATTTATAATTTTTTTTAGGATTTGGATTTCTAGTTCTTATAGGATTTAGGACTTTGTCTAGCACTATAAATAGATGTAACAGTCAGGATATAATGCATTCTATCATCTACAATATTGAAGACATGAGCTAACACTTTCAATTTAATTCTGAAGGGATGTTGAACCTTATTCGTAATTAATGGTTTGATTAAGTTTATTTTATTTATTCCTTCATATGTGAGATTTATTCTGATTATCTACATAAACTTCTTGTATGTTGTTTGTTGGTCGGAAAACCGATCACTAAACACGCGCAAGTATACGCGGTCTAACAAGTAATACAGTGATAAGAAAAGTGTCGTACCCACGAGGAACTATCACTAATATTTACCAAATACCAACTTTGTATCGCTTTAGTCTTATTCGAACAGTAAACTACTAGGAGGGTGGTTAAACTAGTTATAACTAATAATTAAAGCAAGTAAACGGATAACGAATGGTGATCGAAGGAATTACAAGCTAAGGTTACAACTTCACCCCACACAGGCATTCTGTCGAACACCTGGCGTGCTATGCTTCATCAAACTTCCTACCCTTCTCTATTTGGTCTTAAGGGTCACGACAGTTTGTCGACCGAGAACACACAGGTGCTCATACACCTCTGTCGAGGTATGCACAAACATATCCTCTCCAGATCCACCCGAAAGGGAATAGAACAGAAAAGAACATCCAAACTAAGTGATAATCCTACACATGTCTATGCGAATTAACCTAACAAGGATTTAAGCATAAGTTCTCAATTAGGTCACACGTGGCACACAGATATATGTCTATTCTACGCACAACTTATGCAGTCGAAACCCATAATCACATGCCAATATATTTAGGTGTAAATCTACAATTCTTCTTTCGATATCATATAGATTACCAAAATCATCACTAATGTCTTAGTGAGAATCGTTAAGCATGAATATATTAAACCAAACCATATGGTGCCAACCAAAGAGAGAAGACAATCAATTTAACTAACAAAGGGTTCCATTATAACCTTAGAGCCAATACTTAGTTCATAGCTATTGAACAAAATATAAGTAGCAATAAAGACAATATTTATGGATTACAAAAATAGAGGAAATGAATGGACAAGAATAAACTCTGTCAAGGCTCTTCAGTCTCCAAGCATTTCGCTCCTTTCAAGCTCTCCAATCCGTGTAGCTCACTGCTCTTGTTGCTCCAAGGAAAACCCAAACTTTACCCTAATCTACCTAATCTATATTTACAGACATTACCCAATAACTAGAGAGAGAAAGTACAAAAGAGATCTAATCTATCCTAAGCTAAGCTAACCGATTCTATCCCAGTCTTCCTCCTTTTCCACTCCTCCTCTCCCTTTGGCAGAGGCTCTGTCTGTGTCTATATATCTGTTTTTCTCCTTTTTCTAGGTCAAAAGCAAGCCTTTTCTGCCTGGGCACCGGAGGTCGCGCTGCGGCGCGGGCAATCAGCTTATAAGTGGCACTGCGGCGCCATATTAAAATCAAAAGACCGGAGGTCGCGCTGCAGCGCGAGCCCATAAAGGAACTGTGGCGCTGCAGCGCCAGGATGACATCAGCAAGGACTAGGGGCGGCGCCGCGGCGCGAGAATGAGACTAGGCATTGGCGCTGCGGCGCCAGTATATGAAAATTCTCCGTTTTGTCCCCTGAAAGCTAGAAAATTCCTGTAAAGCCTGCAATACATCGATTAAGCATAAAAATACTATAAACTAAATAACAACTACGAAGATCAGGCAACTATTTAAGCCATAAAGTATCCGATTTGCGGGTATAAATCCCACTCATCACTGTTCAATTTACTAACGTGATTCTACAGGATTAAATTAGTAAATTGATATCATCTGCTAGATTAAGATATATATTAAGAAAATGATGTATATCTGATCATAAGTAGCAATTAATGATATTTGATTGTGGTCAAGCTTTTGAATATTATTAAGGTTTTAAGAAGATAAGTTAAATAATTCCTGATTGTGTAATTATTGCTTGAAATAATCTAATTCTCATTCCTCATGCTTCTATTGTATTAAATCTAAACTGATAGTTCTAGGTTATATGATAGTTAGGATATTTTGTTGGCGATCGTTGCATTAGATTTACACTTAAGGAGAATTTTGGGTAATTAGTGATTGCGGTTATCTAGGGTTGTTAATCTCATCAAATGATAAATATTGTGAAACTTGATTATTCCATAATTGTGAAAAGGCGATACTTAGCTAAAGAATTGAAACTTTTTATTCATTGTTAATTCTTATTAGTTTATTCTTGTTAATTTAGTTTAATTAATTCAAAACCCCCTTCTTATTGGAAACAATTGAATAAATATAAAATAAATCACTCTCTGTGGGATCGATCCTTGCTTACTACTGTGCTAATTGTTTGAATTTGAAAAGTGAAAGTGAGGTTAATTTAGGAGTGTAAACGACAGCTCCCAGTCAGCTCTCGAAATCGTGGAGTCTGCAAAGCAAGCAACTGAAGATCGTAGTCTATTAGAGTTTAAGAAAAATCGTAGTGTTCCCTACAATCAAGACTGAATCAAGCATGAGCACGACAAGACACAACGATCATGATCCAAAGATAAGGATCGCGGTGTCTCTCCAGTCAGCATCAGAATCGTCTATCTAATGAAGGATGAAATATGATAAATGGAGAATGGATTATAGACGTTGATATTTTGGTAGTCCCAATGATCCAACATTCATTATTAGTATGCATCGAAGAAGCGTATTGAAGAAGCTAAGAAAAAGGACTGCATGCCTGCTGAAAACACCTTTTCAAGTGTTAGGTGAGAAAGCAGTCTGCTGTGTTAGTGGGTCAGACGGCAGAACATCAGATTTGCAGGAAGTCAACATCAGTGCTCAGAAACGTCTGAAGCATTTAATGCTGCAACGGATGCCTTCAACGGAAACATTTCAAAGACTCTTTCATAAGCAAATCAAACATAGATTCAGAATTAAGCAAGCAAGAACTAAAAAGCTTAAGAACACTCAACGTCCAAACTCTACGATCCTGAAGAAAAGCTTGCACAGCTACTCAGTTCTTTAGAACTTATGCTTAATAGCAACTGAGTAGCACAACCCAAGAACTTAACTCTCAATCAAGTGTATACCAAGTCTGCTGGACTTGAAGAGTTCTAAGTGAACTAAGAAGTTCTAAGACTGATGTTCTTGAAGGAATCTAAGTGATTCAAAGAATGTAAAGATATCTTTAGTGGATTTCCTACTCGTGGAGTAGAAGAGTGGACTAGGAGCCTTGTGTGCTCTGAACCACTTAAAATCACTGTGACTGATATCTGCTATAACTACTATATCTGTTATAAACTGCTATAACTGCTTATCACCTTTAAGTTTATCTAAAAGGAAAGCAAACAAATCATATATTCCGCTGTGCTTAACAAACCTGATAAGTATTTTGAAAAGGAAAAAGTTTTAAAATATCTATTCAACCCCCCTTCTAGATAACTATTGTGCCTCTGAGAACTAACAATATTATATAGCGGAAAATAATATACATATAGACAAATATTTGCATGACGACGTTAAATTACGACTAACGTAAAACTCTATTAGCTAAGATTGAATAATAATGTTTGGGTTCCTCTTTAATTCTTACCTCTCCCACATACATTGATATTCTTTATTAACATAAATTTATCATCATGTATAACATGATTCTTATATTGCTATTTTACCTTCTTATCTGTTAACTTGTTACAATGAGGAATGATGATTTTAACATTTGGATAAGTTCTTTCAAAATAAAATTGGATGAGATTAAACCACGTATGAAATAGCAACTTGTGGTGAGATTACAGTTGCGTAATGAAATGATTGTATCCTCTAAAGGCCCCCTTTTTATGCCATGAGACAAGAAAAACGTGCAACAATAATGGACGGATTATAATAAGATATAGACAATTGAGTACTTGTGAAATGGGGACTAGTAGTTTTATAATTTGTGCATGTATATTTGTTCAAATTATAAAATTATATAATTACCATTTATTCGCAAATTACAACTTTTACAGTAGGATTGTAGATTATTTATTATTATTTTTGGGTGTGTGCGAACCTATTTAAGCTCTAAATTCTATCTTGTATTCCGCATAAAAAGTAAAATTTGTATTTGAGATTTGAGGAAATAAAAAGAGATAATACAAAGAAGTGAGTCATAGCAAAGTAATAATAAGAACATTGTTCTCTCATCCCACATTTTTTGCATGGAATAGATTGGGACCACATGTAAGAAAAAGTGATAAAAGAAAAACGTGAGACTAAAATAAGGAACCGGTTTACTTGACTTTATGTGTGGTGTGTAGCACTACAACAAAAAGGGTTAATTCTGACGGAATATTCCGTCGGCATTAAGTATATTTCGTCGAGAATATACTTAATACCGACGGAATATTCAGTCGAAAATTCAGTCTGATATAAGCCCGCCGGAATTAACTCCGTCGACTTTTCAGTCGGAAATAACTATTCTAGACGGAACTAATTTCGACCAACAATTCAGTCAGTCTTAAGCTATTATCGACGGAATTCCATCCGTCGAGGATAATTTGTAAAAGGTCAGGCAAGGCTGTAAAAGGTCTAAGGTCGACGGGATTCCGTCAAGGCTATTCTTATTCCGTCGAGGATATATAACCCCTTTTTTTTAAATGTTTATTCTGTTTTGGCAATATCTATGGTAATAACATTTTTATACCTGTAAACCTATTTTTTTTCCCAACAGCACACAAAACATAACTATAATTATCCAACAACATGAATATAAATTACCAAGGCCAACAATAATAAAATTTTCAAGGCCAACATGAATATGAATTACCAAGGCCAACAACATGAATATGAATTATCAAGGCCAACATGAATATGACATGTTAAACTGAAGTAAAGATCAACTAAACTAAAGTATATCAAATATTCCATTAAACTAAACTAAAGTAAAGATGTCAAACTAAAGTAATGATAATTAAAAGTTACAATACGTCAAAAATCAACTAAACTACAAAAATTTACATCACATTAAACTAAACTATAGTAAATATGTACTAATCATCTACAAAACTAAGTCACGGGCGGGCGTCGACGTCGCTGCTCTGGTGTATGAAAATCATCGTCGTCGTCCAACCGCTCAACATCGTCAGCCCGCTTGTCACCCTGTTGATACAATATAATGTAACACATTAGTCCATATATATAATACAGTTAAAGATAACTAAATGAAAATTAAATAACATGCAAAATATATACTTGAATTTAAAATGAATAGTATACCTGAGTAGTCGAGGGCTGATTCAGCATCGGCCCAAACGCGTTCATGAGTAAGGTAACCACCATCCGAACAATCTCGTCGCGTATCGCGGCGAACTGCTCCAGAGGGATACCCGTACTCTCAGCGGTGGCACCAGCTACAATGTCCTGCGCAAGCTAATGGAGGCGAGAACGGCTGGGCAGGTCCTGACGACGGAATATCGGATCCGTAATTAACCGGCCCGTACTAAACCGGATAGAACCGAGCCGGTTACTGAACTCACCCAAAACTCGGTACCGATATCGGTTGAACTGGTATATCGAACCGGTTAGCTGATCCGGAATCGATACGGTACCGATTTTTACCTAATTTATACCGGTTATGAAAAGTTTTTACAAAATTAACTAATTGAATTATACATATCTATTGTCTACACAATCAAACATTAGTCCACCATTAGCAGAAGATCCAGTACATGTTTAGCAAATTAAGAAATAAACCCATTTTAATGGTATCCACTTAACTGAAATCACCATGGGTAATAGAAAAGTTAAGAAAACAAAAGAACTATAAACTATTCTACTGCAATCACCATAGTATCCATTGCAGAAGCCAAACTTATTCAAAGGAAAGTTGATAATAAACAAATTAAGTTTGTGTCCGAAAGATTTTACCCAAATTAAGAAACAAATTAAGAAATAACTTAATTCAAATTAAGAAACACTAGAAACAAAACTTAAATATATCACTTTCAGAGCTTAAACAAAGTTGATAACACTTTCAGAAACAAATTAAGAAATAAACCCTAGAAATAAAAACAAACTTAATTCAAGAAATTATGAACTAAAAGCCTTAAAACTCAGGGAAAGCTGTAAGACCCCAACTTTTTATGAATAAGATTTAATTTCCTCTATATATTATTTTAAATAGTAAGGTGTTGATTTGATAAATGTGATAAGTTATGGGTGATATGTACAAATTTTACAAAGTAAACAAGTTGTCATAAAATATTCGTTTGGTCGGGAAATATTTTTTTTGCAGGAGAATATTCGTACGACGACGCAATCAGTGGTGGGCCCCATAACGGAATAACTGTCGGATATATAAAGCGAAAGAAGTAACTATTTTATAAAAATAACGATAAAACTTTTACCGTTAAACTGTTAAAATACCCGGTGATAAAAGTACAGTAATACGCGTTGTTGCACAGTAGTACACGGTATTGCACAATATTTTTAATTATTGATTCTTACGTAAGAAGTCACCCAGTCAATAATTGTCAAAGTAATTACGAATTATTAATTCTTATAAGAAGTCACTCAATCAATAATTGTCATAGTAATTACTGTTCAGTATCTAATTATATTATTGATTCAATAATTGCTACATTGATAATTGCATAGTATTTTATATTATTGATTCAATAATTATCACAGTAGCTCTTATTATATAAATGATATTATTAGATATCATTATTGGCAATGTCTAGAAAGTTCTGTCGAGGAAAGGGGTTAGGTTATATAATTGCGCGTCAATAAGGATAAATCCTTATCGAAAAGCCCCTCTTTTATGGGAACGACCTGGTTGTCAATATTGTGATTCTATAATTATGAATAATAATTGATGAATAAAATAAAAATTATTGATAAATATGATAAGTAAATATTTGTTCAATTTTGATATAAATGGAGGAATTTTTAGCATAAGACATTTGTTGAAAGTTGGTATTTTATCTTCTCGGATAAAATAATTCATTCAAATATATTATAATATTACATTATAATAGTATAATGTGATAATATAATAGTATAATTTTATAATTTAAATGGTAACATTATTATAATAAATTTATGGTATAAAAATAAAATGAGGTGGAAGAGAGCAAATTGAATTTGAATTCTTTTTAATAATTATAAATGTTTTAAATATATATATAACATGTGATAAAAGGAAGTATGATGTAAGAAATGATATCATAAGGACAGTGAGGTAAGCGATAATGTCATAGGGACAATGAGGTAAGCGATGATGTCATAGGAACGATGAGGTAAGCGATGATGTCTTAAATTATGGTGAAAAGACTACTTTACCCTGACTCTGCCAAGCCTATAAATAGAAGCTCATTCATTCCTTTTTTCTCACCAATTCACTAATGCTATAGAGATAGAAACTATAGAGAGAATAAGAGAGAAAGAAGAAGAGTATTCTGCTACTACACTATTGCAGTATCTAATCTCCTACTAAGGTAAAGGATATTATTTTTCTCGTAAAGGATGTTATCTTCTTTCAATACTCGTAAGGGTTGGTATTCTATTCCTTATTAAGCTGTGGGAATAACCTGTCTACGCGGATTACCGCATGCATGGTGAATTACCCTTCATATTCCTTCTTTATTAAGCTGTGAAAATAATCTGTCTAAGCGGACTACCGCATGCCTGGTGAATAACCATTCGTATTCATTTCTTTATTAAAGTTGTGAAAATGATCTGTCTACGCGGATTACCACATGACGGGTGAAAATTCATTTGCAGTTTCATATATTATTTCATTTCATATTCCTAAATCTAAACTTACTGTGGTAAGTATTGCTTCTATAATTCCTGAAATGATTAGAAATTGCTTAAAGTTTTCTCTTCATCTAATATTATTTCACTAGAATATTGGTCTGAACTTTCTTATTGAAACTTTAATCTTTTCATGTCGGGGTACTATTCATTCAGGTACTATTCATTCGAGTACTATTCACGACAAAATTAGCTTTTTTCCTGTCCAGATTATCTTTGATTATGAATCTTACTCTTGAAATTGGATCCATGTTTTGATCTCCATATTGACAACTTGGACATTCTTGAACTCTGGATAAACTGAATTATAAATACTTGTCATTTATCTCACTGGATTCGTTCTTCATATCATATTTCATCATCCTCAGTCTTAAATTGTGGTGAAAGTTATCTTTGGCCCGTAGTGAAAAGATGAACTGTTGATTGATGAATATCTTTGGCCCGTAGTGCAAAGATGAACTGTTGATTGATGAATATCTTTGGCCCGTAGTGCATAGATGGACAGATGTTTGACATGATCATAACCACTGGTGATACAAATGAATATCTTTGGCCCGTAGTGCAAAGATAAATTATTGATTTGAAATATTTGTTGATAGTGTGTTACAGGAATAAAATATTGATAATGAACTTTTAAATCATAGAAGATAGTAGACATCATTCTCTACTTGACTCTTCTAATAGATTGTTATTTTCCCTGAAGTTGTTGATCTAAAATTTGTTATCCATAATATTTTATCTGGCTTATTGAAGGCTAATGATAATTTATTCTTCATTATCTTAGTTATAGTATTTTTTACTGGGCTAGTTGAGCTCACCCTTTTCTTTCATTGTTCTCTTCAGGGAATGAGAATATAGCTGGGACTAGCCGGGGAATGAAGTGATGGTCCGAGATATTGCTATAGTAGTCCTCACTATTTTGTAAAATAGTGTGATAATAGTTGTAATGAGAATTTATTTGAGCATTTATATTTTCGTATTATATACGATCTGTATTGAAGCTCACAGTTTGTGTGGTCATATTTTGCACGATCGTTTAATATAATAAGATTTGTATTTGGATTCTGTACCATGTATTTGGCGACTCAGAATGGGTTGTGTGAACCTATTTTGGGGGCGTCACAAAAGCAATCCATGCATTTTTAGAAAAAAAATTAAGAAAAAAAACTTAATTTATTAGTTAATTACCAAAACAAAATTATTTCATAGCAAACCCTAGAATATGTGGAGAAGAAGCAGCGTAGAGATTGATCGAAGACCGAGAAAGAAGATGGAGATGGAGACCGAGATGGAGATTGGAGAGTCAATCTGTGATCTGTCGATGATTAGAGATGGAGATAAAGACCAAGATGGAGATCGGATCCCAAGATCGAGATGGAGAGTAGAGAGAGTAGCAGACTAGCTGTGGAGAGGCAGTGGAGATGGAGTTTGAGTTTTAATTTGGATAAAGGTAGGAAGCAGGAGGCAGAAGGCAGAAGGCTTACAATTAGGAAATAAATGGCTTAAGTGAATTAACCGGTACAACCGGTACGGTACGGTACATACCGAAAGCCCAGAAAACCATCCTGAACCCAGTACCGAATAACCGGTATATACCGGTTATATGTACTGGTACCGAACCGATTTCACTTTGTCTCGAGCTGGCCAGTTCGAACCGATTTGGTTACCGAAAAAACCGAATTATATGCCCACCCCTAGTGGTGTGGCCGAAAGTAGTTCCATTGAAATAAGGAAGGTAAACAACACTTTCATACATCTACGAACTACAAGTAGTTATATAATTTTTTTTAAAGTTAAATTTAACTATATAATTATAAATTTGAATTAAAATAATTAACATAAATTTAAAAATTAATTTTGATCTTATATTTCATAACCAGACTATATAAAATAGAGAACTGATGTTTCCACATAAAAAATTGATATTTTCATATGATTCCTCTCACATGAATAGTGAGTCCCACCTCCATATGAGACAGACTCATGTAAAAATGTTATTTTAACAAGTAAAAATATCAGTTTCCTATAAAATATTGAAGCCTCATCATCTAGCATACATTGGTACCTTCATTTAGACACCCCATAACAAAAATGTCTCCCTTAACTTTTCCCATACTATTGCCCCTCCTCGGAGCTATCTTGTGGTTAATCCATCTCAGGCGACGAACTGCCAAACCACCACCAAACCTCCACCACAAACTACCACCAGGTCCCCGAGGCTTACCCATTATCGGTATCCTCCACATGTTGGGAAAACTACCTCATCGCACCTTACACAAATTATCCAAAAAATATGGTCCTATAATGTCCCTACGCCTAGGAAATGTCCCAACAATAGTAATCTCTTCGCCAGCAGCTGCGGAGCTTTTCCTGAAGACACACGACACCGTTTTCGCTAGCCGGCCTAAAACTCAGGTGGCCAAATACCTAACTTATGGAACCAAAGGGATTGGTTTTGCCCCGTACGGTTCGTGGATTCCTAACAAATGCTAGTAACCGAAGTAGCCATAAATGCAACAAAGGCTAGTAACCGAACAAACCCAATTGAGAGGTCGAGAATAATATTTTAGCGGGCACAACTTGAAAAAAACCATGAAGCTTTTGTTGTTCCAGCTGCATTTCAATGTATTTGGCCACTTTACCATTTCCTTGCCTTAGGTATCTGTAGAGTGCAATTTTTTTGGTGTTTAAGAACAATTTTATGCTCCACATGATTATGATATTTTTGTAGGTATTTTTAGGCATGCCAAAAATATATTAATTTATTTTTTCACATGTTCTTAAATTCTTAATATATTAATGTGTTTTGTTTCTTTTATATTCTTACCACTTTAGATACAAGAGTTAGTGGTGTCTCCAAATATTTTTTTCTTTCCTCTTTATGTACACCCACCTTAAAATCACCAAATTAGAAGTTAAAAGAGAATGATATATATGTCTACAAATTTGTGACGAAGTGGAATTGAGACTAATGTGGAATTCTAAGGCTATATTTGTTTGTAAAAATTATAATTCCGGAATTATAATGCATGAGATTATAATCTCAAGACTATTAATCTTAGGATTAAATAGTCCTAGTCACATGCTTGTTTTTTATGGGAATATTCATGTGATAACTTAAAATAATCACATGTTATATTTGTTCTTTACAAGATTAATTAAAGGATTGGATAAAAAATATCATTTGGACTATTATACCCTTACCAATAATAACATATTTTAAACTATAATTTAAACTTGTTTATACATCAAAAAGGCGCCTATAAATAAATAAAAAATTATTTAAACATATCACTTGTACGTATTAGAGATAATTATAATGAAGCTCGTCATGAAAGAATTATTTTAAGAAAATAAAGAATTATTTTCTTTTAATATGACTAGCGTGTAAACAAAAATATAAAAACTAACAAATGTTAGTTAGTGGAGGACAATCCAAAATAGCCTACGTGAAAACACAGTAAAATAATGAAATTGGAGCCTTTTCTTCCCTTCAATTATTAAGTTTCATACACACATATGTATCTCCGGTGTACATAGTCACGCATGCATATATCATGTATGCTTTGATAAAGATAAGAGACAGAGTAAGAATAAAACATCAGGTAACTATACTAGAAAATATTTATATTCTTTTCTATTTTCTATTTTCTATTTTCTATTTTCTTTAATTTCTATTTATTAATACACGCTAGTCATATAAAAAGAAATAAAGGTTAGTTTTGTCCATAATTTTTAATCCCATATGATGGGATTATAATACCTAGCTAGACATAGTATTAAATATTCCCCAATTTTAAGTGTAGTATTTTATAATCCTTGGACTAATAATCCCAAGCCTAAATTTAAAAACAAACATGCAAGACACTTGAGATTAATAGTCATATTTCAAGTGTAATCATTGCAAACAAACATAGTCTAAGCGATAAAATAGAATATATTATGGTGAGACCATTCTTATTATCTATCTCATGTATGTACATACGTCGAAATTTACTATGGACATAAAATTGTCATTATACATAGCAAGACTAGTTAAAATCAAGAACTTTCTATACAACTTTTCCATGACATTTTCCCCCCTCTTTTAGATATATATGAAACCTTCCACTTGTATAGAGCCGGTCTTGTGCCAAGGCTACCAGGGACCAAACTAGCATAGCACTGGAAGGGGTCCCGCCCCGCCCCCCCGCCTCCCCACCCTCTCAAGATTTAAAAAATTTATAAGGTTCACCAAGGTTTGAAAATATATCATTATTAAATTTATTATAATTATAAATTTATATAATTAGAACATAATATTGTACGTGATATTTCGATTAAATGATACATTTATATTCAGGTAACCAACTTAAACCCTTATTTAATTTTTTTATTCTTTGTTTAATTTATGAAACTTGATATTTTAATTTTTAAAAGTTTAATGAGTGATCATAATATTGTATATGTTAATTCCAATAATATATTCAATTTGTTTTCCGGTAACCAACTAAACCTTACTTATTTGATTGCAAATTTATGAAAATTTTATTATTAAAAAGTTCAATAAATGGTCTAATAATATTGATCAACTCATTCTTGTAGTGTACTTAATTGATTTTTTTATTTTTTGTTTTAGAATCATGAGAAAATCACATACTATTGATTCATTTTTCAAGAGAAAGCAATCAAATCATGTTGACACATCTCTGCTTACTCCTGAGCCTAATGTTCAAACATCTCTGCATACCTCTGAACAAAAACAACGTTCTCTAAAATCACCAAGAATTAAAGGTAAAGAATGAGATATTAATTATTTAGAGCGTGATCATTAAAAGCGTATCGAAATATGAAAATGTCATGGTGTGATGAAGTTCGACGAACTTACATCAATTACGGTCCATATCAATATCTTTTTTCCGAATACTTTGTTTCTGAATATATATTATGTTGTTAAAAAAAGTCTTGATCCCCTAAAAACAAATCCTAATTTCGTCCCTTAGAGCTACCAGAGCTACAGCATAAGGAGCCGGTTTTCTTTACTTTATGTGTGGTGTGGCCGAAAGTAGTTCCATTGAAATAAGGAAGGTAAACAACACTTTCATACATCTACAAGTAGTTATATAATTTTTTTAAAGTTAAATTTAACTATATAATTATAAATTTGAAAATAATTAACATAAATTTAAAAATTAATTTTGATCTTATATTTCATAACCAGATTATATAAAATAGGGAAATGATGTTTTCACCTAAAAAAAAATATTTCTACATGATTTCTCTCATCATGAATAGTAAGCGAGTCCCGCCTCCGTATGAGACAGACTCCTGTAAAAATATTATTTTAACATGTGAAAATATCAATTCCTTATAAAGTATTGAAGCCTCATCATCTAGCATAATTGGTACCTTCATTTAGACACCCCATAGCAAAAATGTCTCCCTTAACTTTTCCCATACTATTGCCCCTCCTTGGAGCTATCTGGTGGTTCATCCATCTCCGGCGTCGAACTGCCAAACCACCACCAAACCTCCACCACAAACTACCACCAGGTCCCCGAGGCTTGCCCATTATCGGTAACCTCTACATGTTGGGAAAACTACCTCATCGCACCCTACACGAATTATCCAAAAAATATGGTCCTATAATGTCCCTACGCCTAGGAAATGTCCCAACAATAGTAGTCTCTTCGCCAGCAGCTGCGGAGCTTTTCCTGAAGACACACGACACCGTTTTCGCTAGCCGGCCTAAAACTCAGGTGGCCAAATACCTAACTTACGGAACCAAAGGGATTGGTTTTACCCCGTACGGTTCGTATTGGCGTAATGTTAAGAAATTTTGTACACTCGAGCTTTTGAGTAGTAGGAAGATTGATTCCTATGCGGGGATGAGAAGGGAGGAGCTAGGGTTGTTTGTGGAGGGGCTTAAAGAGGCTGCGGCGACACGTGTGGTGGTTGATGTTAGTGAGAAAGTGGGACAATTGATTGAGGACATGACTTGTAGGATGTTGATTGGGAAAAGTAGAGAGGAGAGGTTTGATTTGAGTGGGATTATTAAGGAGATTACAGAAACTGCTGGAACTTTCAATATAGCAGATTATGTCCCCTTCCTAGGGGCACTTGACCTCCAGGTAAAAGTCTCTTTATTAACTTTATTCTGTTGAAATGAATAATCATGTTTTCTCATGGGATTAAAAGCGCTATAAACTACTCATTTTTGGGAGATGTAAAAATAGTAAGCATGATGAATAGAGAACAAACAATTAGATAATTTCACTACTTGTTTAGCATAATCTTCTTCTGTCCTTTGTGTATGACTCAAGATTTATAATGAAACACCCCGAATCAAATTCATCTAAATAAAACCTTAAATCACCGTCTTAATAGTGGTATAGGTCCACAATTTTTTACCTCTTTAATCATTTTGGAATAATACCGGTTGACTTCGAGTCTTCACTTTCAGATCTCCCTCTCTCCATTGTGGGATAATACAACCATCTTTCGTGTCCCCATCTCCGGCAACCTGATCGGATGATCTGACCCGAGCTTTCGTCTCTGATACTATATGAAACAACCCGAATCAAATCCATCCAAATAAGACCTTAAACCACTGACTCAATAGTGTCTTTTTGGGTCATCTTAGCCCACAATACGCTTACCCAAAAAGTCATGACTGGATGTACTATTGTTAATAACTTAATTTCTTATATACAGATAAATTTTTTCCATATCTTTTAATATGGACTGAGGTGTTACATATAAGGTTAGAAAAACTACAAATGAAAATTCATCTAAACAAATACTAGATATCAAATCAGGAAGATTGTCAATCGTATCAATTGCTAATGCATGAACAAAATACTTGAGATACAGTGAAACTCTATAAACAAATCAGTAAAATATACACATTTGAACAATTATTCAACACGGGAAAAAATAATATCAAGTCTTTGTGATAACCCCATACTCAATATGAAAGTATTAGATTTATCATTTACAATCAACACAATGAAAAATAATCACCCGTCCAAAAAAAACTCTAAAATAGGATGAAAAATAGTCATCCAATAAAAAAAAATTCTAAGAGAGAGAAAACAAGATCTCACAATAGAAGATAATGAAACTCTCACATAAAGAGAGAATAAAATACTAACAAAAAGAAAAAAAAGGATTAAAAAAATAGATCTAGAAGAGTGTCTCGTCAAAAATTAGGAGAGCTTTCCCTTTATTTAAAATATAGAGTAGAGATTTTTTTATTAGAGAGTATTATAAAACAAAAACAAAAAAGAAACAAACAAACAAAGAGCCCTTTATCAGAATAGATTAATTCAGTTATTATCATATATATTTTAAATTCAAACATTCTTTGTATTCAGCAATTTGTTAAGTCTTCCTTAAGACTAGAATATTTTCTTGTATCTAGATGTAAATTAGTTTTACCTTATCCTATATGTACAGCTCTCTTGTTTAATGAAAAAGTGTGAGCTTCAGTATGTTATGTGTTACTGTCAACATGGTATCAGAGCAGTACAATACTCTCCTCCATTAATTTTCTTTTCTCCTCCATTTGTTTATTCTATTTTCGTCCAACCTTATCATGACCACCCAAACCAACCCTTCAGCTATTGAAGCTCCCCTCATCACAATAAATATCTCCGCTCAAGCACCTCTTAAACTCACATCCACAAACTACATCTCCTGGAAACTTCAATTTGAAACTCTATTCATTGGATATGATCTCATTGGGTATATCAATGGATCTACACCATGTCATCTAGACACCATCACCGCCAACAACATCACAGTAGCCAATCCGTCTCATAAATTCTGGATTCACCATAATCAACTACTACTCAATGCCTTGATTGGCTCTGTCTCCCTTACCATCATTCCATTTATTGCCCGTGCAAAGACTGCTAAGGAAGCCTAGACCATACTTGCAAACACGTATGCCAAACCCTCTCGTGGCCGTATTAAACAAGTAAAAAACCAACTCAAAAACCCAACCAAAGGCTCTCTGACCATCACTGAATACCTACACTCTATGAAAGCCTGTGCTGATGAACTGGCCATACTAGGTGCCCCACTAGATCCCGAAGATCTCACAGACAAAATACTGGATGGCCTAGGAGATGACTACAAAGAACTTGTCCGTGCAGTCCAAGCTCGTGACACATCCATTTACTTTGACTGACCTTCATGAAAAGCTTCTCTCCTTCGAGACCTCCACACCAGCATCCAACAGTTTAGCAACATATCTGCCCATTACAGCCAATCCCACACAAAAGACCAATCAAACATGGCGTCCACCTAAAATCAACAACAATTTACGTCCCTCCCATTCCTCACCTGCTGGTTACTCAAATTGGCGGCCTTCAGCTGACCCAACTAGTCGTCCTCCTCTATTCTCAGACACACGCTCCCAATATCGCAACAATCGCCCTCCATCCCGCCCTTATCAAGGTTTTTGCCAAATCTGTGGCGTTCAAGGACACACAGCCAAGAGATGTCCCTCCTTCCAGGTGATACCAATTCAGTCCTCTACCATTGCGCCTACATCATCCAACAATCCCACAGCCCCTTGGCAGCCCAGAGTCCACTTTGCAGCCAACACCACAGCCACCAACATAGCCACCAACCCGACATGGTTACTTGACAGTGGCGCATCTCATCATGTCACAGCAGATTTAAACAATCTGTCTCTTCACTCGCCTTACAATGGATCAGATGATGTTATGATTGGAGATGGTACAGGTCTCTCCATCACACACACCGGTTCTACACATCTTTCTTCTCCCAACTCAACTTTTAAATTGTCTGATGTACTCTGTGTACTATCTATGAAAAAAAATCTGATTTCCATTACTCAGTTTTGCGTCACTAATAATGCATCTGTTGAATTCTTACCCTCTTCGTTTTTTGTAAAGGATCTTCGCTCGGGGGCAATTCTATTTCAGGGCAGTACTAAGGATGGAGTGTATGAATGGCCGGTTACCACACCTGTGTCTTCCCCGATTCTAGCATTCTCTACTACGAAAACAACATCTACCAATTGGCATCATCGTTTAGGACATCCAGCTTCTCCTATTTTACAACATGTTCTATCTAGATACCACTTAGAATCATTTTCATCCTTGACAAAAGATTTCTCATGTAATGCATGCCTATGTAATAAAAGTCATAAACTACCATTTTCTGTTTCATCTCTTATGTCTACACATCCTCTTCAAATTGTTTTTTCTGATGTATGGACTTCTCCTGTTATGACTTTTAATGGCTTCAAATATTATGTCATCTTTGTCGATCACTTTACCAAATACATCTGGTTTTATCCTCTCAAACGAAAATCTGATGTTCAAGAAGTATTTCTGAGATATAAAACCATTGTTGAAAATTATTTTCACCACAAAATCATCACTCTCTACTCCGACAATGGGGGAGAATATCTGGGCCCCAAAGAGTTCATTTCTAAAGCTGGTATCAATCATCTAACCACGCCACCTCATACACTTGAACACAATGGCTACTCTGAACGTAGACATCGTCATATTGTCGAAACTGGACTCACCCTACTCTCTCATGCCTCCTTTCCATTAACCTTTTGGTCTCATGCATTCACTACTGCTGTTTATCTAATTAATAGAATGCCCACCCCAAAACTCAACCTCGCGAGTCCCTTTGAATTAATTTTCAAAACCACACCAAACTATTCTAAACTCAAAATTTTCGGGTGCTTATGTTATCCATGGCTTTGTCCTTATTCATCCCACAAACTAGAACCCAAATCTAAACCATGTGTCTTTCTAGGTTACTCATTATCTCAGAGTGCTTATCTCTGTTTTGAACCATCAACTTCTAAAACCTATGTCTCTCGCCATGTTCAGTTTGTCGAATCCGTCTTTCCTTTCACCACTCTCCAAAATCAGCTACCTCGTCCCAACTCCACTACCGCTTCAACATGGCTTCCACCGGTTCTTACAGTTTCCATACCTCTTCAAGCACAACCGCCTTCTCACACTTCAAAAGTACAAGTTCCTGACTTACCCCCTGCTACAGATCCCTCTACAACAATGCCATCCACATCCCCCTAAGCAGACTCGCCCCCACATCACTCTCCTGCCTCACCCTCAAACACTACACCACCCCCTCGCCATTCAATGACTACCCAAGCCAAAAATCATATCACCAAACCAATTCAAAAACTAAACCTTCACACTCACTTAGCCCCTTCACCTAGCACAGAACCATCATCCATTACCCAGGCTTTAAAAGACCCAAATTGGCAAAAAGCAATGTCAGAAGAGTATGATGCTCTTGTTCGCAATGGCACATAGGAACTTGTTTCTCCCGCTAGTATCACCAATCTTGTAGGATGTAAGTGGATATTTCGTATCAAAAGGAATTCTGATGGTTCTATTGACAGGTTTAAAGCTCGTCTTGTGGCTAAAGGCTTTCATCAACGCCTGGGTGTGGATTATCTTGAAACAATCAGTCCAGTAATCAAGCCAACTACTGTCCGATTGGTGCTTAGTTTTGCTGTCAGCAATGGTTGGTCCCTTCGCCAATTAGATGTCAATAATGCCTTTCTTCAAGGCAATTTATCAGAAATTGTGTATATGGCTCAGCCTCCTAGCTTCATTGACTCTGATAATACCACTCATGTATGTATACTTCACAAAGCCATTTACGGCCTCAAACAAGCTCCTCGGGCGTGGTATCATGAGTTGCGTCAATTCCTTGTTGATTCCAGGTTTAAAAACTCTCATTCTGACACTTCATTGTTTGTTCTCAATATTGACACCAAATTGATCTACTTCTTGGTCTATGTTGATGATATTATACTAACTGGAAACAATAACGATTTGGTATCCCAATTTGTTGCTTGTTTAGCTCATCAGTTTTCTCTCAAGGATCTGGGTACTCTTTCCTATTTCCTTGGTGTTGAAGTTGTTCCTCATCAGCATGGTGTCCTCCTTTCCCAACGGAGATATATACAGGATCTACTTACTTGCACACATATGCAAGAGGCTAAACCAGTACTTACTCCTTTACCAACCAGCTCGTCCTCCTTCAAGTTATCATCTGGATCACCTCTCTCGGATCCCACTGAATATAGAATAATCGTGGGAAGCCTTCAATACTTGTCTTTCACTTGTCCAGAAATTTCTTTTGCTGTTAACAAGATGTCTCAGTTTATGCATCAACCAACAGACAAACATTGGACTGTTGTTAAAAGAATTTTGCATTACCTCAGTGGTACCTTAAATGATGGCCTTCTTCTTCACCGTAATTCACCGCTATCTCTTCATGCTTTCTCCGAATCACTTCATGCTTTTTCTGATGCTGACTGGGTAGGTAACAAAGAGGACTACTCTTCAACTGGTGGTTACCTTGTTTACCTTGGCCGCAATCTCATTTCCTGGAGCTCTAAGAAGCAGAAAACTGTGGCTCGTTCTTCTACTGAGTCTGAATATCGCTCAGTTGCTGCTACTGCAGCTGAACTATGTTGGATTCGCTCCTTGCTATTTGAACTTTGCATCAATCTGATCAGCCCACCAGTTGTCTACTATGATAATGTAGGTGCCACACAGTTAAGTTCAAATCCAGTTTTTCATTCTCGAATGAAGCATGTGGCAGTTGATTATCACTTTATTCGTGATCAAGTTCAATTTGGTGATTTTCGCGTGGCTCATGTTTCCTCTACAGACCAGCTTGCTGATATTCTTACCAAACCTTTGTCTCGTTCCCAATTTCAGAAATTACGAGACAAGATTGACTTCTCTACACGTGGCATATCTTGAGGGGGCATATCAGAAAAGATTAATTCAGTTATTATCATCTATATTTTAAATTCAAACATTCCTTGTATTCAGCAATTTGTTAAGTCTTCCTTAAGACTATGATATTTCCTTGTATCTAGATGTAAATTAGTTTTACCTTACCCTATATGTACAACTCTCTTGTTTAATGAAAAAGTGCGAGCTTCAGTATGTTATGTGTTACTGTCAACACCCTTAAGGTTACGAGGTTTAAACCTTGCTTCTTCTTTTTTCCCTTTAATAATGTTAGATATCTCAAATTTTTGATTTTACGAAATTGTCCCTCAACTTCCATTGTCAAAGGTTATAAAATATACTAGTTACATTTTTGTATAACAAACGAGTTGTATTTGCAGGCCTTCTATAACCTTTGTCATACACTTGTATACTATTGTATTATACTTCCTCCAGCCCACAACGAGAGTTCTGAAATTCTGTGTAAAAAAATCTTTCTTCTCTCTCATGTTTTTTCCCGATGTTAGATTTTGTTTGTGTCGAATGTTTAGCATGTGGTTGCATTGTTGATTTATCAATTCATTTTCTGAGAAAATAATATAAATGTGATTTGACGTTATTACCCTCATTAAATCAACATGTGAGTACAGTGTGGGCCAAAATTCGAAAAATTGGGGGGGAAATCAACGGAAGGACTTAATTGATTTAATTTTGTCAATAAGAGGAACAAATGTGTTTCTTTGCCAATTGAGGGACAATTTCAAGTGAAATGGATAGTCTATATTCTTTGTATATTTCTAATCATCATCTTTCACTATCTCCCATCATCATGATATTACATTATAACACATTTTAAATATGAACTATGAAATGAAAACTTTCCAATTCATTTGAAATGGAAAGGATCTTAATTCACATAAAAGTATCATTTAGTCACTATAATAATGGGTACTAAGTTATGCCATATACAGCAAATTGGCTCATCTATTACATCATTAATTTAACTAATTAAATTTTGTAATTTATTTTCTTTTTGTGAGCTATATCTCTATTTTTTGTTAAGATATGTAACATAATTAGGGTTAACTGCGTATCTAACTCCAAAGTATACGCCAAGTTATAATTGGGACCCCAAATTTTAATTTATCCCTTCTCGCTCCCCAACGTTAGGTTAAGTAAGCACGATGAGCCCTAAATACAATTTCAGTCAAATGTTAGACCAAAATCTTGACACGTATCCACACGTACGTGGAGTAGAAGTACGACAATTATTCCATCGAAATTTCCATGAGGGTGCATATCAGGAGAATATCGTCATATTAGGGTTTGTATCAATAGTAATTAAACTTTGCGATACTAATTATAAAATCGTGTATTTGTTTTTTGGAGTCAGATATACAGTTAATCTAGTTATTAATAGCTTGTATGAATTGTTTTAGCTTTACCTTTATTTTTGACATGTTTCATATGTTTCTATAACATGCTAAGTTATTTCAGGGATTGACTCGACGTTTGAAGAAAACGAGCAAAGCTATTGATAAAATCTTTGAGGTTATCATCGATGAGCATGAGCAAAATGCTAATAGTAAACGTCACGCGTTGGACTTGGATTTTGTTGACGTGATTCTATCTTTGAAAAACATGTCTGCAAGTACCCATGACCAATTATCCTATATAATGGATAGAACAAATATTAAAGCAATACTACTAGATATAATATTTGCAGCAATTGATACCTCACATACTTCAATAGAATGGATCATGTCAGAACTCATAAGGCATCCGAGGGTGATGAAACGACTTCAACAAGAACTTAAGACCATTATGGGAGATAATGTCATGGTTGAAGAATCTCATCTCCCTAAATTCGAATACCTAGACATGGTAATTAAAGAAAGTTTGAGATTACATCCTCCTGGACCGCTATTGGTTCCTCATGAGTCTATAGAGGACATTATGATTGATGGATACTACGTACCAAAGAAGTCACGCATTATTGTCAATGGTTGGGGATTAGGTCGAGATCCTAATGTGTGGTCCGAAAATGTTGAAGAATTCCTTCCCGAGAGGTTTAGTGGAAGTAATATAGATCTTCGAGGAAGGAATTTTCAACTTATACCATTCGGTTCCGGCCGAAGAGGGTGCCCTGGGATGCATTTAGGCTTAATTAACCTTCAATTGGTGGTGGCTCAGATGGTACACTGTTTTGACTGGGAGTTACCTAAGGGCATGTCACCCACTGAGTTGGAGATGGATGAAAAATTTGGTCTAACAATGCCAAGGGCAAACCATCTGCTTGCTATACCTATTCTTCGCCTATGAGAGCAAACCATCTGCTTGCTATACCTATTGTTGTCTTTGTTGGAAGACTTAGTCGTAAGTTGTTGCTGTTTGTTGCTTGAAAGTAGGAGACTTGGTTATCTAGAGTCTCACTCAAATAATGATCCTACAAGTTAGGATGTAGTTGTTAGCTTAGAATTTCTCGATTCCTGTTGATTTACCAATATGTTAGTGGGCTGCAATTCCTCTTTCTGTTATGTTGTAAGGCTATAAAGCCAGAAGTTTGCATTCAATAAAGCCAGAAGTTTGCATTCTCAGATACCATGATATCAATTCTCAACAGTCTTCAATGGCCTTCTTGCTCTAAACTCATAGTTATGCTTGGACTATTCAACACTAATTAATTCGTTTGGTAAGGTAATGTATTTTTCCACATGTGAGAGTCACTCAGTCACATGAAGGTGAAACATACTCTGACAATGACACATGCTGTTTCTGAGAAGCAAGTTGGCACATGCATGCTTTCACAATGACAGCTAGGCGAGCATTGGTTCACTGAAGGTGCATCACACAGTAACAAGATATTAAAAATACATATCAAAATATCAGTTTCCTTTAGGTTATTGTATTAGAGGTGCATTTACATTTTGATTATTGAAGTGAAAAATATATCAATTGAGTTACTAAACTTAAACAAAAATATCAATCAAATGACTTTAGTCATTTCTAAGGCTCTAAAATGAATCAAACAGTTTGGACTCAATTCGTACTCACTCGACTAAAAGTTCGATTTGAACTCAACTCAAAATATAAGTGATTCAAATATGAATAAATTTTAAAGTTTGATAAATTATCCGAATTTCTTTAAATTATAATTTTCTATTGATACTCGGATCATATTCACTCAAAAAGTTCAAACTACTCGAGTTCGATTCGAGATTTGCTCAATTCGATAACTAAATGAGTATCAATCAAACATTATTTCATATTCGATCAATTTTGTAAACCAAATATGAGCAACTCAGTACTCGGCTCCTCACGATTCATTTACACCCTAATAATTTTCACTTAATTAATTAAATTGTAAATTAACCTCTAGTATAGTAACTAAAATATTTTTTTTTAATTATTGATGATATGTGTGGAAATCTTAACATTAATAACATACTATTGGACTTTAATTTTATTTAGATATATCATTTTGAATTCTACAAATTGTTATGATATATTTATTACATATTTGATTATAGAATTTGAACAACTAACTATATATAAAAAATATTAAATTATAAAAAAAATAATTATAAAATAACAACCAAACAAGGTCGGACGGGCTAATAGATTAGTAACAATCAACAAGAGAATGTGTGAAATTTAAAAGATATGAAAGAAAAGAAAAAAATTGAGGATAATCAATTGGGTATCTATAGGATAACAAATTTAGTTATTAGCCAAAATGACCACTTTCAAAACACACATAGGCAGTCTTAATTTAGAGTTAGTGGTCAAAATTGACCCCGCTGCATTTAAAGTGGTAAAAAAGAAAGAGTAAAATTTTAGGGAAGTTAATAAAAATTTCAAAATTTAAATTAAAAAATAATATATTTGTTCCAAAATTAGAGATACATTTTGACTTTTTAAATTTAATATAAAGTTATTTAGTTTTAATACAACAAATATAACAATTGTAAACTAACTACAAAACACTACTTTTTATTATCTTTGTTGTTTTCAAAATTTGAATGACTTATATCAATTTGAGTTTTAGGATTTTGAAAATTGACTTTAAAAAATCAAAATATATATCTAATTTTGGAATGAACGTAGTATTAAAATTTTTAAAGTTCATATCATATACTACCTTGGTCACTATAATACTCTTTGTCTCTCCGTTTCTCGTCTAACGGCTTGGCCTAATTCTTCCCACCAGTTCGACTTTAGAGAAATTTTGATATGTTTTATTTTTTTTTATAATTTCACAAATTTAACAATTATTTTGAGATTTTTCAATTTTAACTAATTAATAAAGTGTCGAAAAATGTTTTTAAAAATAATATTTGGGCATTATTTTGTTTTGTAATTTATTTTATTATATTTTTATTTTTTTGCAGGAATTTGTTAATTTCAAATTTGACTTCACTGACCTAAGAGGCTGGATCCGCCCTTGGGTGTTCATGATGAGTGAATTGTTGATTGATCGGTAAGGACATTCGCTTTCTTTGCTCAAGCCGCTATAGGTGGGGCAAAAGATTCAATCTAAGAAAAGTAGCTCCCGCTAAAGCATGACAATTCGCTTACTAAGGGTTCGAAATGGATTCATCATTCCCTAGCCATAGCAAAACGCTCCTTCCTTTTCAATCACTAGTTGATTTCAATCTAGGGAACTAGAAGTCTTCGATTTCGAAAGAAAGAGGATGCTCTTCTATGATGAATTAGGGAACAAGAGGTGAACTCACTCATTGGGAGTGACGATCAGGTAGAAATGAAAGAAATACATACAATATAAAGATGACTCTAATCAGGCATAAACAACTCAAAAATGATTTGCGAGTTTTTATAGGCAATTGCTAATCTCTTTCTTCTAGGGTTTGAAAAAATATTAGGAAATCACATCTACAAATTAGAGGGGTAATTTGAGCAAGAACATAGGCAAAATTGAGGGGTCACAATTTTGAATCTAAGGTACAAATTTTAACCTTTTGTAATCATCTAAACAAAAGTTGAATAGAAGCCAAATGTAATATTTTTGTTATAACACTCCAGTCCCACATCGAAAGATAGGGGAAAAATGTGTCTCTATATAAGAAAATAAGTTACTACCAATAGTACATTCAGTCATGACTTTTGGGTGAGCCTATGGTGGGCTAAGATGACCCAAGAAGATACTATTGGGCCTGTGGTTTAATGTAAGACCCCAACTTTTTATGAATAAAATTGAATTTTTTTTATGTATTATTTTGAATAGTAAGGGGTTGATTTGATAGATGTGGTAAGTTATGGATAAAATGCGCAAATATTTTAAATAAGCAAGTGGTTATAAAATATTCATTGTTATCGGGGAATATTCGTTTGGTCGTGAAATATTCTTGTTATCAATATTCGTACGACGGCGCAGCCATTTGTGGGCCCCATAACGGAAAACTGTCGGATTAATAAAACTTCAAGATTGAGTTTTTTTAATAATAACGGCGTAGTTATTACTGTTAACACTGTTGGAATACCCGGTGGTTAAAATAAAGTAATACGCGCTGTTGCACAGTAGCACACGGTATTGCACAATATTTTTATATTATTGTTATGTCAATAATTGTCACTATACAGTATTTTACATTATCAAATCAATAATTCATATTATTTGAATAATATTATTAGACAGCATTATTGGCAATGTCTAAGGAAGTTCTGTCTAGGAAAGGGGTTAGGTAATTGCGCGCCAGTAAGAAAAAATTCTTATCGGAAGGCCCCCTCTTTCTTGGGAACGACCTGGTTGTCAATATTGTGATTCTGTAATATTATTTGTGAATAATTAATTATTGATAAAAATGATAAGAAAATATTTATTCGATGTGGATATAAGTGGAGGAATTTTTAGCAAAAGAGACAATTGTTAAAAATTGATATTTTATCTTTTCCGATAAAATAATTCATTCAAATATATTATTATAATATTACATTATAGGTGTATAATGTGATAATATAATAATATAATAATGGTGGTATTTTTACAATAAATTCACGATATATGAATAAAATGAGGAGGAAGAGAGCAAAGTGGATCTGAATTGTTTTTGTTGCAATAAACATTTTTTTTATTTAAATCATATGGTGGGCCCCATGGGTTGTTAAATGCTGGAAAAAAAAAAGAGAGGAGAAAATTCAAAGAAAGAGGTGCTGGTGGTTTGTTTCAAAATGAATATACGTATATTAAGAATGGGGGTGTGGAAAAATCATCCGTATGTAAATTTGGGTCATTTTTCGTTTAAAATTTGGAAAAATTTTCTTCTATAAAGTTGTAGAGAATTAAATTTCCTATGAAATGGACATAAGATTCTTATTTTTCTAATAAAAGAGCTATTTATTATGAATTATTGAAGTTCCGAAATAATTAATTTATGGGGTTATAAATATTTTTTTTCATAAAAAATATTTTTAATATAGGTGGGACCCACTTGTGTGTGCTGATGAGAGTGATGTGGTGTGCGTAGGAATTTTTTTTTAAAATATTATTATTTTATTAAATTTTTTGCTTTGGCGTTCTAAGCATTTTCCTATAAATAGGGTGCTTAGTTTAGAATTGAAAATCACACCAGAATCATAAGTTTCTTTCTCTATAATATCGAGCGCATTTTTTGTGAGTATTTTGATACTTTGAGTGTTGTTATTCAGTGCAAATTTCTTTCAGTATTATATCCGATATTCCAGTCAGAAGTATTGTTTTTTTTAGGTAAGGAATGTTATTTTTTTCGAAAATGATGTTATTTCTTTTAATATCATTATACCGAAATATTGATATAAGTTTTGTTGTGAAATTTTTACCTTTTCATGTCGGGGTTACTATTCATGTATACGACACTATTCACGTATACGGCACTATTCACGAATACGGTACTATTCACGAGTACTATTCACGAAGTATGATTTGTCTTATGAAAATTTCTACCTTTTCATGCCGAATTTACTATTCACGTATACGACACTATTCATGAATACGGTACTATTCATAGAAAAATTAAATTTTCTTTTCTTTCTCCAAGTTGGCTATTATGGTTCCTATCTTTGATTGGATCTAAGTTTTGATCTTTATTCTTGAATTTTGTTCCACAACTAATTATTATGGAGTATTCTTGAACTTTGATAAATTAAATTACGAATCCCTAATTTTTGTCCTTTATTTCACTGGATTCGTTCTTTAAAATATTTTTTTCATCATCTTCAGTCTTAAATGGTGATATAAAAGAATATCTTTGACCTGTAGTGCAAAGATGGATGATTATTTGATGAATATCTTTGGCCTGTAGTGCAAAGATGAATGATTACCTGATGAATATCTTTGACCCGTAGTGCAAAGATGGACAGGTGTTGAGATGAACATGACCAACTGGTGATACAAATGAATATCTTTGGCCTGTAGTGCAAAGATGAATATTTGATTCAAGATATATATTGATTGATGTTACAGGGATAAAATATTGATTATGGACTTTTAAATTATAGAAGATAGTAGACATTATTTCCTACTTAACTCTTCTGATGCATTGTTACTTCCACTGCAGTTGTTGATCTAAAACTGGTTGTCTATAATATTCTATCTGATTTGTTGAAGACTAACGATAAATTGTTCTTTATTATCTTAGTCATAATATTCTTTACTAGGCTAGTTGAGCTCACCCTTTTATTCTATTGTCCTCTTCAGGAAATGAGAATGTTGCAAGGACTAGTTGGGGAACAGAGTGATGGGCAGAGTTAAGAGCAGTAGTAGTCCTCACTATTTTTGTATAATAGTGTGAAAATAATTATAACTATTGAGGACTGAATTTGAGTGTTTATATTTCGTATTATATACGATTTGTATTGACACTCACAACATGTATGGTCGTCCTGCTCACGACCTTTTGATATAAAAGTTTGTATTTGGATTCTGTACCATGTGTTTGGCGACTCAAAATGGGTTGGGTTGTTTGGACCTATTCTGGGGGCGTCACATTTAAGGCCTTATTTTGATGAATTTGATTCGATTCGGATTTGGGATTTAACCCGAGATTTGTTCTGGACTCAGGATTTGACCCGGGTTGTTACATATGGTATCAAAGTCGACTCTCAAAGCTCTGGTCGGGTCATCCGATCGAGTTGTCGGAGGTGGGGACACGAAGGCTGGTGGTATTATCCCATAATAGAGAGATGGAGGTCCGGAGGTGGGGACACGAAACTAGCCTGTATTATTCCACAATGACTAGAGAGGCAAAGATCTTTGGACCGTGTGTGTGATCGGTACTGATGGGGACGTCAAAAATTTAAGTGGGGGAGTTTGTAACACCCCAGTCCCACATTGAAAGATAAGAGAAAAATTTGTCTATATATAATGAAATAAGTTACTACCAATAGTATCTTCAATCATGACTTTTGGGTGAGCCTATGATGGGCTGAGATGACCCAAGAAGATACTATTTAGCTAGTGGTTTAAGGCCTTATTTTGATGAATTTGATTCGGACTTGCAATTTGACTTGAGATTTGTTCCGAACTCGAGATTTGACCCGGGTTGTTACATTTGTGCTTCTCAACCTAATGTCATTTTTGAGTGGGTTTTAACGGCAAGAGGTTTAGTCCAATACATGTGAACAATTTACATTTTCAATTTGAAAATCAACATAATATCATAATAAAACAAAATTAATTAGCATGTGTTCTTTTGTAAACAATTCTATATTTACGATTACATTCTATGCTTTATTGGTGTCAAGATAAACTAGAGAAAAATGTAAAGCTAAATTAAAGAATGGGGTAAAAACGAGGTTCTCATAGTCAAACCGTTCATTGAACCAAAAAAAGTTACCGAGTGGATGGATTATTGGTCCAACCATTGGTCGAACCGTTATTGATCCAGTAACGTCATTAATATATAAAAATATATATTATTACTAAATAATAAATTTTTTAAAAATTTCATTTTTCATGAATTAAAACGTAATAAAGGTGAGTTACAATATTAATAAAAGTAGTTAATTTTAATATTAATTTTTTTTTGGTAAAAGATAAAATAAAAATTAAAAATCGGGTCAACTAAGTCAATTAACCTGGTTTACCGGTTGGACCGGTGGTCAATAGGCCAACCCGAGTTTTAACAAAAACCAGTTCATTGGGCCAAACCGTAGCACCCCTAAATCCGGGTCCCCAGAATCTCGGACCTGGTACGTTACGATACATCATTTCTATAACTACTGCGGAAGATATAAGCATAAATTGTTTATACAATAAACTTTTACACATAATTCCCAAGGTCTGAAACCTTAACTTACTACACATATTCATATTCTACACGACATACAATGCCATATTGCTCTAATACAAATACCATTTAACCGTATAATAATTCAATCTCGGAACTTGTCTTTGCCTTTGACTGTGTCCGAAGTTTCGTCTTTAAGCTTGGAATGTTTATCATGATATAGCAAGGGCGAACAACAAGTTTGCCCAGCAAGTTTAAGTTCAAATGAAGATATAACATGATTGAAAAGAATAATAAGCTGCAAACTTTCAACAATATAAGAATTGTGAAAGAACATGAATAAATAATGATGAATAGCTAACAATGAACATGAATAAATTCAACTGAACAATATGGTAATGAAGGTGATCAGCCTTTTATACCTGATGAACATATATAATATGCACAACGTGCGAATCAATAAATTATAGACGTGATATAATCAACAATGATTAATCACGAACATACTTTATAATAACAACTCGAGTTCGAGTTAGAAAACTTGTCTGTACCGTCGATTACTGCTACGCAATTTAAGTTAATCGCTTTATTGAAAAGACCTAACAGTTATAAGATTGATCTTTCAATTAGCATAACATACCATATAAGTAAACTATCTAACATTTAAATACATAGTCAAATATTAGATAACCTTAACACTATACATACACAAGTCTAATCCTAGCACACATCGAGTCTTTAATAGTATTCAATATAGTATACTGACTGGTTTCCCACAAACAACTAACAAATTAATTTCCGTCTAGTGTACACTATTTTCATAGTGAGTTAGATCGGTTACTAATTCGTAGATCCCTTCCTCATATGAAGGAGTCTTTTAGCCCAGCTACTATACATCAACCATTAAAGGGTACGATTGCACTACCTTAGACTTAACACTTACTCGTTCATTTATAAGTTTCTTATTATGACTTGGTAACTATTTATGATTTCAAAAGACTGCATACATCATTTCAGTAAGCTGAAACCAAACTGTCTTCCTTTTCTAACAATTTCAGTTTTCCATTTCAGTACCTTGAAATTGTTCATTTCAGGAAGCTGAAATACACTATTTACGAAAATATCAAATCATCTTATTATTTTTCTATCCTTTGGTCAAACACATATCCATATATTTCATACACAAAAATAATTTTCTGGAATTTTTCAACTCCCTTAAGTATTTTTCAAAAATTCATTTCTAGTTAATTCCTTAACAAATTAGCTACCTCATTCTTAACTCCAAAAATTCTCAACTCTTGGCAAGATCTTACACATGTTAACGTGGACTTACAGTTTAAATTTCGTGGCCATCGGAGTTATACAACTCCGGTTATATCAATTTCTGTTAGAAAAATACAAATATTAAAATAGTCATAACTTGCTCAATTTAAATCGAAATGAACTTATTTTCGGACACAAGCTAGTTTATAACATATATTTTAATATCCCATAAGACCTGATTTTATTTCATAACTGAAGTGGCCAAAACAACCCCTTAAATTTCCGGACAGCCTACTCTTTAGCCTTTTTCAGATTTTACTTCATTTACTCAAATCAGTCCACACAAAAATCTATAACTCCTTTTTAAGAGATTCTACTTGAAAAAGTTAGAAGACTTATATATCTATCTCCAGAAATTGACCACACTCAAAAATTTGAAATATAATAGGAGATATGGTCGTTTGAATTTCATACTTCGTTTTTACAAAAATTTAATTTTTCATACTTGATGATTTCTAAGAAAACTTTCATATTCCCATCTAATAACCAACATAATCCATCATCAAACATCATAACACAAACTAATACCAAATATATTCATGGATATATCATAATCCATGATCTATTTCAACAATCTATCACAAAATCCAAGCAAAACACAAGTAAAGTTAAGAAATATTAGGTTTTCTACTTTTGAAAAACTTATTTCCTATTTCATACTTTAGATCCAACTTTTGATCCTTAAAAGGTTTAGATCTAAACATGAAACACTAATAAACATATAGATCTAAAGTTTTAAACCTTAAGTTCATAGTTTTACAAAATCAAAACTTAAATCAATTAAAGAAGAAAATTGATTATATAAGTAGAAATTCTTTATTATACCTTAGCTTCTTCATTCCTATCTTCTTCCCAAGATTGATTAGAGATCTATGGAACTATATAAAACTCTTCCTCTTTCTCTCCTATAGTGGCCTAACCTTGGCACTCTATCTCTCTCTCTTGCTTGCTTAAACAAAATGATACAAATGAGAAGAGAGAGAAGATAAAATGATTTTGTTGTTTTGTAGAAATGAAGAGATATACAGTATATCTCTTATTATTATTATTATTATTATTACTTTCGGCTATCTCGTCTGGTTCTAACTCAATAATGTGGTTTGGGTCTTTCACATATTTACGAAGCACGGATATGTGAAAAACGTTATGAACACGAGACATGCTTGGAGGTAAGGCGAGTCTATAGGCCACATTTCCTACTCGGTCAAGGATTTCAAATGGACCAATGAATCGTGGGTTGAGCTTTCCTCTCTTTCCAGATCTCGTAACTCCTTTTCATGGAGCAACACGTAACAATACATGATCTCCGACATTAAACTCCACGTTCTTTCAATGAAGATCATCATAACTCTTTTGTCAATCTTGTGCAGTTTGTATACGTTGTCGGATCATTTGAATCTTTTTCGTAGTCATACGTACTAACTCCGGTCCCAACAATGTTGCTTCATCCACCTCGTTCCAGTATACAGGAGAGCGATATTTTCGTCCATACAACGCCTTGAATGGAGCCATGTCTATACTTGCCTGATAACTATTGTTATACGAGAAATCCACCAATGGTAAATACTTGTCCCAACTCCCTTTGAAGTATATAACACAAAGTCTCAATAGATCTTCAAGAGTTTGAATAGTCCTTTTCGATTGTCCGTCCGGTTGAGGATGATATGCCGAACTGAATCGTAAATCCGTGCTCATAGCTTTCTGTAAGCTAACCCAAAATCGTGAAGTAAATCTTGGGTCACGATCCAAAACTATAGATACTGGCATGCCATGCAATCTCACAATCTCATTTACGTACATACGAGCAAGACGTTCCAGTGAATAAGTCTCTTGTATAGGCAAGAAATGAGCCGACTTGGTTAATCTATCTACAATAACCCAAATCGCATCTATGCTTCGAGAAACCTAGGGAAGTCCCGTAACAAAATCCATGGTAATGTGTTCCCACTTCCACTTTGGAATCTCAAGTGGTTGCAATGGACCGTTTGGCACTTGATGCTCCGCCTTGACACGTTGACACGTTAAACACCTCGAGATGAACTCCGCGATCTCTCTCTTCATATTGCTCCACCAAAATGTATGTCGAAGATCATGATACATTTTGTTACTTCCAGGATGGATTGCAAACGGTGTGTTGTGTGCCTCCATTATAATTCTATACTTCAAGTCAGAATCGTTAGGAACACAAAATCTGGAGTTAACTCAAAGTATTCCTTCTTCATCAATCCTTGCTTCTGGAAATAGTACCTTCTTGTACCTTCTTCCTCATATTCATCAGCTCCGGGTTTGTAGCTTGAGCAGCTTTAACTTTATCAATTAAAGCTGGGTCTACGCGTATACTTGACATCATCGCATGGGTCCCGAGTCTTGAACTCTATCTCCATCTTTTATAAATCACACAAAATAGGCCTTGACAGCATCGCATTCATTCCCGCATATAATATTCTACTCAACGCGTCAGCTACCATGTTCGCTTTTCCAATATGGTATTGGATGGTATGATCGTAATCTTTCAAAAGCTCAAGCCAACGTCGTTGCCGCATGTTGAGTTCCTTCTGGATAAAGAAATATTTAAGGCTCTTATGATCCTTATAAATCTCCACTTTCTCCCCATACAGGTAGTGTCTCCAAATCTTCAACGCGAAAACGACTGCTGCCAACTCTAGATCATGAGTAGGATAATTCCTCTCATATTCTTTGAGTTGTCGCGAGGCACAGGCTATGACTTTCCCATGTTACATGAGAACACATCCTAACCCTTTGCCCGAAGCATCGCTGTAGATAACAAATGTGGCGCCCCCAGAATAGGTCCATTCAACCCAACCCATTCTGAGTCGCCAAATACATGGTACAGAATTCAAATACAAACTTTATATCATACGGTCGTGTAAAATACGACCACACAACTGTGAGTCTCAATACAAATATGTAGAAAATATTAAGATTCAAACTAAGTCCTCATTACAATTATTATTACACTATTTATCAGAAATAGTGAGGACTACTACTGCTCTAACTCGGACCATCACTCTGTCCCCCGACTAGTCCCCGCAACATTCTCATTTCCTGAAGAGGACAACAGATGAAAAGGGTGAGCTCAACTAGCTTAGTAAAGAATATTATGACTAAGATAATGGAAAATAAATTATCGTTAGCCTTCAACGGTTCAGATAAAATATTATTGACAACATGTTTTAGATCAATATTCGCAGCGGAAATAACCGTTCATCATCAATATTTTATCCCTGTAACATCAATCAATATCCATCTCATCAAATATTCATCTTTGCACTACAGGCCAAAGATATTCATTTGTATCATCAGTGGTCATGTTCATCTCAACACCTGTCATCTTTGCACTACAGGCCAAAGATATTCATCAGGTAATCATTCATCTTTGCTCTACAGGCCAAAGATATTCAGTTACATCACCTTTTAGGACTGAGGATGATGAAAAACATTTTAAAGAACGAATCCAGTGAGATAAAAGACAAAGATTAGGGATTCGTCATTTAGTTTATCCAAATTCAAGAATAATCCATAATAATACTTTGTGAAGCAAAATTCAAGAATAAAGCCCAAAACTTGGATACAATCAAAGATAGTAACCTTAACAGACAATTTGGACAAATAGAAGAAAAATAAATTTTCCCGTGAATAGTGCCGTATACGTGAATAGTAACCCCGACGGAAAAAATAAGAATTTCAACATAAAATCCATGACAATATTTCTGTATAATGATATTGAAAAGAATAACATCATTTACGAAAGAAATAACATCCCTTACCTCAAAAGAACAGTATCTCTGACTGGAATATCGGATATAATACCGACGGAAGCTTGTACTGAATAGTAATACTCAAAGTATTGAAATACTCACAAAAATACGCTCGATATTATAGAGAGAGAAAACTTATGATTCTGGTGTGATTTTTAATTCTAACCTAAGCACCCTATTTATAGGAAAAGCTTAGGATGCCAAAGGAGACTAAATGAATAAAATAATATATATTTTTTCAAAATTTCCGCCGCCTAGCGGCTAAATTTTTTTCCAACAAAAGTGGGGCCCGCCCATAAAAAAAAAATATTTTCTGAAACTTCAATAATTCATAACAAATAACTCCTTTGTCAGAAAAATACAAATTCTATGTCCTTCCATAGGAAATTTAATTCTCTACAACTTTGCAGAAGAAAGTTTTTCCAAATTCCAAACATAAATTATCCGAAATCCATAAACAGATGATTTCTCACACCAAAATATTGATAAAAACTCATCAGCGCCAATTCCTTCTTTAATATCCACAAAATAAATATTTCCTTATCATATAAATCAATAATTAATTATTCACAAATAATATTATAGAACTACAATATTAACAACCAGGTCGTTCCCAGGACAGAGGGGGCCTTCCGATAAGGACTTCTCCTTACTGGCGCGCAATTAAATAACCCCTCCTAGACAGAACTTCCTTAGACATTGTCAATAATGCTATCTAATAATATTATTCAAATAATATGAATTATTGAGTTGATAACGTGAAATACTGTGCAACGACAATTATTGAATCAATACTACAAAATATCAACTGTAGCCATTATTGAATCAATCATAAAAAAATAGCAACGTAACAATTATTGAGTCAATAAAATATCAATGCAGCAATTATTGAGTCAATAATATAAAATATCAACGTAGCAATTATTGAGTCAATAATATAAAATATTGAACAGTAAATACTGTAACAATAATTGAGTAGGTTCCTTCCCACGTAAGACTCAATAATTCGAAATACTGTGCAATACCGTGTGCTACTGCGTACCACCGCGTACTGTATTTTAACCACCGGGTATTTCAACAGTACTAACGGTAACAACTACGCCGTTTATCTTGTAAAAAAGTTATTTCTGTCGCTTTCTATATCCGACAGTTATTCCGTTGTGGGGGCCCACAAATAGCTGCGCCGTCGTACGAATATTCCCCGACAACAAGAATATTCCACGACCAAACGAATATTCCCCGACAACAAGAATATTTTATAACCACTTGCTCATTTTAAAAATGTTTGCACATTTCACCCATAACTTTCATATTTATCAAATCAACACCTTACTATTTCGAAATAATATATAAAGAAAATTAAACCTTTATTCATAAAAGTTGGGGTCTTACAACAAATCCATCCGAACCAGATGATATTGTCAGAACAGGTGCCGAGATGAGTCTCCTCTTGAGCTCTTGAAAGCTCTTCTCGCATTCCTCGTTCCATACAAATTTTGTATCTTTCCGAGTCAGCTGAGTTAATGGAGTAGCGATTCGGGAAAATCCTTCCTTGAATCTCCGATAATAACCAACTAAACCCAGAAAGCTACATAATTTGGTCACCGACTTCGGTTGCTCCCAACTTTGTAATGCTTCAATCTTCGCCGGGTCAACAGATACCCCACGTTTTGGTACCACGTGCCCAAGGAATGCTACCTCCTCAAACCAGAACTCGCATTTCTTCAGCTTGGCATATAGCTTATTTTCACGAAGCTTTTGAAGTACCAGCTTCAAGTGGTGCTCATGATCTTCACGGCTTTTGGAATAGATGAGGATGTCATCAATAATGACAACCACGAACTGATCCAAATATTCCTTGAATACACGGTACATCATATCCATAAAAGCAGTAGTAGCATTAGTTAATCCAAAAGACATGACTAAGAATTCATAATGCCATTATCGAGTTCTGAAAGCAGACTTCAGAATATCCTCAGTTTTAATCTTCAGCTGATGATATCCAGAACGAAGATCGATCTTTGAGAAAAATTTTGCTCCTTGCAACTGGTCGAACAGGTCATCAATGCGAGGCAACGGATACCTATTCTTGACGGTGACATGGTTCAACTCCCGATAGTCAATACAATGTCTCATACTTCTGTCTTTCTTCTTTACGAATAAAACAGGAGCACCCCAAGGAGATGTACTAGGACGAATGAAACCAGTGTCTAACAACTCCTGTAGTTGGACCTTTAAGTCCTAAAGTTGAATAGGAGTCATTCGATATGGGGTTTTAGAAATGGGTTTTGTACCTTCAAGATCAATAAAGAATCCAACTTCACGTTCTAGGGGTAGACCAGGAAGTTCTTCGGAAAATACATCAGGAAACTCATTAACAATAGAAATATCATTCAAACCTGACGTATTCTGGTTTAAATTAGCGAAATGGGCTAAGAAAACTTGACATCCGTTTTTCAATAAACGAATAGCTTTATGACTTGAAATGACGTTGATTGATTTTAATAGTTTGGTTGTTTGGATTCGCACAACAGGTTGATTAAGAATATGAAAACTAACAACCTTACGAAAATAATCAATTTTGACATGATAAGTGGTTAACCAGTCAATTCCTAAAATCAGGTCAAATGCAAGTATTTTCAAAGATATAAGATCAACAGGTAGGGTGAGGGTACCAATTTGAATCAAACAAGATTTGTAAACTGTGGATGTAACAAAGGTTTCTCCCAACGGAGTTTCAATAGATAAGTCAAAGTCTAATTTCTCAGGTGTCAAGTTCAAACGTTGAGCACAAGCAGGTAAAATAAGCACCGGTATCTAATAAAGTGTAAACTTCGCAAGAGTTTATTGTCAGCTTACCGATAATAACCTCGTTCGGGTTCCTTGTTTGTTGGGCAGTCACGACAAAAGCTCTTATAGGAACCACCGATTTTGACTTGTCCGGAACAACCTTAAGAATCACCACCCCCGCTGGACATAGTTTTGGTACAGGACACACTCAAGCTATATGTCCTTCCTTTCTACAGCTATAGCACACCTTGGATTGTTGTGTGCAGTTGAGACTGATATGTCCCTCTTCTCCGCATTTATAACATACGACCCTAGAAACAGTTGTTGATGTTGGTGCCGACGTCTTCACGTTGTCATTGTTGTACCTTCTTTTCTTGAAATCTCCCCCCGACTCACTTCTTTTATTATCATGGCCACGATTACCACCAGAGTGGTTACCGCTTCTGTCATGATACTTTCCTCCCCGCTGGTTGTCATTGCTCCGATGACTGCTACCACCGGTACGACCCTGGTTATGGTCCCTTGGTTGAACCGACTCATTATCTCGTTCTAATAACTGGACCCTGTTCACTACATCCGAATATAGAGAAAATCTGTGAGAAATGAGGTATTGATGAATTTCTGGTTTCAAACCTCTTAGAAACATCCGCGTCATACGTTCCCCATTCTCCAGCAAATGAGGTGCAAACAGGGATAACTCTGCGAACTTAGCCTTGTACTGGGACACCGTCATGTTGTTCTGTTCCAGTCTGAGAAACTCTACCTCTTTCATGTCACGAACACTTTCTGAAAAGTACTTGTCATTGAACAGTTTCTGAGATGCCTCCCAAGACATCTTGAGTGCGGCAAGCTGGGTACGCTTCACAGATTTCCACTAGTAATCTGCCTCTCCACGGAACATAAAGGTGGCGAATGAAACCTTCTGTTCCTCCATGCATCCCAAGACATCAAATATTTTGGTAATTTGCTTAATCTAATTTTCTGCCTTGATTGGATATGGCTTTCCCAGAAACTCTGGTGGTCCCAACTATTTGAACTACTTGGCAGTGACAAGCCGCTAGTTGCTACTATTTTCACTTGTATTTTGCACACAAGTCTCCCTCGTCTGGCTTTGCATGAACTGCAAAAAGCTCCTAAACATCCCATCATTCATCGTTTCTTTGGTAGTGTTGTTTACAGGAGGAATATTGCCTTCCTGTTGTACGTTCTCCTGGTTTGTGATTAAAGGTGTCTCAACGGTCTCATTCACTCTATTATTAACATTTCCAGCTGCCATTCTCAAATACTATCATAAAACAAGGGTTAACTAAACAAATTATCATATCACATATCAACCCTATATTCCGAATGACCAATTAAATACCAAATAAGCTTAGGTAGGACACCCTAGTGAAGGATTTACTCTTTTCTCCCCTCCTAGTTCTAATCCCAGAGCTCCGCCAAAGATCATATCTCTAAGCTCTGATACCAACTGTGACGCCCCCAAAATAGGTTCAATACTCAACCCATTCTGAGTCACCAAATACATGGTACAGAATTCAAATACAATCTTTTATAACATATTGTCGTGCAAAATACGACCACACAACTGTGAGTTTCAATACAAATCGTATATAATACGAAGTATAAACACTCAAATTCATTCCTTATTCATTATAATTATTGTCCCGCTATTTTATAGAATAGTGAGGACTTCTACCGATCTAACTCTGATTATCACACTATTCCCCGACTAGTCCCTGCGATACTATCATTTTCTGAAGAGAACAATGGAAGAAAAGAGTGAGCTCAACTAGCCCAGTAAAGAATATTATAACTAAGATAATGAAAAACAAATTATCATTAGCCTTCAATAAATCAGATAAAATATTATGGACAATAAGTTTTAGATCAATATTCGCAGCGGAAATAACAATTCATTAGAAGAGTTAAGTAGAGAATGATGTCTACTATCTTCTTTAATTTAAAAGTCCATCATTAATATTTTATCCCTGTAACATCAATCAATATACATCTCGAATCAAATATTCATCTTTTGCACTACGGGCCAAAGATATTCATTTGTATCACCAGTTGGTCATGTTCATCTCAACACCTGTCCATCTTTGCACTACAGGCCAAAGATATTTATCAGGTAATCATTCATCTTTGCACTACAGGCCAAAGATATTCATCAAGTAATCATTCATCTTTGCATTACAGGCCAAAGATATTCAGTTATATCACCATTTAGGACTGAGGATGATGAAAAACAATACGAATAACGAATACAGTGAGATAAAGGACAAATATTAGAGAATTTATCCAGAGTTCAAGAATGAAGATCAAAACCTGGATCCAATCAAAGATGATTTGGAAGAAAAAAGATATTTTTTTTATCGTGAATAGTATCTTGTGAATAGTAACTCGTGAATAGTAACTCGACATGAAAAGATAAAAGTTTCACAAGAAAGTTCAGACCAATATTCCAATGAAATGATATTAAATGAAGCGCAAAACTTAAGGAATTTCTGATCATTTTAGGAATTATAGAAGCAATACTTACCGTAGTAAGTTTAGAGTTAGGAATCTGAAAAGAAACAATATAAGAAACTGCAAATAGATTTTCACCCGTCAGGCGGTAGTCCGCACAGACAGAGCATTTCCACAATTTAATAACAAATAAATACGAAGGGTTATTCACCAGGCATGCGGTAGTCCGCGTAGACATGTTATTCCTACAGAGTAATAAAAAATAGAATAACAAAAGGATTTCACCATGCATGCGGTAGTCCGCGTAGACAGGTTATTGCAACAGAATAATAAAGAATGGAATAACAACCATTACGAGTAATGAAAAAAAATAACTCTCTTCATAAATACGAAAGAAATAATACCCCTTACCTTAATAAAAATTTGGAGACTGCACTAGTGTAATAGCAGAATACTCTTCTTCTTTCTCTCTTACTCTCTCTATACTTTCTCTTTCTATAGCTTTAGTGAATTGGTGAGAAATAATGAAGAAATGAGTTTCTATTTATAGGCTTGGCAGAGTAAGGGTAAAATAATCTTTTCGTCATAATTTATGACATCATCGCTTACATCATCAATCCTATGACATCATTGCTTACCTCATCGTTTCGATGACATCATTGCTTACCTCATCGTTCTGATGACATCATTGCTTACATCATAAGAATTCAAATTCAATTTATTCTCTTCCACTTCATTTTACTTTTATACCATGAATTTACTATAATAAAGTTACCATTCAAATTATAAAAATCATACTATTATAAAATCACATCATACTACTATAATGTAATATTATAATAATATATTTGAATTAATTATTTTATCAGAAAAGATAAAATACCAACTTTCAACAAATGTCACATGCTAAAAATTCCTCCGTTTAAATCCACATTAAATAAATATTTCCTTATCATATATTAATTATTCACAAATAATATTACAGAACTACAATATTGACAACCAAGTCGTTTCCAGAAAAGAGGGAGCCTTCCGATAAGGATTTTTCTTTATTGACGTGCAATTAACTAACCCCTTTCCTAGACAGAACTTTCTTAGACATTTTCAATAATGCTATCTAATAATATTATTCAAATAATATGAATTATTGATTTGATAATTTGAAATACTGTGCAATGATAATTATTGAATCACTAATATAAAATATCCACGTAGCAATTATTGAATCAATAAAATAAAAAATTGAACAGTAATTATCGTAACAATTATTGAGTAGTGATTTTTTACGTAAGAATCATTATTTAGAATTTACTGTGCAATACCGTGTGCTACTGTGCAACACCGCGTATTACTATATTTTAACCACCGGGTATTTCAATAGTTTTAACGGTAAAAGTTTTACGGTTATTTTTGTAAAAAGGTTATTTCTGTCGTTTTCTATATCCGACATTCATTTCTTTGTGGGGTCCACCAATGACTGCGCCGTCGTACGAATATTCTCCGATAAAAAGAATATTCCTCGACCAAACGAATATTCCCCGACACAACGAATATTTTATAACCACTTGCTTACTTTGTAAAATTTGCATATCTCATCCATAACTTATCACATTTATCAAATCAACACCTTACTATCCCAAAATAATATATAAAGAATATTAAATCTTTATTCATTAAAGTTGGGGTCTTACAACCACCCCTTCATATGAAATTTCGTCCTCAAAATTGACGTACGTACCTGGTATGTCAAAAAGGTGAGCATACCTCGCTTTTATTTCCGATTCTAACTCCAAGGTCATTTCCTCGATATTATGGTTCCTCCACAAAACTCTAACTTGAGGTATAACCTTTGAGCGTAGGATATGTTCTTTCCTATCCAAGATCTTGACAGATACCTCCTCGTATGTTAAATCTTCGGCTATCTCGTCTGGTTCTAACTCAATAATGTGGTTTGGGACTTTCACATATTTACGAAGTATGGATGTGTGAAAAACGTTATGAACACGAGACATGCTTGGAGGTAAGGCGAGTCTATAGGCACATTTCCTACTCGGTCAAGGATTTCAAATGGACTAATGAATCGTGGGTTGAGCTTTCCTCTCTTTTCGAATCTCATAACTCCTTCCCATGGAGCAACACGTAACAATATATGATCTCCGACATTAAACTCCACGTCCCTTCGATGAAGATCAGCATAACTCTTTTGTCGATCTTGTGCAGTTTGTATACGTTGTCGGATCATTTGAATCTTTTTCGTATTCATACGTACTAACTCCAGTCCCAACAATGTTGCTTCACCCACCTCGTCCCAGCATATAGAAGAACGACATTTTCTTCCATACAACGCCTCGAACGGAGTCATGCCTATACTTGCCTGATAACTATTGTTGTAGGAGAATTCCACCAATGGTAAATACTTGTCTCAACTCCCTTTGAAGTCTAGAACACAAAGTCTCAATAGATCTTTAAGAGTTTGAATAGTCCTTCCCGATTGTTCGTCCGTTTGAGGATGGTATTGGATAGTATCTTCAAGGAGATGTACTAGGACGAATGAAACCACTGTCTAACAACTCCTGTAGTTGGACCTTTAACTCCTGAAATTCAATAGGAGCCATTCGATATGGGGTTTTAGAAATGAGTTTTGTACCGGGTTCAAGGTCAATAAAGAATTCAACTTCACGTTCTAGGGGTAAACCAGGAAGTTCTTCGGGAAATACATCAGGAAACTCATTAACAATAGAAATATCATTCAAACCTGACGTATTCTAGTTTAAATCAGTGACATGGGCTAAGAAAGCTTGACATCCGTTTTTCAATAAACGAATAGCTTTATTACTTGAAATGACGTTGATTGATTTTAATGGTTTGGTTGTTTGGATTCGCACAACAGGTTGATTAGGAATATGAAAACTAACAACCTTACAAAAATAATCAATTTTGGCATGATAAGTGGTTAACCAGTCAATTCCTAAAATCACGTCAAATGTAACTATTTTCAAAGATATAAGATCAACAGGTAAGGTGAGGGTACCAATTTGAATCAAACAAGATTTGTAAACTATGAATGTAACAAAGGTTTCTCCCAACGGAGTTTCAATAGATAAGGCAAAGTCTAATTTCTTAGGTTTCAAGTTCAAACGTTGAGCACAAGCAGGTGAAATAAAAGAATGGGTAGCACCGGTATCTAATAAAGTGTAAACTTCGAAAAAGTTTAGGATTAGCTTACCCGTGATCACCTCGTTCGGGTTCCTCGCGTTTTGGGCTATCACGACAAACGCTCTTTCAGGAACCACCGATTTTGACTTGTCCGGAACAGCCTTTGGAATCACCACCCCCGCTGGACTTGGTTTCGCTACAGGACAATCTTGAGCTATATCACATTCCTTTCCACAGTTATAACACACCTTGAATAGTTGTAGGCAGTTTGGAATGATGTGTCCCTCTTGTCCACATTTATAGCATACGACCGGTGGTCATTCTCCTCGCCTAGAAACAGTTGATGTTGGTGCTAACGTCTTCACGTTGTCATTGTTGTACCTTCTCTTTTTAAAATCTCCCCCCGACTCTCTTCTTCTATTATCATGGCCACGATTACCACTGGAGTGGTTACCGCTTCTGTCATGATACTTTCCTCCCCGCTGGTTGTTATTGCTCCGATGACTGTTGCCACCGGTACGACCCTGGTTGTGGTCCCTTGGTTGAACAGACTCATTATTTTGCTCTAATAATTGAGCCCTATTGACAACATCTGAATATAGAGAAAATTTGTGAGAAATGAGGTATTGACGAACTTCAGGTTTTAAACCTCTCAGAAACATCCGCATCATACGTTCCTCATTCTCCACCAAATGAGATGCAAACCGGGATAACTCTGTGAACTTAGTCTCGTACTGGGACACTGTCATGTTGTTCTATTCCAGTCTGATAAACTCTACCTCTTTCATGTGACAAATACTTTTTGGAAAGTACTTGTCATTGAACAGTTTCTGGAATGCCTCCCAAGACATCTTGAGTGCGGCAGGCTGGGTACGCTTCACAGATTCCCACCAGTAATCTGCCTCTCAACGGAACATAAAGGTGGCGAATGGAACCTTCTGTTCCTCTGTGCAACCCAAGACATCAAATATCTTGGTAATTTGCTTAACCCACGTTTTCGCCTTGATTGGATCTGGCTTTCCCAAAAACACTGGTGGTCCCAACTCTTTAAACTGCTTGGCAGTGACAAGCCGCGAGTTGTTATTATTTCCACCTGTATTTTGCACACAAGTCTCCTCTTCTGATTTTGCATGAACTGCAAAAAGCTTCTAAACATCACATCGTTCATCGTCTGATCAGTGGTGTTGTTTATAGGAGGAACATTGCCTTCCTGTTGCACGTTCTCTTGGCTGGTGATTAAAGGTGTCTCAACGGTCTCATTCACTCCATTGTTAACAGTTTCAGCTGGCATTCTCAAATACTGCCACAAAAAAGGGTTAATTAAACAAATTAACATATCACATATTAACCCTATGCTCCGTCAGACCAATGAAATACCAGATAAGCTTAGGTATGACACACTAGTGAAGGATTTACTCGTCTCTTCCTTCCTAGTTCTATTCCCCGATCTCCGCCAGAGACCATATCCCTAAGCTCTGATACCAACTGTGACACCCCTAGAATAGGTCCAGTCAACCCAACCCATTTTGAGTCGCCAAACACATAGTACAGAATCCAAATATAAACTTTTATATCAAAAGGTCGTGAGCAGGACGACCATACAAGCTGTGAGTGTCAATACATATGTAGAAAATATAAACACTCAAACTGAGTCCTCATTATAGTTATTATCACACTATTTTATAAAAATAGTGAGGACTACTAATGCTCTACTCTGACCATCACTCTGTCCCCCGACTAGTCCCTGCGACATTCTCATTTCCTGAAGAGGACAATAAAATAAAAGGCTGAGCTCAACTAGCCCAAGAAAGAATATTATGACTAAGATAATGGAAAATAAATTATCATTAGTCTTTAACAAATCAGATAAAATATGATGGACAACAAATTTTAGATCAACAACTGCAGCGGAAATAACAATTTATCAGAAGAATTAAGTAAAAAAGGATGTCTACTATCTTCTATGATTTAAAAGTCCATCATCAATATTTTATCCCTATCAATCAATATATATCTCAAATCAAATAGTCATCTTTACACTACGGGCCAAAGATATTCATTTGTATCACCGATCATGTTCATCTCAACACCTGTCCATCTTTGCACTACGGGCCAAAGATATTCATCGGGTAATCATTCATCTGTGCACTACAGGCCAAAGATATTCATTAAGTAATCATTCATCTTTGCACTACAGGCCAAAGATATTCATTAAGTAATCATTCATCTTTGCACTACAGGCCAAAGATATTCAGTTATATCCCCATTTAGGACTGAGGATGATGAAAAATATTTTAAAGAACGAATTCAGCGAGATAAAGGACAACAATTAGGGATTCGTAAATCAGTTTATCCAAGTTCAAAAATACCTCATAATAATCATTTGTGGAGCAAAATTCAAGAATAAAATTCAAAACATAGATCCAATCAAAGATAGGAACCATAACAGACAACTTGGACAAAGAAAAGAATTTTTTTTTGTGAATAGTATCGTATTCGTGAATAGTGTCGTATACCTGAATAGTGCCGTATACGTGAATAGTAATCCCGACATGAAAAGGTAAAAATTTCATAATAAAATTCATACCAATATTTTGGTGTAATGAAATTGAAAGAAATAACATAATTTACTTGAAAAATAACATCCCTTACTTCAAAAGAATAGTACTTCTGACTGGAATATCAGATATAATGCTGAAGAAAACTTGCACTGTATAGCAACACTCAAAGTATCGAAATACTCACAAAAATACGCTCGATATTATAGAGAAAGAAACTTCTGATTCTGGTGTGATTTTTAATTCTAACTAAGCACCCTATTTATAGGAAAATGCTTAGAACGCCAAAGTAGAAAATTTAATAAAATATTATTATTATTGTTATTATTTCACAGCACACCATTGACCACACTCATCAGCACTCCACAAGTGGGGCCCACCACACACCTAAAACATTTTTCTTTAAAAAAATATTTATAACTCAAAAATCAATTCAGACCCAATATTCTAGAACTTCAATAATTCATAATCAATAGCCCTTTTATTAGAAAAATATGAACCTAATGTCCATTCCATATAAAATTTAATTCTCTACAACTTTGTAGAAGAAAGTTTTTTCAAATTCCGAACGAAAAATGACCGAAATTTATATACGGACGAACTTGCTAGGCTATAATCAAATTTTAGTCAAAAATTGGGGCCCACCAACATATGTAACATGTTTTTTGTAACAAAAATACTCCGGACCCAATTTGCTCTCTTTCTCCTCATTTTATTCATATATCGTGCATTCATTGTAAAAATATCACCATTATTATATTATTATATTATTACATCATACACTTATAGTGTAATATTACAATAATATATTTGAATGAATTATTTTATCGAAGAAGATAAAATATCAACTCTCAATAATTGTTTCTTTAAAAATTCCTCCATTAAATAAATATTTTCTTATCATTTTTATCAATAATTAATTATTCACAAATAATATTACAGAATCACAATAATGACAACTAGGTTGTTCCCAAGAAAGAGGGGGCCTTCCGATAAGGATTTCTCCTTACTGACGCGCAATTACCTAACCCCTTTCCTAGACAGAACTTCCTAGACATTGCCAATAATGTTGTCTAATAATGTTATTCAAATAATGTGAATTATTAATTTGATAATGTAAAATACTGTGCAGTGACAATTATTGAATCAACAATAATATAAAATACTGTGCAATACCTGTGTGCTACTGTGCAACAACGCGTATTACTTTATTTTAACCACCAGGTATTTCAACAGTGTTAACGGTAACCGTTACGCCGTTATTTATAGAAAATTTATTCTTGTCGTTTTTTTCATCCGACAGTTTTCCGTTATGGGGTCCACTCGTACGAATATTCCCCGACAACAATGAATATTTTATAACCACTTGCTTATTTTAAAATATTTGCGCATATTACCCATAACTTACCACATTTATCCAATCAACCCATTACTATTCAAAATAATATACAGAGGAAATTCAATTTTATTCATAAAAAGTTGGGGTCTTACACACAGTTCCTACTCGGTCGAGGATTTCAAGTGGACCAATAAATCATGGGTTGAGCTTTCTTCTCTTTCTAAATCTCATAACTCATTTCCATGGAGCAACACGCAACAATACATGGTCTCCGACATTAAATTTCACGTCCCCTTCGATGAAGATCAGCATAACTTTTTTGTCGATCTCGTGCTGTTTGTATACGTTGCCAGATCATTTGAATCTTTTCTGTAGTCATACGTACTAACTCCGGTCCCAACAATAATGCTTCACCCACCTCGTCCCAACATACTGGAGAACGACATTTTTGTCCATACAACGCCTCGAATGATGCCATGCCTATACTTGCCTGATAGCTGTTGTTGTAGGAGAATTCCACTAATGGTAAGTACTTATCCTAACTTCCTTTAAAGTCTAGAACACAGAGTCTCAATAGATCTTCAAGTGTTTAAATAGTCCTTTCTGATTGCCCGTCCGTCTGAGGATGATATGCGGAACTGAATTGTTAATCGGTGCCCATAGCTTTCTGCAAGCTGACCCAAAATCGTGAAGTGAATCTTTGGTCTCGATCAGAAACTTTGGATACTGGCATACCATAAAGTCTTACAATCTCATTTATATACATACAAGCAAGACGTTCAGGTGAATAAGTTTCTCGTATAAGCAAGAAATAAGCAAACTTGGTTAATCTATCAATAATAACCTAAATTGCATCTATGCCTTGAGAAACGTTGCTAATACCCGTAACAAAATCAATGTTAATGTGTTCCCACTTCCATTTTGGAATCTCAAGTGGTTGCAATGGACCCTTTGGCACTTGATGCTCTACCTTGACACGTTAACATGTTACACACCTCGAGATAAACTCCGTGATCTCTCTCTTTATATTGTTCCACCAAAATGTTTGTCGAAGATCATGATACATTTTGGTACTTCCAAGATGGATTGCAAACGGTGTGTTGTATGCTTCCATCATGATTTTATACTTCAATTCAGAGTCATTATGAACACAAAGTCTGGAGTTGACTCGAAATATTCATTCTTCATCGATTCTTGCTTCTGGAATAGCACCTTCTTGCACCTTCTTCTTCATATTCATCAGCTTCGGGTCTGTAGCTTGAGCATCTTTAACTATATCGATTAAAGCTGGTTCTACGCATATATTTACCTCTTCACGTGGGTCCCTGGAGTCTTTAACTCTATCTCCATCCTTTGTAAGTCATACAAAATGGGTCTTTGTGTTCACAACATCGCACTCATTCCTGCATATGATCTTCTACTCAATACGTCTAGCTACCACATTCGCTTTTCTAGGATGGTATTGGATGGTATGATCGTAATCTTTCAACAGCTCAAACCAACGTCGTTGCCGCATGTTGAGTTCATTTTGAGTGAAGAAATATTTAAAGCTCTTATGATCCGTATAGATCTCCACTTTCTCCCCATACAGGTAGTGTCTCCAGATATTCAATGCGAAAACGACAGTTGCCAACTCTAGATCATGAGTAGGATAATTCCTCTCATATTCTTTGAGTTGTCGTGGCATAGGCTATGACTTTCCTATGTTGCATGAGAACACATCCTAACCCTTTACCTAACGCATCGCTGTAGATGACAAATCCATCCGAACTAGATGGTATTGTCAGAACATGTGCCGAAATGAGTCTCCTCTTGAGTTCCTGGAAACACTTCTCACATTCCTCACTCCATTCGAATTTTGTATCTTTTCGAGTCAGCTGAGTTAATGGAGTAGCGATTTGAGAAAATTCTTCCACGAATCTCCGATAATAACCAGCTAAGCCCAGAAAGCTACGTATTTCGATTACTTACTTAGGTTGCTCCCAACTTTGTATTGCTTCAATCTTCGCCGGGTCAACCGATATTATATGTTTCGATACCACGTGCCCAAGGAATGCTACTTTCTCAAGCCAGAACTCGCATTTCTTTAACTTGGCATATAGCTTGTTTTCACGAAGCTTTTGGAGTATCAGCCTCAAGTGTTGCTCGTGATCTTCATGACTTTTGGAGTAAATGAGGATATCATCAATAAAGACAACCACAAAATGATCCAAATATTCCTTGAATATCCGGTTCATCATATCTATGAAAGCTGCAGGAGTATTAGTCAATCCAAAAGACATGACTAAGAAAATGCCCGTATCGAGTTCTGAAGGCAGTCTTTAGAATGTCATCAATTTTAATATTTAACTGATGATATCCAGAAAGAAGATCGATCTTTGAAAAGAATTTAGCACCTTGTAACTGGTCAAATAAGTCATCAATGCGAGGTAACGGATACTTATTTTTGATGGTGACATGGTTCAACTCTCGATAGTCAATACAAAGTCGCATACTCCCGTATTTCTTCTTTAGGAATAAAACAGGAGCACCCCAAGGCGTTGTACTAGGATGTATAAAATCAATGTCTAACAATTCCTGTAGTTGGACCTTTAACTCCTGAAGTTCAATAGAAGCCATTCGATATGGGGTTCTGGAAATGGGTTTTGTACCGGGTTCAAGGTCAATAAAAAATTAAACTTTATGTTCTGGGGGTAGGCCAGGAAGTTCTTAGGGAAATACGTCAGGAAATTTATTAATAACATAAATATCATTCAAATCTGAAGTATTCTCTTGTTTAAATCGGTGACAAGGGCTAAGAAAGTTTGACATCCGTTTTTTAATAAATGAATAGTTTTATGACTTGAAATGACAGTGATTGATTTTAGTGGTTTGGTTGTTTGAATTCGCATAAGAGGTTAGTTAGGAATATGAAAGCTAACAACCTTACGAAAATAATCAATATTAGCATGATGAGTGGTTAACCAGTCGATTCCTAAAATCACATCAAATGCAAGTATTTTCAAAAAGATGAGATCAACAGATAATGTGAGGGTACCAATTTAAATCAAACAACATTTGTAAACTGTGGATGTAACGAAAGTTTCTCCTAACGGAGTTTCAACAGATAAGTCAAAGTCTAATTTCTCAATGGTCAAGTTCAAACGTTGAGCACAAGTAGTTGAAATAAAAGAATGGGTAGAACCAGTAACTAATAAGGTATAGACTTTGCAAGAGTTTATGATTAGCTTACCCGTGATAACTTCGTTCGCGTTCCTCGCTTTTTGGTTGGTCACGACAAAAGCTCTCCCCTGAACCACCGACTTTGACTTGTCTGGGATAGCCTTTGGTGTCACCATTCCAGCTGAACTTGAATTCGCTATAGGGCACACCCGAGCTATGTGACCTTCCTTTTCGCAATTGTAGCACACCTTGGATTGTTGTGTGCAGTTTGGACTGATGTGTCCCTCTTGTCCGCATTTGTAACATACGACCGGTGGTCATTCCCATCCCCAGAAACGGTTGTTGGTGCTGGTGCTGCTGCCGATGTCTTTCCTTCATCATTATTGAATCTTCTCTTTTTGAAATTTACACCCGACTCATTTCTTCTATTATCTTGGCCATGATTACCACCGAAGTGGTTACCATTTTTGGCATGATAATTTCCTCCACGCTGGTTATCATTGTTCCGATGACTGTTGCCACCGATACGACTATGGTTATTGTCCTTTGGTTGAGCAGTCTCATTATCTCACTCCAATAATTGAGCCCTATTTGCAACATCTGAATACAAACAAAGTTTATGAGAAACTGAGGTATTGACGAATTTCAGGTTTCAAACCAGTCAAAAAACATTCGTGTCATTCGTTCCTCATTATCCACCAAATGGGATGCAAACCGAGATAATTCTGCAAACTTAACCTCGTATTGTGATACAGTCATATTGTTCTGTTCCAGTTTGATGAATTCCACCTCCTTCGTATGAAAAATACTTTCTAGAAAGTACTTGTCGCTGAACAATTCCGGGAATTTCTCCCAAGACATCTGAAGTGTGAAAAGCTGAGTACGTTTCACAGATTTCCACTAATAATCTGCCTCTCCACCAAACATAAAGGTAGCGAAGGGATCCTTTTGCTCCTCTGTGCATCCCAGGACATCAAATATTTTGGTGATTTGCTTAACCCAAGCTTCTGCCTTGAGCGGATCTGGTTTTATCAAAAACTCCGGCGGTCCCAACTCCTTGAATTGCTTGACAATGACATGCCGCGAGTTACCATTTTTTCTGTGACACCCCCAAATCCGGGTACTTCGTTTCCACAATATTTGGTGTTCACTTTCTAAAAAAACCATACATATACTCAATAATAAAGAATTTCAAAATAAATTACAACCTCATGATTAAATAAAATCTTCCTCATGAAAAAGGATTACAACTTTAGTCCAAAATTATCCCAGGTTTGCTAGCCTTAACATAACAAATAAGTGCAGAAATAAAATATCATAAACTAGTCTTGTTACAATCAAGATTGAAAACAACAAGTCTTCACTTGCTCATCTTTCCTTTCCCTTTACTTGTTGACGGTATGTCAACACTCTCGGCTTTAACTGCAAGGGTTATAAAATACGCAAGAGTGAGCAAACAAAAGCTCACTTGAAATATACAATGATATGCCATGACTGAATATCTTCAAGAGAGTTTGAATAACTTCACTTTCATCAAAATAAAGAATTGAATAATAATTCTTTAATCATATTTAAAATTCTAATATAGAATTTATCTGAGCATACGACCTTGAACTATGTCCTAGGTTATAAATATTTCTATTTAAACCTTTAACAGTCATTGACTATGGACCTTTAACTCGTACTTAGGGGGATCAGCCCTTCGTACCATGTATTGTGCACAAACATTCAACGCTTTCGCGTAGTAACCTCCCCTAATAAATAGGGTTGTTCATCTCAGTATTTGAGTACAAGTTCGCACCAAAGAAAGTTTGATTTGGATAACTAAAAGGAAATTTGGAGTTTCAACTATCATCAACTAAGGAGTAGTTGAATCGACTCACAATACTTTAACAGTTCGATAATATAAGAGTCATGAACCAAATGTAAGATATTACAATAGACTTCATAATAACTAGACATGCTTTGGAATAACTTAAAGCATTCGAAAGATTGGTGGATCTTGCTTGAACAATTAAGTCAAGATCACAATATTATGACAATAACTTCAATACTTGTGTATTATAAACATTAGAATATAATATAACTTGTATAATACATAACAAGTTAAGAATCGGAAATAAACTTGCATAACGTAGAAGAATAATGATTAGAAAACTTGCTTAAGTAAAAAGATAAGGAGTAAAGAACTTGCCTCAAGAGCAAGCTACACTTTACTATCACAACCCACTTCTACAATTACCCTACATGTCATGTGGTTTTTATAATATCACTTAGTACACGATTGTTACGTTAACGTCGTGGAACTTCTACTTAAGTTCAACTCACAACGTGGTTTACAACATAAGTCGCTAACTAACCAGAAATGTGAGTTTAACTCACGATCATACACGTATAGCACTTTAAACTATTATATCGTACTCTCGGATAATAATTTCCAAGTACACACATAATATAATCACGTAAGACTTCAAATTATCTCAAACACATCAAAAGTATGTTATCTCATTATCTATCCCCATCGTTTTTTTACTTTTCCGAACTTGTATTTACAGTTTTACACTAAGGGGCTGTTTGATAGCATCTGAATAAGACTGAATGAGTAAAAAACTGAGCGAAACAGTCTGTAGGAGTGTTTGTTTACGAATTTCAAAATCTGAATTGGACCGATTCTTTTAAAAAAGCGAGTCCGTAGGAGTGTTTGTTTACGAGTTTCAAAATCTGAATTGGACCGATTCTTTTAAAAAAACTCGCCTGAAGTGACTGAACAGCTTATTTTTACCCAAATAGTCTTCTTCCTTTTTTCTCTCAATCGCGGTTTCATCGTTTCTCTGCATCGGTCTTCTCCATCTCCACTTATCTCCATCGCAGCTTTGATTCGTCTCCATCTCCTATCTCCTTCCATAATTTTTGACAGGTAATCCTCATCTTTGACAGGTAACCCTCATCTTAGCTACATTTTATACCCAAATAACCCATCCCTCTATTTTGCATAATGAAGTAATAATCTTTCAAGCCCTAACAATTGTAAGCTCTCTTCTACAATTCTTTCTTCTTTTCCGTTTGTTTCGCTGTGATTTGAAATTTTGTGGACTGATTACACGAATTATGTAAGAGATGATAATGACGGTAATAATTCAGTAGCAGAAATTTCAATGGCTGGTATTTGCGCTCTCAACTCGCTCTCTCTCTCTTTCTCTATGTGTATACTTAAAATACATATATTTGTGTCGCTGTTGATTTTAATTTAAAGAGTGACTGAATACATTTTTGAATGTACTTGATCAGATTTTGATTGAATTTTCTCCAAAATTAATTAATTTAGTGTCATTTTTCTTTGCCTATTGGAAGGATTGGCTTTTTGGAAAAATATTGGGGTGTGATTGTTATTTTATCATGTGATTAATTGGGGAATGGGTTTTTGTGAATATAGAATTCCCTTTGTCCCAAAATGAGAGTTCATCAATTGCAGTAAAATTTTAAAGAAAAATTTTGACTTAAAAAAACATGTTCAATATTACAACCTAGTTGAATATAAGGAGATTTGGTTAATTGATTAATTGTGAAAATGGACTCTTTTTGGGATGTCCTGAAAAGATAAAATGGAATCTCATTTTGAGATGGAGAGAGTAGGAAAATTGAAGGACATTGTTTGACAAAATCCTGAATCATTGTTTGGATTACTTATAGAGAATGACAAAAAAGAGAGAAAAGTTACAGAATGCTTGATTGAACAACATATTACACATCCCTCATTCTTAGAGTCAAAACTGTAGTGAAAGGACTGTTTTGACAAGCTTAGCAGTTTTTGGTCTCGACTTCTTGTTTGGATTGACAGCAAGAATACTCTAAAAAGTAACCAGCCAATGAGGCCATTATGTTTGGAATTAAATTAGAAAAAGAGATCAGCCACAGTGCCACACTACTTGATATGAGATGTCAAGATGGATGAAAAAATGGATTATTATGTAATAACCCTACAGTTGGGAGATTTGAGTGAACATTACAGAAACTGAGAAATAAAACCTTCGAGGCTCATATAAATGTTAAAATTATAAAATCAAGAACGATCAGACTTTTTTTTGTTTTCTTTTTTTCTAATGGCTTAATCTTGTATTTGGGGAGGTCACATTAGTCAGATATGATGCAGTCAATCTTATATGGACTGTTGTTTTGCTTCCATACATGGAATAAACCCAAAGTTGGCGTTGAGGATGGATATCAAGATACAATGCCTTTTGATGACACTATTGTGCCGGAAAGTCCCTTAGTAGAACCCCAATTGGAGAATCTCGATGCTGACACTGAAGAATTGGATATTGACATTGACAAAGAAGTTGTGCTGGACAGTGATGATGAAGGAATTCAAAGAACCAAAATAGTGCGTCTCATGAATGAGCTTCCTTCTGATAAAATTGACTTAAGTTTGGTAAGTGACAGAGTAGGCATGGAGAATAGGCAGCTGAGTCCAGCTGCTAAACAGTCATATGTAGGTTGGTATTTTACTACTACCATTTGAAGTTGACGATAAATTCTACATATTCTAGTATATTAAAATGTGTTTCCATTTGGCAGGCACAACTGGGGTTCCGGAAGCCATTTGGCAAGTCTATTCCATTGTGCAGGTTGTGGGGATAACTCTATGCTTAAATGCTGCTGCAAATATTTCCCATAATGCTCAAGGCATTGCATCAATTGCAAGTAGATGGCATGCATTAGCAACATGCATTTCTACTGATTCATCTCAATTAAGAGTTTCAGATACTGTGTTATTTCTACTGAACTTTGAACTTGGAATGTTAGATTAATAGAAAATTTGTTGTTTGATAACATATGTATTAATTCAATTGATGTTTCAATACATGATGGGAATGTTGTTTGATATTGAAGTTTGATGTTTGATCGCTATTGTTTAGTTAAATTATTTTATTTTGAAAATTATGGATTTTCAAGTTTTGTAAATATTATTATTAAAATAAAAAATAATTAATAGCGTTGAAAATGCTTGAAGACATTTGTTTGTATTTGTTAAATAAAAATTCAATACTTTGTTTGAATTATTTATTTTTATATGTCGTATAATGAATATTGTATTTAATTTTTTTAAATACGTTCAAACAAAATTATATACTTGTTCAGTATAGTTTAGAGGGGTAAAATAGTAAAAGACTGTTATTAAGATGTTTCAAACGTATCAATTATCAAATAACTTTTTTCATTCAGATTCAGCTCATTCAGATTCATTCAGTTTTTATCAAACAGCCCCTAAATCACTTTGAGAGAATTGTTTATTCATTTGTTGTTGCATTCGAAAAACACTCGGTATAAAAAAAATAGGGACAAGCACTCTTTCTTTTGTATACTATTTGTGCACGAGTTTCTCCAAAGAACACTTCCATATGGGATCCTTTATAACCTAACCCAACTAATAAGAACACTTCCCTGTTGTTTTTATATTCAACTTTAAAAACACTAGCAGTCTTTCAAGGAAAAATTCAAACTGCAGGTCTTACATGAACTATAAAATTGGTTACAGTGTGGATATCACAGACATCATCAGAATACCTTCAGCTTAGGTTTAAGGATACATAATCAAAATTTGATGGGTGATATATGAAAAAGGATTTGCAAAGGAATTATCAACATTAGCTAGCTACTGGAAAAGGCATCACTGAATGAATTCTGTAGTAGTTAGGATTAACCACTTAATATTGTAAATGTACAAAATCTCCGGACTATTTGCCATCTTCTTCAGAATCTGAATTGGCAAAAAGAGGTTCAGGCTGTGTTTGAGAATATGCTGGAGCAATAAATTTAGGATCTTTTTCAGCAACATCAGCATACTTCAAGATGGCTTCTCTTGGATCTTCATCCATCCATGTCTCCTTAATCATGCCACCTTGCTGCAATAGCAACCAAATGTAAGTCACTTTCACCAGCTTTACGTGTGTCTGTGGGGTATTTGAAGAATGGAATTATGGGTATTACCTTAAGAAGATACTGTGTCAACAAGCTTCCCTTGGTTGTGCCAACTCTTCCACCATGCCCTGGCCCTGTCATGGGAACTTCAGGCTTATGAGACTTGAGTGGGTCCTTCAATATCTTCTCGCGCTGACGCTTACGGCTTGGTTGGTCTCTAAATAAGGGCAGGGCATGAGGGTTGTGAACCACAGGTTGAGGCTGGAAATCATCAACAGACTTTTTCCTTGGTGCACGTGCAACACAAACAAGGGCTCCTCTCTCGCTCAGGGATGGATCATAAAGTACATGAGTTCCTCCTTGGTGTTTATCCCCTACTGTGGCAAAGACCTGTAGAAACAAGGTAGAGAGGCTTGCATTGAAGAAAAACATATCCAGTATTGACAAAAATTTTAAAACTTTCTCTGATAGAATATCTTGGGGATAAAATGGAAGTAACAAACAACATATGCTGACCCAAATTAAGGACTGTTTTCTGTAGCTAATATCATGCATTAAGAATTTAAAGCAAGGGAAGGTGTCAATGTGATTTTTGTTCAGACAAACCAAGGTTGTCATGTGGAGTTACCTGGTTCAGCTTTGGATGCCAAGCGCACTGGACAACACTATATGTTGGAGATATCCCGACTCTTGACACGAGTTCAAGCTTTACTCGATCATAAAAGCATAGCAAGCCACCAACCGTGCTATCCCTTTCAACAGATGTTCCGGTCAAGTACAGTTGCTCATCTGAACTAAATGCAATATTAGTTTGTGCATAATTATTTGGAAGATCCTCAAACACACGAACAGGATCCTTCATTTGGCGCAAATCCCAGACCTAAGATATTCATATAATGTCTAGTGAAAAGAGTTTTACCAGATTTAACTAAATGGAGAAAAGTAAACAGTAAGGCTGCTTTATATTGACCTTACTACCTTCAGTGAACCATCGAAGCTTCTTGATAGCAGAATTTTCCCATCACTAGAAAACTTGAGACAAGTGATGTCGTCTGAGTGTCCTGCCACAACATGTATATATGGCATGCTTCCCCGTCCAGATTTATAATTCCATATCTGTTTAATATGAAGTTGAAGAAGATAAAAACTAATCTAGCAGAAAAAGGCTATTAAATTTTCTGCGCTAAATTGTACTCAATCAGTGCAACAGATGCAGTGTGAGTAATACCTGTATAGATCCATCTCCAATGCCACCTGCAATCCACTTTCCTTCACGATCCCAAGCACATGTTGTAACAGGAACTCTTCCAGGCCTTGAAAGTTTTGGTTTAATGACCTACAATGGGTCAATAAAAAAAAAATATATTAATTTCCTGCTCATCCATTCACCTCATCCCCTCAAGCTACAGTCATGCACCTAGAAAAATAAGCATCTCAATCCCATTCCAATATACCAAGACATTAATTAATAATTACAAACTTCTGAGCAGTCTTCCTCATAATTTTAGTCTGATTTACTGAATTAGAAAAACAAAAATAACAAATAAACACATAGAATATGCAAATTTGAACTTTTCTCTCTATCCAGCAGGTCTTTCTATAACTTGAAATACTATTTTAAATTTAGCCATTTTAAACACAACTCTTATATTAATGAACAAGACGGAATACAAAGCAACAAAATCAAATCTTAAAACAACCTTCCGATACTAAAGTCTTCCGTTTCTCACCGAGTTTACTATAGTACTTTAGTGGGGTTTGGATCAAGAAAAAAAATAACAAGTCATTCTAAATGAGACAGTTTTTTATAAACAAGGGGATGGTCCTAAAGGGATACAACATAGTCCTAAACAGTTCGGCTAGTTACTTGACCATACACCCTTTTTGATACATTTCAAAAATTTGTTTAAAGATACTGTCTAAGGTGTCATAATACATGCAATTCAAAAACTTTCACTTCTACATTCCTCTTTCATCCAAAAAGAATATCTTCTTAACACAAAGAATGGAAGTGATGAAAAATAAGTTGAAATCATTCACACTGTAATTCAAAAGGGAAACAAAAATACAATACTCCATATTTGACCCTCCATGCTAGTTAATGCACTGCTGGATAAAAGTTAAAAAAAATACATACTTGCTTTTGACTCTTGAAGTCATTTACATCCCATATACGTAACGAACCATCTTCCGATGATGTCAAAATAGTCTCCTTTTCTTTAGGATGCCATTCCCCACCAGTCAACCCAGATATGTGGCCCTTTGTGTTTTTAAGGTCACGGATATACATGTCTCCTTTCACAAATTCGCCCAGAGTCAGTCCATCACGGTCATAAATCTGAAATGACAATAAAACTATCAATCAGATAGTATTCGAAAACAATTGCAAGCTGAGTTTGACCTGACTATAAACCAAAGAGTAACTAGCAGTACCTTTGCTTGAGCTGAACCTGTGACACATAAAAATCGGTCTGCAGTAGGGCTCCAACTTAGACTACGGACTTGGTGACCTTCAAATGGTTCAAGCTGCCTAAATGATTCCAAACGAGCATTCATCCCTTGAAAGTCGTACATACGAACTGTGTAGTCATAACTGCCAGAAAGAACTCTAGACCCTGAATGATCAACTGCAAGAGCAGAAACAACCTACCAAAAGCATCACCATGTAAATTCAAAGTCAGGATTATATCTGTTGGCTGAAATCTTCACCGGGTCTGAAAGCAAATATGCATTTTTGTGTGCAATTCTATTCAATAGAGAAAATTGAACAAAGTCATAAAGCACACCAACTGATATCAAAATAACAGTTCAATACTATTTACTTCATCAATAAAATTGGACAAAATCATAAAACACTCCAACTGACATATCAAAAATAAAAGCAAAACAAAATACTAGGTAAAGCCAGAGTAGGAAAATGACTATTTACCTTAGTGTGACCCTTCAAGACAATCTCATTACTGAGAGGAATACGATACCGGTTCTCTACTTCTCCATCTAAATCACCATCCTCATCATCAGTATCCGACCCTATCAAATCCATTGGAGGCCGAGGCGGCCCAATTATCGGCCCATCATCCTCCTCATCATCAGCATGAGGCGGAGGCCGAGGTGGGCCAATTAGCTCCCCCTTCGCCGCCTCCTCCACATTAGCTGAATTAGGAGGAGGTCGAGGCGGGCCAATTGTGACGTCATCACTGACTTGGGCTCTAGGGTTAGGGTTTTTCTTCTTTAGGGAATCTAACCAGGCTTTGGAGGAGGAAGAGAGAGAAGGGAATACTTTGGTGTCGGTGTTATTGGAGAGGGAGTCTGACGAGGAAGAAGGGGGTTGTTTGCCGTTGGTGGGGCGAATAGTGGATTTGTGTAGGGTTTCGAGAGGGGTTTGGGATTTGGATTGCTTACCGAATGATAAAGGGAAGCTGGCTCTGCTTCCCTCGTATATTTCTGCTTCTTCATCCTCCATTTTCTCTCTCTAGATGTTTATCCACTGGTGTTTTGAAATTTGCAGGAATTTATACACTTGCTCCATTTCCGCTTAAAATGAAGCTCGCTCGGCCAAGTTATGGGCTTTGCTTGGCAGACCGGTACGGGTGAAATAAACACGTGTAAAAGTAAAAAACAACTTATAAGTTGTTTCCGAACTGGGTTGAGATCCGTTCGTCGACTCCTTATTTTATTTTAAAGTGATTTAAAATTAAAATATAAGTTAATTTATAAATTTTTTTAAGTTGTAATTTATAAATAAACACGTTATGTATCAATTTAATTAATAAGTCAAAAATTAAGTTCGTCAAATGTAAATGTAAGATTACTAAAAAATATATTTATAAAAAAGAGACAATAAAAAAGGGACAAAATAAATATTATATTTAGTCAAACTAATTTATTTTAAAATTATTTATAAGTAAAAAAATGACAAACTTACAAATTATGCCGAACACACTCTAAATATAATTTTTTTATGGATTACAATATGATATGTATTTATGTTACTTATCTTTTATAATATAAATAGCATAAATGCATATCTTATCATCCGTATAAAAACTAATTTATAAAATGCTTAAATATAAATAACTATTATAAATTATTAATCTTTTTCTACTTTGTTGATCAATCTTTTAATTTTTTCAATCAGGTTTCTTCACACATTAAAATCCAATTTTTCTCAACATGATGTACATGAAACTTAATGACAACAAGTTTTTAAACTCTTAGCATGATTATAATATCCAAAACCATTATAACACATAATCAAAACACAGTTTAATAATTTTTTGAAGAAAAACACAATATCAAGCGTTCTTGACAAAAATTGCTACTGTGGATTCGATTTTAAACCAATTCATGAAATTCCAATTGTACTAACTCTAATTCTTAACATATTAACATAACCCATGATCAATTTACACATTAATCAATAATCCAACACCAATTTGATAGTTTAAAAGGCTATTTTCAAAATTAGTTCACAGTAAATTACTATGAACATGATTTCTTCATGTTCATCTTAATTACGTGGATTGAATCGATAAAATAATTATATAACTCATATATAAACATGCTATAACACATATTACACATAAATTTCATGTTTACATCAATCTTTCATTCTAACTCAACCAAAAATATGAAAATTTCATACGAACACAATTTATCCATAAAAACTTGTTTCTACTACAATTTGATTTCTGAAAACTTGTTTATGGCATACAATTCAATTATAAAAAGTTTGTAAACATAATTTCTACATATCTACATTAACATCATCAATTTCATAAGAAGAAATTTTCACAGAGAACTCAAATAAAAGAAAACAACTAAATAAGTTCTTAGAATTATAAGGTAGTAATTATTCAATGTATGTAAATAACCCACATGTTTGCTTGCTACACTAACCATAAGTGTTGGCCTTGTTTACTACTTGACACCTAAGGGAGTTAGTAGATAGTTGGTAGATTTTAACCACAAAATTGAACAAGCTTGCAAAAATGAAATTTCTCTTCCATTTCTACCCCTTGATGGCCGGATCCCTCATGCCCTTTTCTCCCATTTTTGATTTCTTTTATTAGCCAAATAATGCTTTAGTAAATGACCATAATACCCCTCTTCAATCGGGCTAGGTTTAGGCCACTTATTTAATTCTTTTGGGCTTCCAATTTAATTGTTTGGGCTATATAAATTAACATGACCCAAAATCTTAATTTTATCTTACCCTAATTAGTTACTTAGGGTTTCCATTCCATTCCATTCAATTTGGAATTTAGAATGGTTCAATTTCATAACCCAATTAGACATGTCTTAATTAAGTTTACAATAATTGGTAACTTGAGATAATAAAATAAATCTCTTAAGTTAGTATAATTTTAAATACTAACTTTCTACAATGTCATAACCTTTAGGTTATTAATTTCCATACCTAATGTATATATTGGATTACTAATAGCTTTCTTTTATTTACATTTAATTCTTTATATTGCTAAAATTTTTGAACCATATAGGTTCTTATAAAAATTTTACATTATTCCTCACTTTCCAATTTAGGTTTTATTCTTTAACCTTTAATTTAATCATTTAAGATTTTTTTCTAAATTTTCGGGTTGTCACATTCACCCATTCTTCTAAGAATTTCGTCCTCGAAATTACAGGCTACTAATCACTACTCCTTTTATTCATCAAAACTAGGTTTTCAAGTTAACCTTTACCTGATTTCATGCTCAATTTAATGAGTACATACTGCTTCCTTTTATGAGGAACTATTCCATCGATACCTTCTACACAGACTTCTCTCCAAGGAGTTAAAAACTTTTCAAAGTATGCTGAGAGGTCATATAGACCATGAACACATAGTTTTAACGATATTTATATCCCAAAACAATAACTACTAAGTATGTTTACAATCACGAAGAAGGTAAACTACTTCTGCAAGTACGTTAGGTAATCAGCCTATCGTACCCTACGTCATGCATAACGTATCAATCATGTCTAGCGAATATTTACGCTACTAGATTAGATTATTTTATCTAATCAACATAGTTCACCTCAGTCTTATCATAGGATTTCGCACCAAAAAAATTTGGTTCGGGATAAATTCTCAAAACTACTTTGAATTTTCATACACATTTGTCTAGCTGAATCAAATAGCTTAGACGTATACCAATAATTCGAATTTCAATCGAAACATGTCTATCCAAATTCTGTTGGCAAGAACTTTCCTTTAAAATTCTGAAAATCATTTTATGACGTCATGATACCGCACTGTATTTACAGTCTGTTTGAGGATTCCGTCATTGTATGACTTTGTCATACTACATTATTTCATAGTGGGCTGACGATCTTTAGATCACATCCGGCACTAAGTAATTCTGCATTGATAATTCCATCATTGTTATCATCTTTGCACCAGATTACATGATGCATTAATGATATATAAAATACATTTTGATACATTTCAAATCATTTTCGTCTAGCCGAAACAATTAGCATAGACTTTTTTTTAAACAACTCAAAACCATTGAAAATCATTTTTTGTGACGTTATCATGCCGCAACTAGTAACAATGTGTTAGCGGTACGAAGATCACTTCTACACAATTATAACCATGTGTTGCTGATAACAAAAATTATTTATATTTTTAAAGGCACATTAGTGCGAATTTAGCTTGATGTAAAAATTTTTCAAAGTTTAGCACAGCTAGAAGATTTGGAATACCTATGCTTTCACCATCAACTTCAATTCTTCTAATGATCAATTGCTTAATAATTCTATCTATTTCTATTATCCTCAATCCTTTATTCATAATTCTCCTTATACCCCCGTATATTTCATCAAACATACCACACGTTATGAGTTCAAGAACTTACCACAATCATATGGGTTTAGGAACTTATCATAGTCAGACCAAAGTCGTCCATTCGCTGAGGGGTTCCACCATACGATTATGAGTCACAAACTTACCATACGTATGAGTTTAAAGAACTCGTACTTAATCTTATATTCTCTACCTATCCGTTATACACATGAGAAAAGAATCACCTTCTCATCATACATAAAGCGAATAGCGCGACACCGACATTTCAATGATTATCAATTTGATAAACTAAGAAGTCATTAGACCAAGCACAAAACCCCCGTCCATACAAAGATTTGTACAACTCAGCTATCACATGAGTCCTCAATTGAAATTCCACATAATCCTAGCTCCCTCTTTGCTTAATACGAATTCCATTTAATTCGTATCTATAATTCACAACTCTTTCCTGAGTTTTAATAGTATAATTTCACAGTACAACTGTCATACAGCAATTCTGCTATAAAGTTTTCAATCATTTGATTGATCATCTGCCTTCTTATGACCTCATCAGATCACGTTGTAATATGATATTATAATCGTATTATATTACGATTCTTTTCTCTCTTATGATCGTTTTGTTTTACGATCTTCTTTTCCTTTATACTTTTAGACTCTATTTATACATTACTACTGTTCATCTTTATTATCAGAGTTAGATAACTCTGGATCTGTTATAATTTATCGAGATTCGTCTTTGAATCTTATCAACGCACTAACTTTATTTGAGTTAGTTCTTATCCTTATCCCACTGCGGTTAATAGCCTAAGGTAACCCTACCTAAGGTTTATAACCTACATCTTTGATACCAACTGTAGCGCCCCCAATTTCGGGTCCCCAGAACCTCGGACCTGGTACGTTACGGTACTTCATCTTGAAACATATTCTATAACTAATGCGGAAGATATAAACATAAATTGTTTATACAATAAGTTTTAACAACATAATCCCCAGGTCTACAACCTTTATCTTGATACATACCTTAATTATTTAAAGGTTTACATAATAATTTGCATCAGATAACCAAATAGTTAACGTGCATAATCATCTACTATTGGATTTTATCCTCGTCTTTTTCTTTCTTCGAGCCTTCGCTTTAATCTGAAAATGTTATCATGATATAGCAAAAGTGAGCAACTACTTTGCTCAGCAAGTTTAAATATAAAATGGATATATCATGATTGAAAAGGAATAAGCTTTCAAGTTTTCAACAATGTATAATAATGGTGAAAGAACATGAATCAAAATTTCAATAATTGAATGACTGAATCAATAATTCTGGGATGTCAATAATGACCATGAACAAATTTAACTGAACCTTATGGTAATGAAGGTGATCAGCCTTTCATACCTGATAAACATATGCAACATGCACTAAGTGCAAATCAATAATCATTAGAGATGTGGAATAATTAGTAATAATTATCCACCAACATTCTTTGAAAGTAATAACTCGAAATTGAGTTAGGAAACTTGCCTTTGCTGCGAGTTACCACTATTTAGCTTTAAATACAACCCTTTGAATGACCTAACATTGATAATATAGGCCTATCAATTAGTATAACATTTAAACGTACAATACTACTTCACTTTGGCTATTATCTAGCAAATAATTAAATCACAAAGTACATATAATATAATGTACTATCATTAACCCTATAAGACGTTTAATAAATCTTAGGTTAATGATTTAATAAATTAATCATGCTTTTTCTTAAGTGTTAAGCACTTATTAGATCCTTAAACAATTTATTATAATTACTTAATTAAGGAGTTATTTAAATCTTCATCATTTATTAACTCCATCTTCATTTAATCACTATTTAACATTGATTAAATAGAAGTTAATTAATTACCTTTAGTTATTATTCAATTATAAATAATAACCAAATAAATCTGTTAATTAAATATATAATCAAATTATCATTTACCTTTTATTATTTAATATCAATTAAATAATAATTAATTAATTTCTTATCCTTGAATAGTAAATAATTATTTTATTTAATTTATTAGTCTTTAATTATTTCTTATTATTATTTAAAGAATAATTAATTAATATTTAGTCCTTATTTATTATCTAATATTAATTAAATAACAAATAATTAATTCATCTCATAAATCTTTAATTATTCTTTTTATTAAAGTTAAGAATAATTAATTATTACTTGTCTTTATTCATTATTTAATATTTAATTAAATAATAAATAATTAAAACCTTTTATGTTAATGTAATTAAGTAATTACATTATTATTACTTAATCTTTACTTAAACATTCTTTAATTATTATTTAATATCAATTAAATAATAATTAATCAATTGCTAATCTCTAATTATTATTTAATCATAATTAAATAATAACTAATTACTTTATTAACACTAACTTTACTTAATTATTACTTAAATAATAATTAAATAGTTAATTATATTTTACCTTATATGTAATTAATTTGCTAACCATTTAATGGCTTTAAAAAAAATTATTTTTAATAATTATTCACTTTCACTTAATTACGATAATGCCATTCACGCCCAAAATTTTCAGATTCGACGTCCTTTACGAAAACGCTTGTAAAACGAAATATACAACTCGAAATTAAGTTCTGTCGGAGGCGTTGGATTCGCAACTTCTTAAACTATAGTTTCCATTTATCAAACACTCACTTTGGAGTTGTCTAGGTCCCAGAAATCAGACTCAAAGTGGCACATCAGTAGGCTATTTTCAACTTTTGGTCCATTTTTCAGATTTTGAGTCCTTCACGGAAACTCGCGTAGAACGAAATCTACAACTCCGATTGACGTCCAATCGGTCAAGTTAGATTCGTATTTTCCTGAGCTACATGATCCATTTATCAAACATCAAATTTGGACCAATATTGGTCACTGAAAACAGGCCGGAAGTGGACTGATCTACACAATGCTTCCAACAATTTTTCATAGCTTGAGTAGTTTGGGATAACTTGCATAATTTTCTCATTTTAAAATCTTTTTGAGTGATTCCAAAGGGATTTTGTTCCTAACACATATATCTAGCATCACAAGAAAACAAATATCAAATACCACTTAATGATTTCAAGATTATCATGCTTTAGCACACTAGAAAATTAGAAAATTCATAATAATCATTCTAGCTTCATTTCTTCCAAACTTTTCACACCAAAATATATAAACCCAACATAATCACAAACTAAACTCAAGATCTAGTATATTAACATGATTTTAAATATTTACCACAAGATCCCCAAAGATCTATCATCAAAATACCTAAAGTATACCATAGAAACATTTTTATTGAACAAAATAGAACAAACTTGATTTTCTTTCTTTTGTTTTAACTTTCAACTTGAAAAATACTTAGATCCTCATGTAAAACACTAATACTAATACAAAATAAGAGTTTGCAAAGATCATAGACTAAGTTCCTTGTTTCCTCAAGATTTAGCTAAGTAAAGTGATCTAAAGTTAAAAAATTTCTTAAAAAATTACCTAGATTTTCTTGCAATCCTTCTTGATCCTTCCAAAGTATGCTAGAAACTTAGAATGGATGAAAGTTTTAGGACTCCTTGAAGACCTTGAAGCTGCTGAAAATGGGGGAGGGGTTTTCTCTCTCTATATTTTTGTTTAGCAAATAAGAAGCTTTGGAGTGAAAAATAAGAGAAGTGTAGCAACTTTGATTATTTTGTTTACTAGAGTGTAAGTATTCAATGTATGTAAATAACCCACATGTTTGCTTGCTACACTAACCATAAGTGTTGGCCTTGTTTACTACTTGACACCTAAGGGAGTTAGTAGATAGTTGGTAAATTTTAACCACAAAATTGGACAAGCTTGCAAAAATAAAATTTCTCTTCCATTTCTACCCCTTGATGGCCGGATCCCTCATGCCCTTTTCTCTCATTTTTGATTTCTTTTATTAGCCAAATAATGCTTTAATAAATGACCATAATGCCCCTCTTCAATTGGGCTAGGTTTGGGCCACTTATGTAATTCTTTTGGGCTTCCAATTTAATTGTTTGGGCTATGTAAACTAACATGACCCAAAACCTTAATTTTATCTTACCTTAATTAGTTACTTAGGATTTCCATTCCATTCAATTTGGAATTAAGAATGGTTCAATTTCATAACCTAATTAGACGTGTCTTAATTATATTTACAATAATTGGTAACTTGAGATAATAAAATAAATCTCTTAAGGTAGTATAATTTTAAATACTAACTTTCTACAATGTCATAACCTTTAGGTTATTAATTTCCATACCTAATGTATATATTGGGTTACTAATAACTTTCTTTTATTCAAATTTAATTCTTTATATTGCTAAAATTTTCGAACCATATAGGTTTTTATAAAATTTTTACATTATTCCTCACTTTCCAATCTAGGTTTTATTCTTTAACCTTTAATTTAATCATTTAAGATTTTTTTATAAATTTTTGGGTTGTCACATTCACCCCTTCTTCTAAGAATTTCGTCCTCGAATTTACAGGCTACTAATCGCTACTCCTTTTATTCATCAAAACTAGGTTTTCAGGTTAGCCTTTACCTGATTTCATGCTCAATTTAATGAGTACATACTGCTTCTTTTTATGAGGAACTATTCCATCGATACCTTCTACCCAGACTTCTCTCCAAGGAGTTAAAAACTTTTTAAATTATGCTGAGAGGTCATATAGACCATGAACACATAGTTTTAACGATATTTATATCGCAAAACAATAACTACCAAGTATGTTTACAATCACGAAGAAGGTAAACTACTTCTTCAAGTACGTTAGGTAATCAGCCTATCGTAACCTACGTCATGCATAACGTATCAATCATGTCTAGCGAATATTTACGCACCAAAAAAATTTGGTTCGGGATAAATTCTCAAAAATACTTTGAATTTTCATACACATTTGTCTAGCTGAATCAAATAGATTAGACGTATACCAATAATTCAAATTTCAATCGAAACATGTCTATCCAAATTCTGTTGGCAATAACTTACCTTTAAAATTCTGAAAATCATTTTTTGACGTCATGATGCCGCACTGTATTTACAGTCTATTTGAGGATTCCGTCATTGTATGACTCTGTCATACTACATTATTCCATAGTGGGCTGACGATCTTTAGATCACATCCGACACTAAGTAATTCTGCATTGATAACTCCATCATTGTTATCATCTTTGCACCAGGTTACATGATGCATTAATGATATATAAAATATATTTTGATACATTTCAAATCATTTTCGTCTAGCCAAAAATAATTAGCATAGACTTTTCTTTAAACAACTCAAAACCATTGAAAATTATTTTTTGTGATGTTATCATGCTGCAACTAGTAACGATGTGTTAGTGGTACGAAGACCACTTCTACACAATTGTAACCATGTGTTGCTGATAACAAAAATTCATTTATATTTTTAAAGGCACATCAGTGCGAATTTAGCTTGATGTAAAAAAAATTTCAAAGTCTAGCACAGCTAGAAGATTTGGAATACCTATGCTTCCACCATCTACTTTTCAATTCTTCTAATGATCAATTGCTTAATAATTCTATCTATTTCTATTATCCTCAATCCTTTATTCATAATTTTCCTTATACCCCCGTATATTTCATCAAACATACCACACGTTATGAGTTCAAGAACTTACCACAATCATATGGGTTTAGGAACTTATCATAGTCAGACCAAAGTCGTCCATTCGCTGAGGGGTTCCACCATATGATTATGAGTCACGAACTTACCATACGGATGAGTTTAAAGAACTCGCACCTAATCTTATATTCTCTACCTATCCGTTATACACATGAGAAAAGAATCACCTTCTCATCATACATATAGCGAATAGCGCGACACCGACATTTCAATGATTATTAATTTGATAAACTAAGTAGTCGTTAGACCAAGCACAAAACCCCCGCCCATACAAAGATTTGTACAACTCAGCTATCACATGAGTCCTCAATTGAAATCCCACATAATCCTAGCTCCCTCTTTGCTTAATACGAATTCCATTTAATTCGTATCTATAATTCACAACTCTTTCCTGAGTTTTGATAGTACAATTTCACAGTACAACTGTCATACAGCAATTCTGCTATAAAGGTTTTAATCATTTGATTGATCATCTGCCTTCTTATGACCTCATCAGATCACGTTGTAATATGATATTATAATAGTATTATATTACGATTCTTTTCTCTCTTATGATCGTTTTGTTTTACGATCTTCTTTCCCTTTATACTTTTAGACTCTATCTATACATTACTACTGTTCATCTTTATTATCAGAGTTAAATAACTCTGGATCTTTTATAATTTATCGAGATTCGTCTTTGAATCTTATCAACGCACTAACTCTATTTGAGTTAGTTCTTATACTTATCCCACTGCGGTTAATAGCCTAAGGTAACCCTACCTAAGGTTTATAACTTACAGCTTTGATACCAACTGTAGCGCCCCCAAATTTCGGGTCCGTAGAACCTCGGACCTGATACGTTACGGTACTTCATCTTGAAACATAATCTATAACTAATGCGAAAGATATAAATATAAATTGTTTATACAATAAGTTTTAACAACATAATCCCAAGGCCTACAACCTTTATCTTGATACATACCTTAATTACTTAAAGGTTTACATAATAATTTTCATCAGAGAACCAAATAGTTAACGTGCATAATCATCTACTATTGGATTCTATCATTGTCTTTGTCTTTCTTCGAGCCTTCGCTTTAATCTGAAAATATTATCATGATATAGCAAGAGTGAGCAACTACTTTGCTCAGCAAGTTTAAATATAAAATGGATATATCATGATTGAAAAGGAATAAGCTTTCAAGTTTTCAACAATGTATAATAATAGTGAAAGAACATGAATCAAAATTTCAATAATTGAATGACTGAATCAATAATGCTGGGATGTCAATAATGATCATGAACAAATTTAACTGAACCTTATAGTAATGAAGGTGATCATCCTTTCATACCTGATAAACATATGCAACATGCACTAAGTGCGAATCAATAATCATTAGATATGTGGAATAATTAGCAATAATTATCCACCAACATTCTTTGAAAGTAATAACTCGAAATTGAGTTAGAAAACTTGCCTTTGCTGCAAGCTACCACTATTGAGCTTTAAATACAATCCTTTGAATGACCTAACATTGATAATATAGGCCTATCAATTAGTATAACATTTAAACGTACAATACTACTTCACTTTGGCTATTATCTAGCAAATAATTAAATCACAAAGTACATATAATATAATGTACTATCATTAACCCTATAAGACATTTAATAAATCTTAGGTTAATGATTTAATAAATTAATCATGCTTTTTCTTAAGTGTTAAACACTTATTAGATTTTAAACAATTTATTATAATTGCTTAATTAAGGAGTTATTTAAATCTTCATCATTTATTAACTCCATCTTCATTTAATCACTATTTAACATTGATTAAATAGTAGTTAATTAATTACCTTTAGTTATTATTCAATTATAAATAATAGCTAAATAAATCTGTTAATTAAATCTATAATCAAATTATCATTTGCCTTTTATTGTTTAATATCAATTAAATAATAATTAATTAATTTCTTATCTTTGAATAGTAAATAATTGTTTTATTTACTTTATTAGTCTTTAATTATTCCTTATTATTATTTAAAGAATAATTAATTAATATTTATCCTTATTTATTATCTAATATTAATTAAATAACCAATAATTAATTCATCTCATAAATCTTTAATTATTCTTTCTTATTAAAGTTAAGAATAATTAATTATTACTTGTCTTTATTCATTATTTAATATTTAATTAAATAATAAATAATTAAAACCTTTTATGTTAATGTAATTAAGTAATTACATTATTATTACTTAATCTTTACTTAAACATTCTTTAATCATTATTTAATATCAATTAAATAATAATTAATCAATTGCTAATCTCTAATTATTATTTAATCACAATTAAATAATAACTAGTTACTTTATTAACACTAACTTTACTTAATTATTACTTAAATAATAATTAAATAGTTAATTACATTTTACCTTATATGTAATTAATTTGTTAACCATTTAATAGCTTTAAAAAAAATTATTTTTAATAATTATTCACTTTCACTTAATTACGATAATGTCATTCACGCCCAAAATTTTAAGATTTGACGTCCTTTACGGAAACGCTTGTAAAACAAAATGTACAACTCGAAATTAAGTTCCGTCAGAGGCGTTGGATTCGTAACTTCTTAAACTACAGTTTTAATTTATCAAACACTCAAATTGGAGTTGTCTAAGTCCCGGAAATCAGACTCAAAATGGCATATCAGTAGGCAATTTTCAACTTTTGGTCCATTTTTCAGATTTGGAGTCCTTCACGGAAACTCTCGTAAAATAAAATCTACAAATCCGTTTGAAGTCCAATCGTTCAAGTTGGATTCGTATTTTTTTGAACTATATGATCCATTTATCAAACATCAAATTTGGACTAGTATTGGTCACTGAAAATAGGCCGGAAGTGGACTGATCTACACAATGCTTCCAACAGTTTTTCATAGCTTGAGTAGTTTGGGATAACTTCCATAATTTTCTCAGTTTAAAATCTTTTTGAGTGATTCCAAAGGAATTTTGTCCATAACACATATATCTAGCATCACAAGAAAACAAACCTCAAATACCACTTATAGATTTCAAGATTAATGTTTTAGCACACTAGAAAACTAGAAAATTCATAATAATCATTCTAGCTTCATTTCTTCCAAACTTTTCACACCAAAACATACAAACCCAACATAATCACAAACTAAACTCAAGATCTAGTATATTAACATGATTTTAAATATTTACCACAAGATCCCCAAAGATCTATCATCAAAATACCTAAAATATACCATAGAAACATTTTTATTGAACAAAATGGAACAAACTTGATTTTCTTTCTTTTGTTTTAACTTTCAACTTGAAAAATACTTAGATGCTCATGTAAAACACTAATACTCATACACAACAAGAGTTTACAAAGATCATAGACTAAGTTCCTTGTTTTCTCAAGATTTAGCTAAGTAAAGTGATCTAAAGTTGAAAAATTTCTTAGGAAATTACCTAGATTTTCTTGCAATCCTTCTTGATCCTTCCAAAGTATGCTAGAAACTTGAAATGGATGAAAGTTTTAGGACTCCTTGAAGACCTTGAAGCTGCCGAAAATCAGGGGAGGGGTTTTCTCTCTATATATTTTTGTTTAATAAGAAGCTTTGGAGTGAAAAATAAGAGAAGTGTAGTAACTTTGATTATTTTGTTTACTAGAGTGTAAGTATTCAATGTATGTAAATAACTCACATGTTTGCTTGCTACACTAACCATAAGTGTTGGCCTTGTTTACTACTTGACACCTAAGGGAGTTAGTAGATAGTTGGTAGATTTTAACCACAAAATTGAACAAGCTTGCAAAAATAAAATTTCTCATCCATTTCTACCCTTCATGGCCGGATCCCTCATGCCCTTTTCTCCCATTTTTGATTTCTTTTATTAGCCAAATAATGCTTTAGTAAATGACCATAATGCCCCTCTTCAATTGGGCTAGGTTTGGGCCACTTATTTATTTTTTTTGGGCTTCCAATTTAATTGTTTGGGCTATGTAAACTAACATGACCCAAAACCTTAATTTTATCTTATCCTAATTAGTTACTTAGGATTTCCATTCCATTCAATTTGGAATTTAAAATGGTTTAATTTTATAACCCAATTAGACGTGTCTTAATTAGGTTTACAATAATTGGTAACTTGAGATAATAAAATAAATCTCTTAAGTTAGTATAATTTTAAATACTAACTTTCTACAATGTCATAACCTTTAGGTTATTAATTTCCATACCTAATGTATATATTGGGTTACTAATAGCTTTCTTTTATTTACATTTAATTCTTTATATTGCTAAAATTTTTGAACCATATAGGTTCTTATAAAAATTTTACATTATACCTCACTTTCCAATCTAGGTTTTATTCTTTAACCTTTAATTTAATCATTTAAGATTTTTTTCTAAATTTTCGGGTTGTCACAGTTTGCCACTACCCACTTCTTAAATCCTTATTATTCTTTGGTGGATCACCTCTAGAGGCCAAGCACTTGGGTAGCTAACGTTGATTGAAAGAATTTAATTGATGTAATTCAAGGAGAATGCGAAGGAATTTGAGTTGAACTTGTATATGAGGAAACTTTTCTCAACAAGGGTATAATTCTCTATCTTATTTTGTGAATTAATAATTGCGCATAAAGAACGATCCTGGTTATGGTTTGTAAAATTTTAAATTCTGATTTTACCATGATTCTGCTTCTTTATAAGCAATTTGATTGTATGTTCATAGATATTACAAACCAACATGGGTATCTTCGGATTTGTGGCGTCATGACCTCGGGAAGATTGGAATGGTTTTGATGATTATCCAATTTTAATTCTTTTTTGGTAATAGTGTTTTATTAGGTAGTATATTATTATATAATTAAGTTGTTACCTATTAGGATTTTCTTGCCAAAGTTAGTTGTTACCTAATAGGGCATTCTTTCCATAATTATAGAAATTTTGTTTTGTTTTGATAAGTAAATATTTTAGCTATATAAACTCAGCTTGTGAGTTGACTAACAGTTAACTTTTGTTTAGATAATAATAATTTATACCTGAGAAAGATTTCACTGTGTTTAGGATAATTTTATCGCTTCTATTGCCTATGAATTTCTTATTACCCTAGCATGCAGCTGTCCGGCTTCAGTAACTGAGAAAAGTGGATTATGCACTAATATGTTTCAATTAAAGAACAAACATCTGCTCCCTATCTTAACCTTAAGGACAAGATGTTTCTTCATATCCAGTTCAACTGAAATATAAGAAAATTGACCTCTCTATTTAATAATATATTAAAAAAAACCTTTTACATGAATTATCTTCTATTGATCTCTTCAATCACATAGCCATTCCTAGGGTAGATGTACCTCATCATGATAGCCAATTTTCCTCCAACTAATACTGTGAAGATGAAATTTTTCACATCCGATAATTTCTCATAAGCCAAGTGAATCAAGAATATGAGTAGGACTAAAGCCACAGACACCCCAAAAAAAAGAAATAGACCACGAAAGTTCTCAAAGCTCAGAGTGTTCGGTTTGGACATCTCAAACCCTTCAAAGTTTTGGTCTGTCAATGAGCCCTTCCTAAACCATTTGTTCTCTAACTTTAGTAGCGTTCCATCTTCTCTTAGTCTTTCAATTGCAGTTGACATCTCACGACTCAATGGCGAACCTTTCTGGAAAGCCTGTAAAAATATTTTTACAATAAATTTTAAAAAAATTGACTATGGTACGAGTGGTGTGTCATTATTCAGATGCCATGAAATTAGCATACAAGACCATTTCTCGTGTATATATAAATGAGATGCATTTTGTATAACAAGAATTTCAGGTCTTTCTTATTGCAATTCTCGCAACTCTTTTGATATACAAAATGCACTTCATTTCTACATGTTTGGTAGGGTGTTAACTTCATGGAAACTCAATATTATACATAGGTATATTTTTCTACATTTCGAGGGGTTTTGGATCAGTTCGATGCTCGATGCTTTAAACAAAGGTAACGACAATTCATTGTTTATATATATATATATATATATATATATATATATATATATATATATATATATATATATATATATATATATATATATATATTTATATTTATATTTATATATCCAGTACCATATGCATAATAGTAGACTAAAATGCAAAACCGCTCCCTATGTTTGTAAATTTTGACCATCTAATGTTTTCGTCCTTGAGATTAGAAAATTTCTTTCTCAAAAAATAATTATCAATGCTAAAGTGTCCATTTAAAAAAAAAATTAATAATTCAAAACAAACTCAAATGGGACAACTAATTGTACATCAAGGGAAAATATTAGCTAAAACCTAAACTCAAACAAAAATGTCACAGTGGATAAGTTGAGGGGACAATTTTGTATTTTAATCAGTACGTACTATGTGTGGATGATGTATAACAAAATAAGTAAGTTGGTGAAACAAGGATACTCACGATGCCAAAACCATTAGTTGTTGGTTCAGATCTAACCATAGAGTAGCCTGTTGGATACTTTCCAAAAAAGACCTTGATGTAAGGGATTTCATCAATAATAGCAGCAACACCACCATGCTTACTTCCTAGTGATAAACCCTGGGCATATTCCTCAGGTGAATCATATCTTCTAAAACTACCATTAGTAAAATTTAAGTTTGTAACGACGCTTCCTGATATAACCTCACTACTAGCTGGATACCCTATAGAATCCTTTGAGGCTATCTGAATCTGTTGAACTGTCAAAACTGAACTCAAAATTGCAGTGTAACTTGAAATCAATACGAGCATTACAAACACCCAACCAGCTGCCAAAAATATTGACAATTTACTTTTCAACTTGTCACCTGCAACACCATTCATTTAGCCAATATTTATTCCTGCTAAAAGATGTTTAATGCGGACTTTAACTTAATTATATATTTTTTGCATACGTGAAGTTATTTCACAATATATCTGAACGACAATAAAGATTTGTCTCGTGTGGTTGTCAACATGTGCAGATTTGGTTCTCAATTTACATATTTTGCAAATGGTCCTAAATGTTACGTTTAGTAGAGCAAAGTTGTATCATTTAAGGACAGCTTTGCGCTGCAAAATAAATCACCAGGGACCATTTAGCTAAATATGCAAACTAAGGGCCAAACTTGCGCATTTTGACAAACTCAGGGGACAATTTTACATTTTAGTCCCTTAAGTGAAAGAGAGCTTACTCCGGGCAAAAACAAGGACTGACAAGGAGAACCAGAGAATCGTTCCAATTTCTGTAGCTGGTAAGTTTTGGATTTCCTTATTTTCATGATATTCAATTACCCCAATGACAAATGCCATTCCAATGAATAAACCAGCAATAGTTAGCCATAGATCTGCATCGAGTGGCTCCAAGAAGAACCATTCATTTCTATTGACAGTTTTTGCTATTGTTCCAAGCCCTATATCAGTGAAAGCTGTGGTGAAATCCACATAAAAAGATCTGTTCGACGTGATTGTTATATCTCCCACAGCAGCATCAAAATTCTAGTCCATGCAATGCAAACAGACACCAAATGAACATAATTTTCTTCTAAGTATATATCTGCATATAGAATTTATGTTTATAATGCTTTTGGTAATATGAATTTGTTTATACAATTCTATTTTGGTTAACATATACATACCTGAAAGTAGACCTCATCTAGAAGCGAAGTGAAGGTTCCATTATGTGGAATAAAGTCATAAGAAACTTCGTACTGTAAGGATTCAATTGAAGCTTTAAATACGTCTATGCAATATCCTGAGAAATTATGATCAGGTTCAAATTTCATCAACCCATAAAACTTCGAATTCACTGGTGCTCCAATTCTTAACCTTTTGTTGCTAATCTGTGTCTTCCTTTCTTTGGGGATGGTTGAAGATCCACCAGGCCAGATAATGGCTTCAAGACCATACATTGCTCTAGTTGATGAATCAATTTCTTTAGTCAGTCCATTTGTTATTGTCCAAAAACCAATTGTTTCATCCCCTTTGCCTATAACATTCACTATTTCAAATGCCTTGGAAAATATTTGCCCATTCACAAGTTTGAAGTCGCCGCTTAAACCTTTAAATTTAATCTTTACTAGTTGATCTAGAAGTTCTCTGCCACTTTGGGATTCCCCAATGTTTGCCAGGTCTATTGCATTCAATCTTGGACCTTTTTCTCGTGACTTTAGAATTTCAATTCTGACACTCTCAACAGCCTTTGCTAGTGCCCAAGCTGCATCATATGCCCATATACCGAAAACCATTAGCTCCCTCATTTCCAATAGTGTTGCATCCTTGGTATGATAGTCTTTTCTCCATCTCAAAGTGAAATTTTGGAGCTCTTTAGAGGCTGGAATATACGGCTTCAAACCTAGTGCGCCTTTCAGGGACTTAATGGCTTCAGGACCCAAAGAATCGATGAAGTTTATGGTCTTATCAGTGATAATCCAAGAATGTCCTTCACTCATCATTCCTAATCTCTTTGCTTTTGAGAAAAAGCGGGATGCTAGTGAAGGTGAAATATGCACAACAAATATTGTGGTGCGCATAGTTATGAGCTCAAGGAGTTGTTCACGGATTTGATCATCAGTGGCCATGGGAGAAATGGCACACTTGAAAGCAATACGGATATTTTTCTCTTGGAAGGAATCGGTTATATATGATATTGTTTCTCTCCCATAACCAGTGTCCTCATAAATGAGAATGACATCCCTCCATTTATAATATTCTAGGATTGTAGTAATGGCTTTGAATTGAGTAGTTTGATCATGCGTAATTTGTACCAAGAAAGGATATTCGGTGGAAATTGAAGCGCTTGTAGCAAAAGAAAGGATTGGAACTTTAGCTTTGTCTCCCAATATGGCTAAGAATTTTGCAGCATGTGATGTTTCTGGGCCGATGATTGCTTGCACGTTGACGTTCTCCAGAAGATCAAGACCTGCATTAGGAAATATAAAGAAAAAAATTCAAAAGTCGATCAAATGTTGACTGAATTTCTACGAGTATATATGAATGTAGGAAATATTTTATCACATAGACTTTTACATTGGTCGCAATTCAATTTCATCATAGATTTATCAACGTATAAATCATTTCCCAATTTCTATTGGTCCTCAAGTTTATTGTTGCTCAAGTTATACATAGGGTCCAGTTTGCTAAATGTTCAAAATTACATAAAGATCTAGTTGCTTATCTTAACTGTACGTCGAGCAAAGCTTGATAACGGAAAATTATCACTGCCTAATTTAGTTTTCATGTATCAGTTTTACTATGTAAAATTTTCATGTTCTTTCATTACTGCAGTTTCAAGCAGGATATGTTATCAGACATTTTCTGTGACAAAAAAGAAACACATAATTAAGATAACTAACACTCACCAGTTGTAATTTTATATACACTAAAATACAAAATTTATCGTGAGTTTATCACTTTGTAGAGATACGATACATGACTTTATAATATAGTAAACTGTTACCTCGTGTACAATTACTTGTGCAAAACTATTATACTTCTTGGGTTGATTTTGCACTACTAATTGTAGCTTAAAAGGCACGATTTTAGACTAATAATTATACTTTGAGGGAGGAATTTGTTAACTAGTCAAACTTAAAGCATGAAAATAAATGGATCTTAAAAAAACAAAACAAACGTGTAGAAAATATATGGATCTGGTAGGATAAATAAGACTCACCAGCTGATAAAGCGAGCAGGGGTTCTCCCTTGGAATCCCTTGCGTGAAGAACTATTTTGGTTTTGTGGTCAATATTTAGCGCATAAAAATCAGAAATTGACATGTTAACGCAGCTATGAATTGTTTTCCCAAGCCATGATCCCATATCAAGAATCATTCCAACCTTAATCTCAGTTTTTAAGGCACTTTTATCAGTATCAGATGGATCAAACTGCGCATATAAATGTGTTAGCAAGCTAAATAATACTAGAATTATGAATGTTTCTGGGTTTTTCCTCCTTACCTTCATTGGTTTAAGTGGGTTCTTGTTCAGCATATAATATTCATAGAATTAACCTCATATATACAATAATAATTATTTTAATTTTTGTTATTAGTCGTATTAGAAAATGTGTGTGCACGTGTACAAGTTTTTTCTTTTGTATTTTTTATGTTATGGAAGGACAAATGTTGATTGCCACTCAAAGAAAATTGCCTCCTTGTTGGTCAATATTTACACTTTTAGGCAGTGAACAAAACTCCTAATAGGACTTGTGCCCCAAGGTCAAAGGAAGATAGAAAAGAATAGAAAAGTAAGAAAGAAGAGATAGAAAAGATATAAATAGTGAGTAATTACAAATTGTATCTTCGAATAATTTTATGGTGAAATTCTGAGATTTTTTCCATGATTTTTCTCACTTGAAATTTTCACATAAATTCCTGGTATGCAATTTATTTATCACAAGCATATTTTATAACACTTTATATGTGTTTTTGTGTATGGAGGAGGTATACATGAAAGTAATGGTTGACAAAAAGAGAATACTATTAGTGAGTAATGGTATTAGTGGGAAGACCGGGCAAAAAGTGGACACAGATTACTTATGGATTGCGAAATGAAGTTATGGTTTATTTAAGAACTAAAATTATATAATTTGTTTTTAATATTAGTTATGTGGGGGTTATAACTAAATAGTTAAAGGTCTAAAGTCGATTCATATTTTAAATTTTAATCTTACAATTATTATAGTCCAATAAAATAAATTACTTAATATATATTGACTTTTTATATTCCTTTAACTTGTCTCTCTAATTTTTTCAAGACCACGACCTTTCATTATACATTTAAAAAGGTTTAAACAAATATTCCGTTGTAAACCGTCCTGGCTTACGGGTACGTTGGGTGATCAGCACTTTGTACCATGTACTGATTAATACTATTTAGTTGAACTACTGACTTTGCATTGATTCCGTCACCCGACATATATAGTATGCCGGCAATATTAAAACATTTCACCAATATTAGGATTGTTCATTTTCAAATTGAATCCGCACCAAGTACAATTGGTTTAAAAGCTCTACTTAACCCAATAACATTTTGGAAGATTATATTGAAATCAATAAAATGTTTTAATTGGTGTCTAAATTATATTTATAACTATATCGATCAGTTGACTAATAATAAGTAGAATTTATAAAATTATGAAAATAAAATGTTATTACTATAAAATTTTAATATTACTGTACTCGTTTTGTTTTTTCATGTTTTATAGATCGATAAGCAAATTGAGTGCATTAAAAAAACAGTAAAACTAATTATTTACCACTATACTTGGCATCTTTTACTTGTTACACCATTGAACTTTAAATTTTTTTAATTACCACATTTAGCTAATTAAAAAAGTGAAATTGGACCATCCTGTTAAAATAATTGGACGGACGTCTATTATTTGTCGGCAAAACTAATTATTTACCCACTATACTTGATACCTTTTACTTATTACACCAAACTTTTAATTTTTACAATCACCACATTAAACTAATTAAAATAGTGAAATTGGACCATTATATTAAATTGACTAAACGTTTGTCAAATTCTTTCAGAGTTTTTCCTACGTGACTGCTAGAAAGAAAAGGAAAAACTAAAGAAAATGACATGGTTTTGGGCAACACAACCAGATGGGTCTCTCTTCACAGAAGATAAAAAAAATCAAAAAAAGAGAAAGAAAAAAGAAAAAAAATGTAAACCCCATCAACACATCCACAAGCATATATGATGCTGCTACCCAACCCTTTTCTCAATCCCCAAACACACCCTCTCATGGTTTTTCGACTTCTTAAAACTATTAGTTTTTGTCATCATCAAATAGGGGGAGATTGTTAGGAATTGTTAAGTCATGCATTGTTAGATCTTGAATTAAAAAATGCATTTGATAGTCCTCTACAAGGAGAATGACAGAGAATGGTATATGGTTCAAGTATGAATTATATATTGCATTTTTGGTTATCCAAAGTGAAGAGTTCATTGTTGTTTAAAAAACTATTTTAAAGTACTCTACAATCATAGAGTTGGCTTCAGAACTCTACAATCGTAGAGTTGGCTTTGGTACTCTACAATCGTAGAGTTGGTTTTGGCACTCTACATTCGTAGAGTTAGCTTTGGCACTCTAAAATCGTAGAGTTGGTTTTGGTTTGGCACTCTACAATCGTAGAGTTGGCTAAGGGGTACTCTACAATCATAGAGTTAGTAGTGCTTTGGCACTCTACGATTGTAGAAGTTGCTGTGCATTTCGTTTGACAGCATTTAATTGCAGTATTGTCATATGAATTGCTCTACGATCGTACTCAAATTATAACGATGGACCTGATTTGTGATTGAATTGATCTATGTTTAATTACTTTGGGTAATTAAACAAATATGTGTTTAATTATTATAAATAGTTAAACTGATTAGTGTTCAATTATTTTGGATACAAAAGTTATTTAAACTGCTCTGTTTTAATTATAGGATTTAATGTTTTGTAACTGATTCAGAGTTAAATTTGTAACTGGAAAAAGTTTAAACTGCTCTATTTTGATTACAGGATTTAATGTTTTGTAACTGATGCAGAGTTAAGTTTATAACTGAAATTCTCTTCATCTTCTTTTAAATCTTTTCAACCTTTACAAAGAAGTATATATATATATATATGAGATACATCAGTGAGTTGCTATCACTGAAAATATATAGGCTTAACATATATCTTGGAGGTATATTGCTAGTAGCCTTTAACAAACCTTTTTGGTAAGGGGCAATAAACACCTTAAGGACAGGGATTACCCTTGTCAATTCCTTGTTCTAGTTGTTTTGTACCTTTCTAAATATTTCAATCTTAAGGTGTTTTTCAGATATGGATACAGAATCGTTCAAAATTATGAACCATGATTTTGTCAAGCTCGATCGCTTTGATGGGAATAATTTCAGTCGTTGGCAAGACAAACTGAAATTCCTTCTGACAGTTCTAAAGATAACATATGTATTGGACCCTAACCTTCAGCCTATTCCGGAAGATCCCAAACCTACAGAAGGTCAGCAACTAGGCATTGATACAATTGAAGCTCTGAAGGAGCAGAGAAGGAAGAGAACTGAAGATGAGGAGCTTACTCATGGACATATCGTCAATACATTGTCGGATCATCTATACGATTTCTACAACAACATACAGCCTCCAAAGGAACTGTGGGAGGCTTTGGAATTCAAATACAAAGCTGAGGAAGAAGGTACAAATAAATATTTAGTTTCTAAATATTTTGATTTTAAGATGGTTGATAATAAACCTATTTTGGAGCAAGTGCATGAGCTCCAGGTTATAGTTAACAAATTGAGGGTTCTTAAAATTATCTTGCCTGAAAATTTTCAAGTTGGAGCAATAATTGCAAAATTACCTCCATCTTGGAAGGATTTTGCCAAAAAGTTGATGCATAAATCTGAGGATTTTTCCTTGGATCAAATTCAAAGCATCTTCGTATTGAGGAGGAAGCCTGAAAACGCGATGCTAAGAATTTGATTGAAGGACAGTCTAGTGTAAACTATTTGGAGGCAAGATCATTTAAAGGGAAAGGACCTGGAGTTAAAAAAGATAATCATAAGTTCAAGCATCCTGGACAGAAAAATAAAAAACATTATCCTAATAAAAGAAAGGGTAAGTGTCATGTTTGTGGAGAAACTGGACACTATGCCAGAGAATGTAAACAACGCAAAAGCAGCTCCGCTAACATGGTTGAGGAGAACTTTGTTTCTATGGTATCTGATCTTAGTCTTGATGTGACTATGATTTCTGAAGTTAACATGGCAAGTGAGCCTGATGGCTGGTGGTTGGACTCCAGAGCTACTGCCCATATTTGTAATAACCGAGAAATGTTTAAAATATTTGAAGAAGTTATTGGACAAGAAGTTAAGATGGGAAACAGTTCAGTGGCTAAAGTTGATGGAAAAGGAACTGTGGAAGTTAACTTTACCTCTGGTAAAAAGCTAACCTTATTGAATGTGTTGTTTGTGTCAGAAATTAAAAAGAATTTAATTTATGTGGATCGTTTAGATAGGAAAGGCTTTAACATTTCTGTTGAGTCCGGCAAACTCATTCTTTCAAAGAATGGTATTTTTGTTGGAAAAGGTTATGCTTGTAATAGGATGTACAAATTATTTATTAATAAAATCAGTTCTGTTTCTGCTTATATTACTTGTGAAATTTCTTTGTGGCATAGTCGTTTAGGACATATAAATTCAAAGAATTTGAAAAATATGCATGCAATGAAATTAATTGAAATTGGCAATACTAAATTAGAAAAATGTGAAATTTGTGTTAAATCAAAAATTGTGAGGAAACCATTTCCAAATGTGCATAGAGAATCACAATTGTTAGATTTAGTACATACTGATATCTGTGAGTTAAATGGAATATTGACAAGAGGTGAAAATCGATATTTCATTACTTTTATAGATGATGCTAGCAGATATTGTTATGTGTATTTGTTAAGAACAAAAGATGAGGTGTTTAACTCATTTAAAAATTACCAATCAGAAGTGGAAAATCAACTTGATAAGAAGATTAGAATTTTATGTTCTGATAGAGGCATGGAATATTGTTTATATGTTTTATACATTTTGTGAAGAAAATGGCATTACACATCAAACAAGTGCAGCATATACACCTCAACAAAATGGTTTAGCAGAAAGGAAAAATCGTGTATTTCATGATATGATTAATTGTATGTTAAATCATTCTTTTTACCATATAATTTATGGGGTGAGGCACTTCTAACTGCTTGCCATATTTTAAATAGGATTCCTAGTACTGTAATTAAAACTAGTCCATATGAAATATGAAAAGGCAGGAGACCTAATATAAATTATTTTAAAGTGTGGGGATGTATAGCTTATTTTCGAGTTCTTGATCCTAAAAGGACTAAGTAAGGAGCTAGAGCTATTAGAAGTATATTTGTTGGATATGCTGAAAATAGTAAAGCATATAGACTTCTTGATTTAGAGTATAATGTTATAACTGAGTCAAGGGATGTGGAATTATTTAAAAATAAATTCTCAAAAGATGTTGAGAATGTGGATATGCCTAAAATTGATGAGCCTAGAGGTCCTATAAGGTCTAATGTTGAGGTTGAGGAATCTAGTGTTCTAATTCAACTAAGTGGACCTAGAAGGAATACTAGAGCTAGAAAAGATAAATATTTAGATGATGATTTCATTTCTTCTCAGTCTTTGTTATATTTGGTGAAAGGGGACCAAAATAATGAGGTGGTAAATGAAATACCTTATGTATATAGTCTTGAGACTGATCCTAAATCATTTAAAAAAACTATGGCTTCTAGGGATGCTACCTTTTGGAAGGAAGCTGTTAATGATGAAATGGATTCAATTTTAGGAAATAATACTTGGATATTGACAGATTTACCTAGAGGTTCTAAACTCATAAAATGGATTTTTAGAACAAAGTATAACACTAATGGTACTATTTCTTCTTTTAAAGCAAGATTAATAGTAGCAAAAGGTTTTAGACAAGTAGAGGGTATTGACTACTTTGATATGCACCGGTAGCATGAGTTACTTCCATTCGAATTCTTTTTGCCTTAGCTTCATTGTTTGATCTTTACATTTATCAAATGGATGTAAAGACAGCAGTTTTGAATGACAATTTGAATGAGGAAGTATATATGGAACAACCAGAAGGATTTGTTGTTCCCGGAAATGAGGCTAAAGTATGAAAATTAGTTAAGTCCCTTTATGGTCTAAAACAGGCATCAAAACAGTGGCACGAGAGATTTGATGCTGCTATTTTAAACTTTGAGTTTAAATATAATAGTGCAGATAGATGCATATATTCAAAAACTGCTTTAGGCTATATGGTGATAGTCTGTTTGTACATAGATAATATGTTAATTATCAGTACAAATATGGTTGGAGTAAATGAGACTAAAAAGTATCTATCCTCTATCTTTAAGATGAAAGACTTAGGTGAAGTGAATACTATTTTAGGCATCAAAGTTAAAAAACATAGTAGGGGTTTTGTATTAAATCAATCTCACTATATTGAAAAGGTGTTAACTAAGTTTAATCACCTCGAGTTTAAGGAGGTGAATACTCCATTTGATAATGGAGTTAAACTGAAAGAAAATAATGGTAGAGCTATTACACAGTTAGAATACGCAAGTGCTATTGGCAATCTTATGTATGCTATACATTGTACTAGGCCAGATATTTCTTTTGCGGTTTCTAAACTTAGTAAATATACTAGCAGTCATAATGTTGATCATTGGAAAGCTATTGGGAGGATACTTGGATATCTTAAAAGAATAAGTGGTTTAGGATTGTTTTATAGTATGACGTTACGGCTGATAGAGCCATTATCTTATGGGGGGTCATCACCGGCAAGTTCATTGACGTCGGCCATTTGATTCATCAGTCTATGCTCCGCTATATGCGAGGAGGCACGACAGGTGGGATTCCGAATGCATCAGTTGTGACGCAGCTATGTGCACAGGCAGGGGTTGAATGGGGAGATTAGTAGGTGAAGATGCCCAGCAAGGTCATAGACCATGTCACGATCAAGAAGTACTCTGAATGGGCCGGTGGCAAGGCACATCCTCGAGGTCGTCGTTACATATTTCCTACTCCTCCAGCTCGTACAGCAGAGGCACCGCCACAGTCATTCGAGGTAGCAGGACCTCCTCCAGCCAGTACAGCGAGACAGGATCGCCAGATGAGGCATCTACAGGCGAGGATGGACGCTCTGCACTTTAATTTCAAAGCTTATGCTGATGGGATGTCAGGTGCCCTTGCTGAGGCCTTTGCTCAGCAGGGCACTATAATGGAGTTTCCTGTCTTCGGCTCTGCCATGCCGTATCCACCGCTAGATTCACCACCCGAGCCACAGTTAGTGTTTTGGAGGGATATTCTGATGCAAGCTGGATTAATAGTGTGGGAGATAAAAAATCTACAAGTGGGTGGATTTTCACTCTTGCCAGTGGTTCTGTTTCTTGGGCAAGCAAGAAACGGACTTGTATTTCTCGCTCTACTATGGAGTCAGAGTTTATTTCTTTGGCTCAAGCAGGAAAAGAGGCTGATTGAATTAGAAATATGTTGTTAGACATAGATCTATGGCCAAATCCAATGCCTCCAATTTCACTATATTGTGATAGTGAAGCTACGCTTACAAAAGCATATAGTGGCACCTATATTGGTAAGTCTAGACATATTGGTCTAAGACATGAATTTGTGACAATTGATACATGATGGTATCATAACTATTGCCTATATGAAGTCAAGTAAAAACTTGGCTAATCCAATTACTAAGCCTCTGACGAGAGACTTAATAAGTTTGACTACACGAGATATGGGACTTAAACCATTCTGAGCCAAAGGTGATGGGAACCCAACCTATTACTAGGTTACCCTTAGTTTATAGGTTCAATGGGAAAAACAAGTCACAGTTGTTGGCTGTGTTACTATTAACCTGGCCTCATATGTAGTTTATGATAGTAATGTCTGTTGCATGATCGAGGATGAGCTATACTCTTAATAAAGTGTTGCACTTGTAGCAACAGAAGTGCTAGAGAAACACTTTGCCTATATGAACTAGAAGTGGAGCCGCTTCTTATAGAGAGTTATGGTTTACTCTCTTAGAGGTTCAAGAAGCAGGATATTGCACATGGCTTTAATAGCGTGAAGCGATGATAATGCTCATCGTAAAGGGAGGTTTGTGTGAGTATGACAGCTCCGGTCATATCATTTGGAATAGAGGTTCAATCTACGGACACCATCTATTTCGATATGACTTTGAGTTGTTTATACTAAAAGAAGGTTCAATGTTCGTCACACCTTCTAATATGCATACAAGTCTTAGAGTTGATAAGTTGATAGTTATTTGAAGGAAAGTAGTATTTCAAACAAGTGGGGGTTTGTTAGATCTTAAGTTAAAAAATGCATTTGATAGTCCTCTACAAGGGGATTGTAAGAGAATGATATATGGTTCAAGTAGGAATTATAAATTGCATTTTTGGTTATCCAAAGTGAAGAGTTCATTGTTGTTTAAAAAACTATTTTAAAGCACTCTACAATCATAGAGTTGGCTTCAGCACTCTACAATCGTAGAGTTGGCTTTGGCACTCTACAATCGCAGAGTTGATTTTGGTTTGGCACTCTACAATCGTAGAGTTGGCTAAGGGGCACTCTACAATCATAGAGTTAGTAGTGCTTTGACACTCTACGATTGTAGAAGTTGTTGTGCATTTCGTTTGACAACATTTAATTGCAGTATTGTCATATGGATTGCTCTACGATCGTACTCAAACTATAACAATGGACCTGATTTGTGATTGAATTGATCTATGTTTAGTTACTTTGGGTAATTAAACAGATATGTGTTTAATTATTATAACTAGTTAAACTGATTAGTGTTCAATTATTTTGGATACAAAAGTTATTTAAACTGCTCTGTTTTAATTACAGGATTTAATGTTTTGTAGCTGATGCAGAGTTAAGTTTGTAACTGAAAAAAGTTTAAACTGCTCTGTTTTGATTACAGGAGTTAATGTTTTGTAACTGATGCAGAGTTAAGTTTGTAACTGAAATTCTCTTCATCTTCTTTTAAATATTTTCAACCTTTACAAAGAAGTGTATATATATATATGTGTGTGTGTGTGTGAGATACATCAGTGAGTTGCTATCACTGAAAATATATAGGATTGATATATATCCTGGAGGTATATTGCTAGTAGCCTTTAGCAAATCTTTTTGGTAAGGGGCAATAAACACCTTAAGGACAGGGATTACCCGTGTCAATTCCTTGTTCTAGTTGTTCTGTACCTTTCTAAATCTTTCATGCATATTTAAATTTAATGATGTGATTATAATATATAATTTTTCAGTAATTTTGTAAAGTTATTATATGAGATATATTTGTACAAGAACTTAGAATTATAATGATTAAACTTGTTAGATTGAGCCCGACATATAGATATAAATTAAGTCAAATTGTCCATGAATCATGAACCCTACACCCATGAGATTGCACCAAATAAAATTGGTGGCATATTAGCTTAGATGTGCTGACACATGTGATCATTACCCATTTAATATTTGGCCCCCCGGTTAGTGACTTGGTCATTCGAGAGTGATGCTTGAGATGGTGTTTGTTTAACCGTGAGCATCACGTTAATTAATGAATATCCTAAGCCATTATAATGAATATATAATTTTTGCAGATACTCTTAAGTAATATTATAATTCTTATGCATATATTATTAAATGATATTATAATTTTTACTGACTTACAATTGCCTATATATAGCCAATGATGAGATGAGCAGACAACATACAACCAACAAATCCTTAAACGCTACTTCTTCATGATCTCCTCACAATTATTAGCTTACATGTGTTGGCACACGTCATCATTAGTTCATTACCCATTTAATATTTGGCCCTCCAGTTATTCGGTCATTCGAGAGCGATGTTCTTGACATGGAGTTTGTTTCACCGTGTGGATCACGTCGATTAATGAATATCCTAATCATTAGGTGGGGTAAATAAGGTTAAAAGTCAATGAACTTATCCGTATTTTTTAATTTATAAAAATAAATATAATTTTTTTCAGATTAATGTCAAAATTAAGACGTAATTTATTTTTATCTTTGTTTTTTAATAGACGTCAGTTGGCCTACCCTGATCGTCTGTTTTTACTGAGCTGCGCACCTTTTTAAATCTCTGTTTAAGCAACAAATAATGATGTGAATTTGTGCAATGACAAAGTCCAATATATGGGACAGTATAGGCATTTGCCTTTGATGAATTTTTTTATAGGTATAGGAATAGGATAGATATGTGAATTAATAAATTTAAAGGGGCAGATTAATGGAAGAGTTAAATTTAGAGGGGGTAAAAAAATTCATAAATCAATTCTAAAAACAAGTACAAAAATTTTCTTAGTTTTAAGGCTTGGTGAAATATTAGAAGTAATTTCTGTATAGTTTTTAGTTTTGAATGTTCATCAGCGTGTGAACTGTGAGGGTTTGTTTGATTTTTTTGTTATTGATTTGGTTGACTGTGGTTACTGTTTGTTTGGTTTGATAAAGTTTTTTATTTTGGCTTGTTGGATCTTTAATTGAAAAAGAGATCATTTTGTTTGAGTAGTTTATGTCTTTTATTGTGACAGTTTACAATAATTTTGTCTTATTTTATAATGGAAAATGGAAAATTGAAAATGACTATGAGCCTTTAGCAGTCCCTCATTTCTATTTGTTTTAATCACTTTACTCCATTCATCTAACTAATAGACCCTGTATAATTTTTGGTGTTCTGAGTATAAATTTTGAATGATTTGTTTCTCTTATTTCAAGTAAAACTTATTTGAAACTTATAAAAAGATACCAAAACTAGTTTATGTTTTGAAATTAATTAATGGTTTTGTTTGAATATAAAAACAAATTTGATTTGATGTTTTGAGCATTTGGATAATCATTCAAATTGAATTATGACAAGTATCGAAATAAGTTTCTAAATTGTATCTAAATATTTTTTATTTGAAATTTATTTTTTAGTTTTGATTATAAATATTTATTGCAATTTGTAAATATTATTATGATTAATTAATTAATAGGGCTATATGTATATACACAGCTATGTATTACACAGTCGAGCTATGGCGACGAATTTTTTGGGTTATGGCGACGGTTTACCTATCGCCGTAGCCCAGAATAGTTATGGCGACGGGTGAAACCGTCGCTATAGCCCAAAAAAACCGTCGTTATAGCTAACTGTGTACTACACAGCTGTGTACATATATTTTTTTTCATAATTAATATTAAGATTAATTTAATTTTTTTTATTTAATTTCAATAAAAAAAATTAGCTAAAATTCGCCCGTGGAGAAAATTTTGTGGATTCGCCCTTGCTAATAGCCCCTCTCCATCTTATAACCCACTTTCAATCTCAAACATAGATAGATAAAGCAAATATGGTGGAAGAAGTGAGAGAATTATAAATTTTCAAAAATATAATTATAATCATGACAAAATGTTAATTACCAGTGATTTTAACACTTGCCCTTTGTGTTAGTTTTTGTAATTAAGTTTTTTCGCCCCTGTTAAGGGTTTTGGCACTGCTGGTTCATGGGGAGGAAGATCGAAGATGTGGAAAAGGACAAAGAGATTCAGGAATTGGGGGAATACGCCGTGGATGAGTACAACAAGCAGCAACACCGGCAGGGGAGTTTCGTGAACGACGACGACAGAGATCTGAACGGCAGATGGTGGAGGCGGAGAAGCAGGTGCTGTCAAGGATTAAGTTCGTTGGGGCTTCAATGGAAATTAATTTTAATAAAACCTCTTGAAGGTTTAAGGAAAGGAGAACGGTAGTCGCAAAAAAATAAGGTGGACCGACTTGGATTGTAGAGATTGGAAGTAATATCAACAAAGGAGAAGATATTAGAAATAAAAAAAAAAAGATTAAACCTTTCACCTACCAAAATTTTCTTCCTCTTCCTCTCTCTATTATATATAGATCCTCCCAGCAGAAGGATAGCCAATAAGAAGACGTGGCAGCCAAGTGAAGAGGGAAAATAAAGAGATCAAGAATACACCCATCCGAAAGATTTTAAGAGATATAAAATGTATTGTAGATGACCACTTGAATACAAGAGTTTATCAATATATATTTTATTTTATCTATCATTTCACAACACGTTATCAACACGAATTTCTACCCAATTTTGAAAAAAAGAAGTTATCCTCCTATTATTCTTCAAATATCAAAGGTTATTATTGCCAATGGATACATTAAGAGTCCCTTGGATCTTAAGGCCAGTTACTGGAGAGGAACTAAGGTTCCTAATTAACCCACAAATGTTATCCCAGGTGGGCTCATACAGAAATCTGATAAACAACCATCCTACAACACAAATAAGTCTTATTATCTATTTTTAAAAACCTGTGAAAATATTTGCTGAGATTGAAATTGGTTAAAATGCTAGTTGAGGATATATTGATTTGTCTACATATATCTGAGTTTGCAAAATTTGAATTGAAAAATAATAATGCAAACATTGATAATTGTGAAGTTTATTATGTCACAGTATTAAAAAAATATTATGACAAGTTAGTAGACATGATTAATTTATTCGTTTAAATTATGATTTGATGCATTTAGTCTTACAAATAAAAGTGATGTCTCTGCTACATATTACATATATGTGTTCATATGAATTGCGTTGATCAGATCATGTGGTTTGTTTTTAAAGTCATTAATAGATTAGATCTTCAAAGCTATTTATTTAGTTATAGAAAATATATATAACGTTTTGCGGAGAAGTCTGCTGAAAAGATGTCATTCATCTGTAAATTACTTTGGCTTGATTGATGAGAAAAGTCGCATATAAGAAGTAATAAATAAAATATTTACTTTCTGTACATTATTTTCTGTTTAATGTATTTTTTTAGCTTTCATAGGTAAAGAATCTTGAAGATACAATTAAGGTTAACATTCATACTTTTCTGTAGGATCGTGTAAATGTTGGAAAAAGTACGCCTAAAATAATCTCAATTCTAGGAATTACTTTTCCGTCTTTGTGCAATTAAATAGGAAATCAACAAAACCAATTACGAGAATGAAAATAACAAATAACCATCCACAAGCAATACACCAAATTTAATGTGGAAAACCCTTAAAGAAAAAAATTACAGGTCAAACTCCGAATCTCCACTATATCACTAATAATAGGCTTACAATAATTCTCCCAAGTTTTATGCCCTAAAACTTGAGGTTACACAATAAATCAAGAGAATACAAATTTACCTTTAATTAGGTTGAGAAACATAATTAACTTCACCACCCAAAAACACTCCAAACAATAAAGTTTTCAAGCTTTCTATTGAATAGAGATGGTGCCGGATACCCACGAACAACAAACTGTAATTCTCTCTCTTTATTCTTTTGATATGTTCTTGTTACCAAGCTTCTCTCATGTATAAAATAAGACTCCCCCATAGCCTTATTTTTAGTACTCTTTCTAATTCATTCCTATTACGGATTAGAAATAATTTCTTCTCCTAATCAAATTAGGGATCACATCTCCTTATCAAATCCTTTTTCAACTTGGATTCCTTTCATGAAATCTACAATTCCAATATTGCTTCCATTAACCCAATTTCTAATCGGATTAATATCAAGGAAACCCACTTACTTGCTCACAAAGAAAATCAATTCTTTTCTATCTTGGATTCTATCTCATGGATGAGGACCCACACCCAACAATCTCCCCTTCCGAACCCATGAGAAGAGGGATCACCAACCACAACTCCTTACTCGGAGTTAATTCCAACGAAGTATTGGCCCAACTCAAGTGTAAGACCCCAACTTTTATGAATAAAGATTTAATTTTCTTTATATATTATTTCGAAATAGTAAGGTGTTGTTTTGATAAATATGAAAGTTATGGGTGAAATGTGCAAATATTTTTAAAATGAGCAAGTGGTTATAAAATATTCTTGTTGTCGGGGAATATTCGTTTGATCGTGGAATATTCTTGTTGTCGGGGAATATTCGTACGACGGCGCAGCTATTTGTGGGCCCCCACAACGGAATAACTGTCGGATATAGAAAGCGACAGAAATAACTTTTTTACAAGATAACGGCGTAGTTGTTACCGTTAGTACTGTTGAAATACCCGGTGGTTAAAATACAGTGATACACGGTGTTGCATAGTAGCACACGGTATTGCACAGTAGCACACGGTATTGCACAGTATTTCGAATTATTGAGTCTTACGTGAGAAGCCAGTACTCAATTATTGTTACAGTAATTACTGTTCAATATTTTATATTATTGACTCAATAATTGCTACGTTGATATTTTATATTATTGACTCAATAATTGTTACATTGATATTTTATTGACTCAATAATTGCTACGTTGCTATTTTTTATGATTGATTCAATAATGACTACAGTTGATATTTTGTAGTATTGATTCAATAATTGTCGTTGCACAGTATTTCACGTTATCAACTCAATAATTCATATTATTTGAATAATATTATTAGATAGCATTATTGACAATGTCTAAGGAAGTTCTGTCTAGGAGGGGTTATTTAATTGCGCGCCAGTAAGGAGAAGTCCTTACCGGAAGGCCCCCTCTGTCCTGGGAACGACCTGGTTGTTAATATTGTGGTTCTATAATATTATTTGTGAATAATTAATTATTGATTTATATGATAAGGAAATATTTATTTTGTGGATATTAAAGAAGGAATTGGCGCTGGTGAGTTTTTATCAATATTTTGGTGTGAGAAATCATCTGTTTATGGATTTCGGATAATTTATGTTTGGAATTTGGAAAAACTTCCTTCTGCAAAGTTGTAGAGAATTAAATTTCCTATGGAAGGACATAGAATTTGTATTTTTCTGACGAAGGGGCTATTTATTATGAATTATTGAAGTTTTAGAAAATAAATATTTTTTAAATAAAATGGTGGGCCCCACTTTTGTTGTTGGTTGAAAAATCTGATTTTTTTTGGTAGCAGCCGGCGGCTGGAGAATTTTAAAAATAATAATATTATTTTATTATTTTAGTCTTCTTTGGCATCCTAAGCTTTTCCTATAAATAGGGTGCTTAGGTTAGAATTGAAAATCACACCAGAATCAGAAGTTTTCTCTCTCTATAATATCGAGCGTATTTTTGTGAGTATTTCTATACTTTGAGTATTAGTATTCAGTGCAAGTTTCCTTCGATATTATATCCGATATTCCAGTCAGAGGTACTATCTTTTTGAGGTAAGGGATGTTATTTTCTTTCGTAAATGATGTTATTCTTTTCAATATCATTATACAGAAATATTGTCATGGATTTTATGTTGAAATTCTTACTTTTTCCGTCGGGGTTACTATTCACGTATACGGCACTATTCACGAAAAAATTAAATTTTTTTCTATTTGTCCAAATTGCTTGTTAAGGTTACTATCTTTGATTGTATCCAAGTTTTGAGCTCTATTCTTGAATTTTGCTCCATAATTGATTATTACGAGGTATTTTTGAATTGGATATACTAAAATACGAATCCTTAGTCTTTGTCTTTTATCTCACTGGATTCGTTTTTTTAAATATTTTTCATCATTCTCAGTCCTAAAAGGTGATGTAACTGAATATCTTTGGCCTGTAGAGCAAAGATGAATGATTACTTGATGAATATCTTTGGCCTGTAGAGCAAAGATGAATGATTACCTGATGAATATCTTTGGCCTGTAGTGCAAAAATGACAGGTGTTGAGATGAATATGACCACTGATGATACAAATGAATATCTTTGGCCTGTAGTGCAAAGATGAATATTTGATTCGAGATGTATATTGATTGATGTTACAGGGATAAAATATTGATGATGGACTTTTAAATCATAGAAGATAGTAGACTTGATTCTCTGCTTAACTCTTCTAATGAACTGTTATTTCCGCTGCGAATATTGATCTGAAATTGGTTGTCCATTATATTTTATCTGATTTGTTGAAGACTAACGATAATTTATTTTCCATTATCTTAGTCATAATATTCTTTACTGAGCTAGTTGAGCTCACCCTTTTCATCTGTTGTCCTCTTCAGGAAATGAGAATGTCGCGGGAACTAGTCGGGGGACAGAGTGATGGTCCGAGTTAGAGCAGTAGTAGTCCTCACTATTTCTGATAAATAGTATGATAATAATTGTAATGAGGACTTAGTTTGAATCTTAATATTTTCTACATATTTGTATTGAGACTCACAGTTGTGTGGTCGTATTTTGCACGACCGTATGATATAAAGTTTGTATTTGAATTCTGTACCATGTATTTGGCGACTCAGAATGGGTTGGGTTGAATGGACCTATTCTGGGGGCGTCACAGTTGGTATCAGAGCTTAGGGATATGATCTCTGGCGGAGATCGGAGAATAGAACTAGGAGGGGAGAGACGAGTAAATCCTTCGCTAGTGTGTCCTACCTAAGCTTATGTGGTATTTAATTGGTCAGTCGGAGCATAGGGTTAATATGTGATATGTTATTTGTTTGATTAACCCTTGTTTTATGGCAGTATTTGAGAATGGCAGCTGAGAATGTTAACAACGAAGTGAATGAGACCGTGGAGACACCTTTAATCACCAACCAGGATAATGTGATGACAGAAGAAGAAGAAATTAGAAATATCCATGTGGTGAGTGAAGAATTAATAGTTGCACCCGAGCTAGTCGCAGAGGTAGCAGCTGAGAGTGAGGAAGAAGAACAACCTGAGGAGGAGTATTTATTAGGAGAACTTTATGATCAAAATGTAGAACTGCAAAATCGTATTCTTGAGTTAGAAGCGCAGGGTGAAGAACGACAGACAGCCGTGGAACAAAGGGATACAATAATTCAAGAAAGGGATATAGAAATTCAAGATTTTGCTACTCGTTATGCGAGGCTTGAACAGAAGTTCTCTCTGGCAGAACATATGATATTAGAGCTAGAATCTGAAAATGCAAATGTCAACGATCAGCTGAAAGAAGAAGCAACGGAACGAGTGAGAATTGAAGATGCATGGGTAAAAGCCGCACGACGCGTTGATATCTTAGAAAGAGACGTCCGATCTAAGAAGGCCAAAATAGACGAAATGGATTTTACTTTTTGGACAGCAATTGGGAGAATCAAACATCGAGTTTGGAATTACCCTGTGCATAGCGGTCAACCCCAATTCGATATGGATCGAAGAGTAATGATTCAGATCATGGATCAGGAGTGTGACGAAGCCGTTGAGGGTGGAATGAGCTGTATAGAAAAGTCAAGACCAGTTGGGATAGTGACACCAAAGACTGTCCCAGACAAATCAAAGTCGGTGGTTCCATGAAGAGCGTTTATCGAGACTGCCCAAAACGCGAGGAACCCGAATGAATTTATCACGGGTTAGTTAATCATAAATTTTTGCGAAGTTTATACCTTGTTAGATACCGGTGCTACCCATTCCTTTATTTCACCTGCTTGTGCTCAACGTTTGAACTTGACTTCTGATAAATTAGACTTTGACTTATCTGTTGAAACTCCGTTAGGAGAAACATTTGTTACATCTACAGTTTACAAATCTTGCTTGATTCAGATTGGTACCCTTATCTTACCTGTTGATCTTATATCTTTGAAAATACTTGCATTTGACGTGATTTTAGGAATTGACTGGTTAACCACTTACCATGCCAAAATTGATTGTTTTCATAAGGTTGTTAGTTTTCATATTCCTAATCAACCTGTTGTACGAATTCAAACCACCAAACCACTAAAATCAGTCAATATCATTTCAAATCCCAAGGCTATTCGTTTATTGAAAAACGGATGTCAAGCTTTCTTAGCTCATGTCACTGATCTAAACCAGAATACATCAGATTTGAATGATATTTCCGTTGTTAATGAGTTTCCTGATGTATTTCCCGAAGAACTTCCCGGTCGACCCCCAGAACGTGAAGTTGAATTCTTTATTGACCTTGAGCCCGGTACAAAGCCCATTTCTAAAACCCGATATCGAATGGCTCCTATTGAACTTCAGGAGTTAAAGATTCAATTACAGGAGTTGTTAGATATCAGTTTTATTCGTCCTAGTACGTCTCCTTGGGGTGCTCCTGTTTTATTCGTAAAGAAGAAAGACGGGAGTATGCGACTTTGTATTGACTATCGGGAGTTGAACTATGTCACCATCAAGAATAGGTATCCGTTACCTCGTATTGATGACCTGTTCAACCAGTTGCAAGGAGCGCAATTCTTTTCAAAGATCGATCTTCGTTCTGGATATCATCAGTTGAAGATTAAAACTGAGGATATTCCAAAGACTGCTTTTAGAACACGGTACGGGCATTATGAGTTCTTAGTCATGTCTTTTGGATTGACTAATGCTCCTGCTGCTTTCATGGATATGATGAACCGTGTATTTAAGGAGTATTTAGATCAATTCGTTGTTGTCTTTATTGATGACATTCTCATATATTCTAAAAGCCGTGAAGATCATGAACACCATTTGAAGTTAGTACTTCAAAAGCTTCCTGAGAACAAGCTATTTGCCAAGCTGAAGAAATGCGAGTTCTGGCTTGAGGAAGTAGCATTCCTTGGGCACGTGGTATCGAAACGTGGAGTATCTGTTGACCCGGCGAAGATTGAAGCAATACAAAGCTGGGAGCAACCTAAGTCGGTGACCGAAGTACGAAGCTTTCTAGGCTTAGCTGGTTATTATCGGAGGTTCGTAGAGGGATTTTCTCGAATCGCTACTCCATTAACTCAGTTGACTCGGAAAGATACGAAATTCGTTTGGAGAGAGGAATGCGAGAAGAGCTTCCAAGAGCTCAAGAGGAGACTTATTTCGGCACCTGTTCTGACAATACCATCTGGTTCGGATGGATTTGTTATTTACAGCGATGCTTCGGGCAAAGGGTTAGGATGTGTTCTCATGCAACATGGGAAAGTCATAGCCTATGTCTCGTGACAACTCAAAGAATATGAGAGGAATTATCCTACTCATGATCTAGAGTTGGCAGCAGTCGTTTTCGCGTTGAAGATCTGGAGACATTACTTGTACGGAGAGAAAGTGGAGATTTATACGGATCATAAGAGCCTTAAATATTTCTCCACTCAGAAGGAACTCAACATGCGGCAACGACGTTGGCTTGAGCTGTTGAAAGATTACGATCATACTATCCAATACCATCCTGGAAAAGCGAACGTGGTAGCTGACGCGTTGAGTAGAAGATCATATGTGGGAACGAGTGCGATGATGTCAAGTATACGCGTAGAACCAGCTTTGATTGATAAAGTTAAAGCTGCTCAAGCTACGGATGCGGAGCTGATGAAGATGAAGAAGAAGGTGCAAGAAGGTGCAATTCCAGAAGCGAGAATCGATGAAGATGGAATACTTTGAGTCAACTCCAGACTTTGTGTTCCTAACGATTCTGACTTGAAGTATAGAATCATGATGGAGGCACACAACACACCGTTTGCAATCCATCCTGGGAGTACTAAAATGTATCGTGATCTTCGACATATATTTTGGTGGAGCAATATGAAGAAAGAGATCGCAGAGTTCATCTCGAGATGTTTAACTTGTCAACGTGTAAAGGCAGAGCATCAAGTGCCGAAGGGTCCATTGCAACCACTGGAGATTCTGAAATGGAAGTGGGAACACATTACGATAGATTTCGTTACGGGTCTTCCCAAGGTTTCTCAAGGCTTAGATGCGATTTGGGTTATTGTTGATAGATTAACCAAGTCTGCTCATTTCTTGCCGATACGAGAGACTTATTCCCTTGAACGTCTTGCTCATATGTACGTGAATGAGATTGTGAGATTGCATGGCATGCCAGTATCCATAGTTTCGGATCGTGATCCCAGATTTACTTCACGATTTTGGATCAGTTTGCAGAAAGCTATGGGTACGGATTTACGATTCAGTTCGGCTTATCATCCTCAAACAGACGGACAATCGGAAAGGACTATCCAAACTCTTGAAGATCTATTGAGACTCTGTGTTCTAGACTTCAAAGGGAGTTGGGATAAGTATTTACCATTGGTGGAATTCTCCTACAACAACAGTTATCAGGCAAGTATAGGCGTAGCTCCATTCAAAGCGTTGTATGGGAGAAAGTGTCGTTCTCCAGTATGTTGGGATGAGGTGGGTGAAGCAACATTGTTGGGACCAGAGTTAGTACGTATGACTACAGAAAAGATCCAAATAATCCGATAACGTATACAAACATCACAAGATCGACAAAAGAGTTATGCGGATCTTCATCGAAAGGACGTGGAATTTAATGTTGGAGACCATGTGTTATTACGTGTTGCTCCGTGGAAAGGAGTTACGAGGTTTGGGAAGAGAGGAAAACTCAATCCACGATTCATTGGTCCATTCGAGATTCTTGACCGAATAGGAAATGTGGCCTATAGACTCGCTTTACCTCCAAGCATGTCTCGTGTTTATAACGTGTTTCACATATCCGTGTTACGTAAATATGTGAAGGATCCAAACCGCATTATTGAGTTAGAACCAGACGATATAGCCGAAGATTTAACGTACGAGGAGGTACCTGTCAAAATCTTGGATAGGAAGGAGCATGTCCTACGCTCGAAAATTATACCTCAAGTTAAAGTTTTGTGGAGAAACCATGCGATTGAGGAAATGACGTGGGAATTGGAATCGAAAATGAAAGCGAGGTATCCTCACCTTTTCGACATACCAGGTACGTACATCAATTTCGAGGACGAAATTTCATAAGGAGGGGAGGTTGTAAGACCCCAACTTTTATGAATAAAGATTTAATTTTCTTTATATATTATTTCGAAATAGTAAGGTGTTGTTTTGATAAATATGAAAGTTATGGGTGAAATGTGCAAACATTTTTAAAATGAGCAAGTGGTTATAAAATATTCTTGTTGTCGGGGAATATTCGTTTGGTCGTGGAATATTCTTGTTGTCGGGGAATATTCGTACGACGACGCAGCTATTTGTGGGCCCCCACAACGGAATAACTGTCGGATATAGAAAGCGACAGAAATAACTTTTTTACAAGATAACGGCGTAGTTGTTACCATTAGTACTGTTGAAATTCCCGGTGGTTAAAATACAGTGATACACGGTGTTGCATAGTAGCACACGGTATTGCACAGTATTTCGAATTATTGAGTCTTACGTGAGAAGCCATTACTCAATTATTGTTACAGTAATTACTGTTCAATATTTTATATTATTGACTCAATAATTGCTACGTTGATATTTTATATTATTGACTCAATAATTGTTACATTGATATTTTATTGACTCAATAATTGCTACGTTGCTATTTTTTATGATTGATTCAATAATGACTACAGTTGATATTTTGTAGTATTGATTCAATAATTGTCGTTGCACAGTATTTCACGTTATCAACTCAATAATTCATATTATTTGAATAATATTATTAGATAGCATTATTGACAATGTCTAAGGAAGTTCTGTCTAGGAGGGGTTATTTAATTGCGCGCCAGTAAGGAGAAGTCCTTACCGGAAGGCCCCCTCTGTCCTGGGAACGACCTGGTTGTTAATATTGTGGTTCTATAATATTATTTGTGAATAATTAATTATTGATTTATATGATAAGGAAATATTTATTTTGTGGATATTAAAGAAGGAATTGGCGCTGGTGAGTTTTTATCAATATTTTGGTGTGAGAAATCATCTGTTTATGGATTTCGGATAATTTATGTTTGGAATTTGGAAAAACTTCCTTCTGCAAAGTTGTAGAGAATTAAATTTCCTATGGAAGGACATAGAATTTGTATTTTTCTGACGAAGGGGCTATTTATTATGAATTATTGAAGTTTTAGAAAATAAATATTTTTTAAATAAAATGGTGGGCCCCACTTTTGTTGTTGGTTGAAAAATCTGATTTTTTTTGGTAGCAGCCGGCGGCTGGAGAATTTTAAAAATAATAATATTATTTTATTATTTTAGTCTTCTTTGGCATCCTAAGCTTTTCCTATAAATAGGGTGCTTAGGTTAGAATTGAAAATCACACCAGAATCAGAAGTTTTCTCTCTCTATAATATCGAGCGTATTTTTGTGAGTATTTCTATACTTTGAGTATTAGTATTCAGTGCAAGTTTCCTTCGATATTATATCCGATATTCCAGTCAGAGGTACTATCTTTTTGAGGTAAGGGATGTTATTTTCTTTCGTAAATGATGTTATTCTTTTCAATATCATTATACAGAAATATTGTCATGGATTTTATGTTGAAATTCTTACTTTTTCCGTCGGGGTTACTATTCACGTATACGGCACTATTCACGGAAAAATTAAATTTTCTTCTATTTGTCCAAATTGCTTGTTAAGGTTACTATCTTTGATTGTATCCAAGTTTTGAGCTCTATTCTTGAATTTTGCTCCATAATTGATTATTACGAGGTATTTTTGAATTGGATATACTAAAATACGAATCCTTAGTCTTTGTCTTTTATCTCACTGGATTCGTTTTTTTAAATATTTTTCATCATTCTCAGTCCTAAAAGGTGATGTAACTGAATATCTTTGGCCTGTAGAGCAAAGATGAATGATTACTTGATGAATATCTTTGGCCTGTAGAGCAAAGATGAATGATTACCTGATGAATATCTTTGGCCTGTAGTGCAAAAATGACAGGTGTTGAGATGAATATGACCACTGATGATACAAATGAATATCTTTGGCCTGTAGTGCAAAGATGAATATTTGATTCGAGATGTATATTGATTGATGTTACAGGGATAAAATATTGATGATGGACTTTTAAATCATAGAAGATAGTAGACTTGATTCTCTGCTTAACTCTTCTAATGAACTGTTATTTCCGCTGCGAATATTGATCTGAAATTGGTTGTCCATTATATTTTATCTGATTTGTTGAAGACTAACGATAATTTATTTTCCATTATCTTAGTCATAATATTCTTTACTGAGCTAGTTGAGCTCACCCTTTTCATCTGTTGTCCTCTTCAGGAAATGAGAATGTCGCGGGAACTAGTCGGGGGACAGAGTGATGGTCCGAGTTAGAGCAGTAGTAGTCCTCACTATTTCTGATAAATAGTATGATAATAATTGTAATGAGGACTTAGTTTGAATCTTAATATTTTCTACATATTTGTATTGAGACTCACAGTTGTGTGGTCGTATTTTGCACGACCGTATGATATAAAGTTTGTATTTGAATTCTGTACCATGTATTTGGCGACTCAGAATGGGTTGGGTTGAATGGACCTATTCTGGGGGCGTCACATCAAGCTTCTTGGAATTTTCAATTATCTTCATGATCGACTTTGTCTCATCGGCATGGTTCTTCTCGATGGGAGGATCTAACTCAAACTTGACAAATTTTTGCTTGCCAAATTCATTCACAATCGCTTTGTACCCTGGCTGCGAGCTATCATTTTCCTTCATCACTTTTGGTACCCATTTAAAGAGAAGAGCTTTCCTCTCGTGGTTCTCATGCAAGGCTTTTCTTCCATCTCGCACAGCTTTGTACCACACCTTTTTCTGCCTAACTCCCCCATCTTCAACACCTCTCACATGTGCTCGCATCGTGTAAAAAGCGTTTACCTTCTTACTTCTAGCACCACTACAGACCCTTTAGTGAGCTTCCACTGACTTTCACCAAAGTAACTTTTATAAATATTCTCATCAAGCTTACCAATAGAGATCAAATTAAGACGTATATCCGAAACATGTCTGACTTCTTTTAGCATCAACCTGTAACCACTGTTAGTTTCTAAACAAATATCTCCAATGCCTATAATCTTGGATGCACTTCCGTTTCCCATCCGCATATAGCCAAAATCACCACTAGTGTAGGATGTGAAAATTTCACCACGAGAAGTAGCATGGGGCGAAGCACCCGAATCAACAATCTAATCATTAACATGGCATTTAGGTTTATCATCACAAACAATGGCTACATAAACATCGGATAGATAAACAATCGAATCTTTATCCTCATCTTTTTTCTTAGACTGCTCCTTCACTACAAGAAAATTGGTCATTGGCGACGGGGTATTTGTCGACGGGCACCCTGCCGTCGCTAATGACATCAAGGACGACGGGACTGCCTTCGTTAATGACACCTGTCGGCATTGAACCTCTAACCCCCAGCAGCACCAAGTCCACCATTTCGCGCGCGGGCCAAAAGTGAGGGTCGACGGTATATAGTTCATTGGCGACGAGGGCTACCGTCGATAGTGAGTCATTGGCGACGGCCACATAGGCGACGGCAATTGCTTTCGGGAATAATCTTTTATTTAATCTCCAGATTTCAGTTTTCTTCTGTTTTCTTTCTTTTCCTTCTCCCGCTCGACTTTTTCTTTCCCTCCATTCCTATTGCCGTCGCCTGCCCCTGTCGGTCTCCTCCTTATCTTCCGGCCACCTTCTCTCCCGCCGTCTGCCGCCTTCCCCCCTTCTTTCTCTCCCCTTTCCCGGCCGACCGCCACTGCTATCTCTAGTTCTCCCATTTTTTTCCTTTTTTCGCCCTCTCCTCTCTGGTTCTCCATTTTTGAAGCTTCAATTAGTAAGTATTGCTTACATATTTGTAATTAAGTTCCAATGTCGTTAGGTTAGGGTTTAATTTATATTTTTTGTAATATATTTTTTTTATGTTTTGATTTCGGTTGCAGTACATAGCATTGTTCAGAGGGAAAGATTATACTCTCATGTTAGAAAATTTTGAAAAATTTATATACATTTATTATAACTCATTAATTGTTTGATTTTTGATTACTGAGATTGAAATGAAGACTGGGTTTGTACTCACTTGCTGTAAAATTATGTTTGATGTAACTTTTACTTATATTATGTAATGAAAATAGTCTAACTTCTAGGAATTTTATTTAAAGGATATTATTGTGAGTGGAGATTAAATCGTTTTGATATCATTTCCATTTTTGTGTATAATTAGTGTTAATAATATTTTACAAAAGAAAAAGAAGTTTGGAGTAAGTACTAGCTTGTTTTGGTTTCAATGCAGTGGACTGTCATGTGCCTAAACAGTGTGCGCAATATGTTTTTCGAACTTTGAACTTTTCATTGGCAGTAGTATGGTTTTAACTCGTTTAAATGGATCCTGCAGGTTGACTTTGATTTGTCATTAATTAGGATTCTATTTTTGTTCAATTATTTAGTATCTTTTTACTAATCTCTTGTTACAACGTATGCCTTAGCTTCTACGTTAGTTCCCTTTTTGAACGAGGTTAATTTAAACTTACTAATCCACTAATCCACATAAGACTAAAGTTAAACTTAGTTCCCTTTTTGATCGATGTTAATTTAAACTTACCCAACTCAGCTCGTTGCCACATGAGACTAAAGTTCAGTCTCTTCCCACAAATTAGTGAGTTAGGCAGGATTATTTTCCTTAGTGTGGTTCTCATGCCTACTGGTATGGGTCTTAATTAACTTTTTAGGCAACCCAAATTTACCTGGACCTCAAGTCCAGAACACCTTCTCAAGTTCAGCTAAATCAATCTCTTAAATAGTAAGCTACATGTTAAAATCACTCATTTGGAACAGTTTCCCAACCATATTACCTTATTTTTCTACAAATTATAATGTCAAACAAACACATTCAAGAAAGAAACTTCGTTTTTTTAAATAACTTTATAAGAGCAACTAAGGGTGGAAACGATCAAAACAATCACTTGTCGTTGCAGACACCACCTCAAGGTATCACAAACAAAAAGGTACAAGACCATTTTCAATAAAAGCAAAAATAATGTCATTTTCACTTGTCATTTTGTTTTGTCATTTCATTTTCTTAAACAAGTTTTTGGTTTTATAATTGACTAAAAATTATTGCATTGTGATTATTGCATTTGCATATTTTTCCATATAGTTTAGGAAACTTAGAAACTCGTTCGAGATTCACTTAATAGAAGTGAATCTCGAATAGTCCCCATTTTGAGACTGTTCCTGAATGTTTCGATCCCACTTAGGTTAGTGTTAACGGCTTGAGCACGTCTTTATATTTTGAGAATTTTCGTTGAATATCTCTTGATGTTCTTCGGGTGCATATTTAGGCTACGATGTGATAGTCTATTTTGTGTACTTGAAAACCCTGAGGAGGTGCTGTCGAAATTTCTTAAAATATAAAGATGTGTTCATGTTGTTGGCATCAGGTGGGGCGACGAATTCGGGAATGGGATAGAAGCCTGACCCGTTAGAGTGGAGATGAAGTTAGGACACTCATGTGTATGTATAAACATTAATCCTCTTATTTGTGTTTTGTTTCTCCTCATATATAGTAACTCATAGTGCATTGTCCAAGATGTCTGTTGATCGAAGTTGGATGGAAAGTAGGGTAGCCACTAATAAGAGTGGGCTTAGCTCTGAGTATTGTAGTGGGGTTGAACAGTTTATCAATTTTGCGTTTGAGCACGTCAGTGGCGATGAATTGGCACAAGTGGGTCTACGACTGGAAGAAGAAGGCCCAGACCAAGATGGCTGATGGACAGACACTTAGAGATGTTTGGCCAGATTTCATTGGTGCTACGGTGTGGGAGCAGATGTGCCTTATTTGGGAGGGCGAGGCGTTCAAGAAGATATCGGCACAGCGTATAGCTGTCCGACAGCAGAGTCGTCTCTCACACTGCACTGGGTCTCAGTCGTACGACCTCTACAGGGAGAGACTCGAGGTGAGTCTAAAGCACCCACCTTCCCGTCTCGAGTTTTGGTGGCACGCTCACCAGAAGAAAGGTGACTGTGGTTATATCTCACCTGAGGTAGAGCGCATTGCACTAAGTAATTTAATTCTTTTATTTATTATGTATTTAAAATCTTGAAATTCTTTTGTATTTTTTTGTGTAATACTTTCTTTTCACCAATTGTTGTGTTTTTTTAGACATGGTTCGAGGACCTTGCTGTGGTCCGGAGCAGCCAGAGAGGTGACACTCCAGTGACTGATTCTACCCGTGAGGATGAGGAGATGGAGGACTGGCTGCAGGCTACAAGGGGGCCGAAGAAGGGTAGAGTTGTGGGCATTCCCCGTGTCCTAGCCTACACTATAGTCCCTGCTGCGAGATCTCGATGTCGACCACCCACCGGAGGTAGTGGTGCGAGTGGATCAGGCGCCGGCCCTTCATTATCTGACGACTTCTTCAGGCGGATCATAGAGGGGTGCATGGCGAGCAGTGTCGTGCCGTTAGGCGCACCATCATGAGAGCGTATCTACCAGCTTGCTCAGGAGGTTGTCCACGGCTCCATAGATCCTATAGCTGCCGCAGACGACCTCATGGGTGTAGTCCGAGAGGAGGCCATCCGTGTATGTGCAGTTGTCTTGGCCAACATCTTTCCTCCACATATTCGACAGGTAAAAAAATTATTGATGTATTTCCTTATTTGTAATTATATTGCTTATATAAACTGTAAAATAAATAGTTAGCACGCAAACACAGACATAGCACCACATAGGCAATAAACATGCGTTACAACTGACGGGACTCGATTCTGATATACGGAGTCCGAGTTCGAGTCCCGTCTGCCTAACTTATGAAAGCTTAGAAAAATAGTCGAAAAAGAGGCCAAAACACTCCTCAGGTCGCCGAAACGACACGCAAACACAGACATAGCACCGCATAGGCAATAGACACGTGTTATAACTGACGGGACTCAATTCCGATATACGGAGCCCGAGTTTGAGTCCCATCTGACTAACTTACGAAAACTTAGAAAAATAGTCAAAAAAGAGGCCAAAACCCGCCACGATCGTCAAAACAACACGCAAACACAGACATAGCACCGCATAGGCAATAGACACGCGTTACAACTGACGGGACTCGATTCCGATATACGGAGCCCGAGTTCGAGTCCCGTCTGACTAACTTACGAAAACTTAGAAAATAGTAAAAAAAGAGGCTAAAACCCGCCTCGGTTGTCGAAATAACACACAAACACAAACATAGCACCGCATAGGTAATAGACACGCGTTACAACTGACGAGACTCGATTCCAATATACGGAGCCCGAGTTTGAGTCCCGTCTGACTAACTTGAAGAACACAAACTAAAATAATGTAAATATGTTTTCATTTTGACTCTGTTATTAATATTTTAATTTTTTATGGTCTTGTTGACGAGACGCGTAGAGGTGGAGGTGGAGGCATTGGTGATGACAATCGAGCAGATGACGAGCAGCCTCTAGTACAGGGTGATGACCGTCGAGTTGATGACGAGCAGCCTCCTCCAGTACAGGGTGATGACCGCCGAGTTGATGACGATGAGACAGGCGACGGGTTGTAGTTAGTTTATGATATATTCTGAGTTTCATGTATATACTTGTACAGTTTTTTAGTTGTACAGACGGCCATTTTTGATCTATATATTTGATTTGGATTACTATTTGAATGGTGAATTGTATGATATTTGATTGTTATTTGATGGTTTTTATTAGTTTATAACAGGTATATGTTTATATTTGTAAATGAACAGGGAAATTTTGAAATTATAAAAAAAAATTCAAAAAATACATAGTCATTGCCGATGGGGGTAAAGGCGACGGCATTGCCCGTCGCGAATGACCTATAGCGACAGCCATGGGGACAGACATTTGATGCTTTAAATTTAATTTTAAAAAGTCATTCCCGATGGCTAAACTATCATGGCCGACGGACTCGCTGTCGTGAATGAGTAATACCACAAAATTTTTATTTAACATATACCGACGGTCTTGCCGTCGCCCGTGCCATCGATATAGACCTTGTGCCGTCGCCAATGATGTCCATCGCCAATGACAATGATGCCGACGACGGCCAATGGGGACCAGGGGCGATGACCTGTGAGGCGACGGGAACACCGACGGCCACTGTCTTCTCCTATGACCTCATTGCCGACGGCACGGTAGTCATAGGCGACAGCATTGCCCGTCGGCAATGACTGATTTTTTTGTAGTGCTTCTTTAAAAATCTGCACTCTCTCCTTATGTGACCCGATTTCTGGCAGTAAAAACAAATTATCTCTTTTCGATCTCTCGACCTTCCCCTGAATTTTTCATCTTCAGGTGAGTTTTCCTTTCTATTTCTGCCCCAACTCTGCGTGACAAAAACTTGTGACTCAGCACTAGTCACTACGGTATCTCTTCGCCTCTGTTCCTCATTGAACAAACTATCCTTGACTGTATCCATAGTCAGCGTACCATTGGAAACGGAGTTAGTCAGTGATACTACCAGCGTCTCCCAGCTATCAGGCAAAGAGCTCAACAACAGTAAAGCCTGCATCTCATCGTCAATGACCATCTTCATCGTACTCAACTGATTTATCAAACTCTGAAAATCACTTAAGTGTTCTGCAAAGGAGTTTCCATCCTTGAACTTAGAATTCACAAGCTTCCTAATCAAAAAAACTTTATTTTGCGCCGTCTTCCTTTCATACATGGACTCCAATTTCTGCAAAAGAGTTTAGGCTTTAGTTTCCATGGCAACATGATGAAACACACTTTGATCAATCCACGATCTAATTAGACCAATAGTCTTCCTGTTCATCTTGTTCCACTGCGCGTCACTCTTGTTTGCGGGCTTAACTCCATCTTTCTCAAGTGGCTCGTACTTATCCTTGCAGTAAAGTAAATCCTCCATTCTTGGCTTTCAAATTGCATAATTTGCAGCATTGAGATTAATCATGCAACCTGCTGTCCAATCCTCCATTTAATTAGCACAAGAAAACCATAAAAATAACCAAACTTTGATACTACTGTTGAGAAAAGTACGCCTAATATAATCTCAATCCCAGGAATTACTTTTTCGTCTTTGTGCAATTAAATAGGAAATCAACAAAACCAATTATGAGAACGAAAATAACAAATAACCGTCCACAAGCAAGACACAAATTTAATGTGGAAAACCCTTAAAGGGAAAAACCACAGGCCAAACTCCGAATATCCACTATATCACTAATAATGGGCTTACAATAATCCTCTCAAGTTTTATGCCCTAAAACTTGAGGTTACACAATAAATCAAGAGAATACAAATTTACCTTTGATTAGGTTGAGAAACCTAATTAACTTCACCAACCAAAAACACTCCAAGCAATAAAGTCTTCAAGCTTTCTATTGAATGGAGATGGTGCCGGATACCCACGAACCACAAACTATAATTCTCTCTCTTTATTCTTTTGATACTTTCTTGCTACCAAGCTTCTCTCATGTATAAAATAAGACTCCCCCACAGCCTTATTTATAGTACTCTTTCTAATTCATTCCTATTATGGATTAGAAACAATTTCTTCTCCTAATCAAATTAGGGATCACATCTCTTATCAAATCCTTTTTCAACTTGGATTCCTTTCATGAAATCTCCAATTCTAATATTGCTTCCATTAACCCAATTTCTAATTAGATTAATATCAAGTAAACCTACTTACTTTCTCACAAAGAAAATCAATTCTTTTCTATCTTGGATTCTATCTCATGGGTGAGGACCCAAACCCAACAGTAAAATCAATAATTTTTATTCGTCATCATCTCCGAGCAGAATTAAAATTTGAGTACCTTATAGTAAAAGACTAACTAGTCTTATAGAATGATTTAAAGGAAATGTATGAGAATCAAAAATTTGTAATCCTTCCAAATGCTTGTTATAATTGGTTGCACATGAGGTTGCAACATTTTAAAAGTGTGACTAAGTACAATTATGCACTTTTTAAATAATCTAACTATTAAAATTATGTGGGAAAAGAAATCACTAATGAAAAAATGTTAGGGAAAACATTTATAACATTTCATGCCTCAAATATGCACCTGCAACAGCAATATCGAGAGCGTAAGTTCAAAAAATATTCTGAAAAGATATTGTGTCTTCTAATGGCTGAACAAAATAATGAGCTTTTGCTGAAAAATCACCAATCTCGCTCAACCGGTTCTACTCTATTCCCTGAAGCGAATTAAATCTCATTTGATAAACATAAAGGAAATTATGTTCGTGGTAGTGGGCATGGTCATTAATTAGTTTTGTGCCTGTCTTACTCCTAAACATTTGGTAGGTTTGTATCAAGTCTCCATAAATGAAAAGGAAAAGGGAATTGAAACAAACTTTGTTGATCATAATGATCTTAAAGATCCCATGAATGATCATAATGATCTTGAAGATCCCATGAATGATCAAAATGATCCTGAAGATCCCATGAATTATCTTGACCTTTCTAAATGGAGTGGATATGACTCATTTTGATGTCTTTGAGGATGTTGATGGAAATGACCATGCATACCAATTAATTATTTTTCTTTCATTATATTATGACATTATAATAAGTTTTTTTATTTTCAAATATTTTATTTATGTTTCAAGTAATAAAATTTAATTTATGATTTACATATATGAAGATGCATGGGTCCTACTAGTAAAATCAAGATGACTAGCAACAACTCATAGGTTCCTTAAAGATAAAAAATATTTTCAAAATTTAAAATTATGCAAAACCAAAATCAATACCATATCAGGTTCATTGAAATTAATTGAAGGTTTTGGATTAAGAGCGATTATAATATTGTCAAATGGCACAAAACTTTGTATTGATGATGCTTTGTATTCTTCTGAGGCAAGCATAAATTTTCTCAGCTTTAAGGATATACATTATAATGATTATCATATATTGAAACCAATAATGAAGGCAGTGAAGATTTTCTTTTATTACTTCAATAATATCAGGCTAGAAGCTCACATTAGAAAATTGTCTATTTTCTATTCTGGGTTATATTATACTATAATGAGAACAGTTGAAACAAATGTTACAATACACCAGAAGTGTTCGGATCCAAAATTTTTTATGTTTTGGCATGATCGTCTTGGTCATCCGGGATCAATAATGATGCTTCAAATTATTGAAAACTCCCATGGACATCCCTTAAAGAACCAACAGATTCTTTTACCTACTGATTATCCATGTAGTGCATGCTCTCAAGGTAAATTAATTTCCAAACTATCACATTTAAATATTGTTATTGAGTGTCCATGTTTCTTAGAAAGAATTCAGAGTGATATATGTAACGATCGAGATCGTAGAATATCTTTGTAATAAGATTTTTAATATTTATTAAATAAAGTAAATATTTTGATGGAATAAATTATGTATTATGAGTTTTTAGGTTGATTAATGACCTAGTCTACGTGTTACGTGACTAAATATTAGTGTTTAGAATTTTTGGAGAAAAACATTTTTTCCCGAGAAAAATGCAAAATTACTATTCATAAAAAGTAGAAAATGTTTTTTTTTATTTTTTGAACTTTTTGAATTACGGCATAGCATTTATTTGGAAATTGGAGACGAAATCTCCAATAAAAATATATTTATCAGAAAAGACATAAAATCATTATTCACGCTAAAAACGCAATTTCGTTTTGTTCGAATTTTCAAAGGGCGACATAACGTTTATTCAGGAAAGGGGGAACGGTGGCAAAATCGGATTTTCAAAAATCAAAAGTCGGTTTTTTTTCCGGCTAACTGAGCGTGTTACAAAAAACATAACCGAAAAAGTTAGGAAAATTCTAACTAGAAAGAAATCGGGTAACCGATTTAGTTCGAAAAGTAAACCCTAATTAATTGTACGAAAGAGCAAAAATGACTTTTTGCTAACTATATGAATTTTGATATTTAACTAAAAAGAAAATAGGAAATTAAATTAATTTTGGTTTAGCCAAGCCTAGGGTTTGAATGGCTTGGCTAGGAAATGAAAGGGGCTTTACTAGGTTAAGGATGCTTAAGCCTTGAAGCCATGACTTGAAAACTTAAGCCAAAGGGTGAGCTAAACTTGGAGCCAAAGCTAAGGATGGGCAAGTGTCATTTGAAGGCAATTTAGCACATGGGATAAGAAATGATTAAATGGCTAAGGGGTGAGTCACAAGTTAGGAGGGGCAAGTGTCACTTATTAATTAAAATGACATGTGGTGAATTGAATGTAGAAAAGCTAATAGGAGAAGTAAAGAAGAAGAGGGGGTCGGGTATGTGTGGAAAAAAGATAAGGTTGGATGGAAAACTTCCATAAATGGTAAGTTTTATCTCTTGCAAATAAGCTTAAGCATTAAGTCTTGGGTGACCATGTGTCACTTGCTAGGAAATAAACATGCAAGGAAATGCAATAAAGGAAAGGAGGAGAGAGATTTGGCCAATTGAGGAGCAAAGGGGGAGTATTGTGGTGACTCACCTAGTATAGGTGGAAAGGGTATTAAATTGTAGATTATCTCTTTTGTCATCTTCATCTATAATTTCCCGAGTGTCATCTTCTTATTCCTTAATCCATCATGAGTTAGCCTAATCCTAGAGCATGGTTTGGTTAGTAGTGGGAGATGAGATGATTTAATTCTCTACACTTAGTCATTTCATTCATCTCATTTCTTAAGTCTAAAAGAAAAGAGAGAGCAAGAGAAAGAAAAGAAAAAGCATGAGAGAGAGAAAGAAAGAGAGAGGAAGATGGACGGATGAGAGGGAGAAAGAGAGAGAGAATATAAAGATCAACTTGGAACTTTGATCATTTTTAGCAACAACAAGAAGAAGAAGAAGAATCAACAAGAGTTAAGATTATGAACCATAAAACTCTTCATCTTTATTGATTTTATTTCTTTGAGTATGATAGTTATTGGTGGTTGTTGTTGTTAATGGAAGATTGTAGCGCCCCCAAATCTGGGTCCTTTGAACCTCGGACCTGGTTCGTCACGGTACTTCAACTTCAAACATATTCTATACCTAATGCTGAAAATATAAACATAAATTATTTATACAATAATCTTTTACAACATAACCCAAGGTTTCTAACCTTAACTTACATACATACCTTTAGATTCACAAAAGGTTTACATAAATAACTTACATTAGATAACTAAATAGATAACATGTATAACACTATAATCTTGTCCTTTGCTTGTGTCTCTGTCTTTCCTTGAACATTCGTCTTAATCTGAAATTTGTTATCATAATATAGCAAGAGTGAGTAACTACTTTGCTCAGCAAATTAAATATAATGAAGATATATCATAATTGAAAAGAAATAAGCTGTCAAGTTTTCAACAATGTATAATAATTGTGAAAGAATATGAACCAAATTTCAATACAGAAATGACTGAATTAATAACGCTGAGTGGCCAACAATGACCATGAACAAATACTTTGGTAATGACGGTGATCAACCTTTCATACCTGATAAATATGTGAAACTTGCACTAAGTGCGAATAACAATAATTATCATGGATGTGGAATAATTGACAACAATTAAAGCAGTAGCATGCTTGAAACATAATAACTCAAGTTTGAGTTAGGAAACTTGCATGTACCATCGATTACTGCTACACAATCTAATTTAATCTCTTATGAAAGACCTATCAGTTATAAAATTGATCTTTCAATTAGCATAACATATTTTATCTCACAATACTATTACTTGAATAATAAATTAGCTAACATTTAGCCACATAATCAAACACTGAATAATTCTTTAATCATATTAGTAATATTATCACCCTTAATAATATTACTATCACTTAACCATCATCTTAAACTCTTGTCTAACAATATTAGTCCTTTAATAATATTTTAGTCACATAATATTATTAATCACTTAATAATATTTAATTAATTAATAAAGTCTTAATCATTGTCTAATATTATTAATTACTTAATAATATTTTATTTATTTCTCAATATCATTTAATAGTATCTTTATCACTTACAAATATTACTAACCCTTTAATATTATCTTATTCACTTAATAATCTTATTCATTTACAAATATTATTAACCCTTTAATAATATTTTAAATTATTTACTAATATTATTAATTATTTAATAATATTTTAATCTAATATTATTCATCATTTAATAATATTTTAATTTAACTTTAATCTAATATTATTAATCATTTAATAATATTTTAATTTAACATTAATCTAATATTATTAATCATTTATTAATATTTTAATTTTAATTTAATCTAGTATTATTAATCATTTAATAATATTTTAATTTAATTTTAATCAAATATTATTAATCATTTAATAATATTTTAATTTAACTTTAATCCAATATTAATAGTCATTTAATAATATTTTAATTTTTCTTTAATCTAATATTATTAAATATTTAATAATATTTTAATATAAATTTAATCTAATATTATTAATCATTTAATAATATTTTAAGTCAACTTTAATATAATATTATTAATCATTTAATAATATTTTAATTTTAAATATTGTTAATTACTTAATAATATTTTAATATAATAATATTAATCTTTTAATAATATTTTAATCATTTATTAAACTCATAAATAATTAATTTTAATTATTTATCCTTTACTAATTCATTTATTTAAAAATGACCAAAAATGACCAAAGTACCCTCCAAAATATCATAAATACAAAATTTTATCAAAAATGACCAAAGTACCCTCCAAAAATTTGATTACATCATATGTAGGGTCTTCAAGTCATAAAATCACATTTTTACCATTTTTAATATCACAGAGCCTATTTTTCTCATTTATTCATCACTCAAACATTTACATTAAAAATACCAAAACATCTCCAAAAACGTTTCTTTTCTGGGAAATATTCAGTATATGGTTCTCTTATGAACATATATTTTTTCTGGAATTTTCCAATTTAATTGACTAATTTTAAAATGCCCAAAATAGTTAAATCTTGCAACATTTTTCATAAATCAAAATTTTGTCCCGAGTTTCTAAAATTTATATGATAGACTCATCTCATTAAACACTAATCCCTATAAAAAGTTCACATTTTTTTTGGATTGTACACTTCAAGTTATAACAGTTTACTTTTAAAATCACACTTTCTTGTAAAAGCTAGATCTCCACTTCTGGACAGCCAAAAATTCCCATCTTTGGACAAGACTTAGTTAACTTGTTATACTATCTTACTGAAAAAGGCTATAATTTTTAGAGCCTCCTATGTGGCCAAAACAGCCTTTTCCAAAACATAGCCATAAAACTTTTCTATTTTCAAGATTTTTGTTGCTGTTTGGACAGTTTTGGGAAAATGCATGCCACAGTTTTTTCGTTTTATATTTTTTAGTACTACCACTTCGGTTTAACAGATAACTCATGTATATAACATACTTTATTGACGGATCACAAAAAAAAGTTGTAGATTTTAAATGGTAAAGCCTCAAAGTGGGTTGATTTTTAGGGTTCTTATAGTTAAAAATCAAATTTTGTGCATATTTGGTTTTCAAGCTATTCAACACATGAAATGGTTAGATCTAAGTATGAAACACCATAAAATATGTAGATTTAGTACTCTAGGGTTCAAGATCATAAGTTCATTATTTTTGTCAAAAACAACCATAATAAATCACATAGATCTAACTTAGGGTTTGAGTTTAGGGGACTTTTGAACCTTTGGTTTTGGATGCTCACTTCATTCTCCTCTCTTCTAAAGTATGAAATGAAGCTTGAAACTTGATCTCCTCTCCTTCCTCTTCATCTAGCATGACAACCCCTTTCTCTCTCTCTCTAATTTTTTTTGCTAGCTTTTTAGAATAAAGGAAGTAAACTTTTTAATTGAAATGAGAGGAGGGCCGAGTTATTTATAGACTTAAAATGTATATATATACAACACTTGTAAGTCTACAAAAATCTTCCAACATATCTTCAATAATCTTCATCTTCTTTCTCTCTTATCTTTAGCTTGCTTGTATATCTAAACAAAATATTTTCTTTCTTTTTTCTATCCCAAATAAATCTTCCAAATACAATTCACATGTGTTCAATTAATCACCTCCTTTGGGCTGGGTTCTATGCATCATTTTGAGCACATTTTTGCATTTTATTTTATTGCTTATCTTGCTTACCAAATGACCTAAAAGTCCCTCACATTTTGGGCTAATAATTGGGGCATTTGATTTATTGTTTGGGCCTTTTAATTTAATTGTTTGGGCCATGTAAATTAGCATGGTCCAATACCTTAATTTTTTTTTATCCTAAATATTTAATTAGGGTTCCTAATTCACTCACTTTGGGATTTTAAATAATAACTTGCATAAATTTAATCATATAACCTAATTAGGTTTTCTTTAATTAGGGTAATATAAATAATCAATTGAGATATATAAAAAAATAAATCTCTTAAGTTAACTTACTAGTATGTAATTTAAATACTAGCAATCTCAAATAATTATAACCATTAGGTTATTTAATTCTCATTCTTAATATATATAATATTAGGTTATATAGTTTTCTTTTTATTTCTCTTTATACAATAAATAAATATATACATATTTACAATATATATTTATTTATTCACACCCATATTTCGCATAATTCACACATATTCACTTCATTGGAAAATAATTAATATTTTCATATATTAGGCTAGACATTTAATTCAATGTCTATTAAAACCTCTTAATATGATTTGCTACAATCAATAAGCCTTCTTCATATGGCTTGTCATATTCATTATTTGGACTTGTAATACTCGTAATCCCTTTTTATTAACTTTCTAACACTTGACTACTAGGTTAGGCTTATTTTATTTATCATCACCCTAACTAGCTTATCTCTTCCCAATTTAATATTTTTGGGTTCTCTTAAATTATTATTCAAGGCTCAACTTCCATAAGCTTGTATACTTAAGCTTTTCATTATTCTTGTATGATTAATTTAATTAATCTCTCCTCTTGTTTGACTAAAACATAATATCATCTCTTTGAGTATATATATACACATTCTCTTTATCCTTATAACATCTATTTATTATATACATTATGATTTTACACTTAATCTTTCATTGTACAAGTTCTTCTATATAATCCAATAAGCCGAATACCAATCCAGCAACCTGGATTATCCAAATAACTTGCTGTTTTCCAACACAACAAGCTAAAAAACCTAAACAAAAAATTGTATACTAATACAGCAAACTATATTCAAACTATATCCTAATACAGCAAACTGTATCCTAATACAACAAACTGTATTCAACTCTGCAAACTATTTTCCAATTCAGCAAAGCTGAATTCACTAATATGACAAACTGGATTGAAACTGTATTTAAATTGTATTCCCTTTTTAAACCTTTTCCATATATATCATTTCATAATCTCTTTCATTAATTCACGTAAAGTTAAAGGTAACATAATACCTTTATTCTTAACATACTTCCAAGTATAATTTCATTCTAAGTTTTGAATTTTTTGTAACTCATATTTTCTCTATACTCTTTTAAATTTTAAACCGTATAGTCTTTTTTAAATTTTTTTAATAAATCCTCTTTTCCACTCTAGGTTTTAGACTTTTAACCTTTAATTTAATCATTCAAGATCCTCTAAATTTTCGGGCTGTTACAAAGATCATAGAGATCTTGGAGTTATAAGGTTGTTGTATATAACCTTGTAAACTATTGGTATGCATGAAAAGTGAAACAAAGAATTAAAAAAATACGGTTATGCGTAAAGGAATGCAAGAACGGACTAATATCGGACAAAAAGGGCTGTTTTGGAACCCTTTTGTGTGGGTTTCCAAATGTAAAAATTAAGTTCTATGGTGTTATAATATGATCTTAGGAGTTACAAAAAATACCTAATTGGAAAGGAAGTAAAAGCTTTTGTAACGAAGCTATGACGAATTTTTAAGTAAAATTAGTTAAAAGTTAAAAACGAAATTAGTGTAACCCCTGACCCTTGAGCAGTTTTCTGTTCCAAATAGTTTGCTAGATTTTTTTTTGTTTTATAGGTTATGTAGTACGTTAAGTAGCGAGTCCGTGGATGTAAGAATGACCTCATTATGAGTCCGTAGGTCGGAGATATGCCCTTGGAAGAAGGCTAGTTAAAACTGCCAAAATTGGAAAACTGTTTCGGATAGTAACTTTTGTGCCACTGTTTTGGATTGAATATGAACCTGAAAAAATTTCCACCTGGAGGAATTTGAAGTAGATGATGTTACAAGGAAGAAAATTATGCAAGAACGAACTTATTCCGACTTAAAATGAACACGTTATGACGTTCCAAAGTTAGCGCATCAAAATTGTCCAAGCTAGAAATCAGTTCGGGAGGGGACTTTTGGGCTAACTGTTTCTGCTAGTTAGACTTGTTGGCAAATTATGATTTTATGGGGTTTTATAGTATGAAATCCCAGTTACCTATAGCCTCCAGAGTTGACTAATTTCGAGTTCGGACGACCGAATTATGACGTGCCAAAGTTGGTGCGTCGAAGTTGTCCAATCTGGAAAATCAGATTCAGACCAGTCCCTTGATAAATTTTCTAGACTTGTGTGTTCCAAATTTGAAAATGGTTAAAATATAAAAGTTGTATCCCATGAAGTTAGCTTCTCGTGGGCTCAAGAATCACTCAAAACTGTTTTGAAATGAATTATTTATGACCTTTCTAGCGAGAGAGGGTAAAACTGGCCAAATTTTGTAGCTAACAATTTGACCTTGGTTGTAAGAAGTAAAAATCTATTTTGATTGAAGAAGGACCTTGAACCAGGGCCTAGATGAGATTAAAGTAGACTGTATAATCTTTAATTTGACATAAGAATGAACGAAAACGGACAAGTAACGAAGGAGATACGATAAAAACAAAAATAATGTTTTGTTAAAGTAGAAGTATGAAAACGAGTTTTATAACTAGGATTGAGATGAAATTTAGGTAATGGTATATTTTGAAGTATAATAATGTATATAATGTAAGAAAGTGATTGTCCAAGATTTTAAGAATTTTTGGATGTAACTCTGAATACTGGAGATTATTGAGAAAGTAAACCAGAATACTAAAAATATAGTTACAAGAAATAATTGATGAAAGTAAAATATCGTAAAGGGTCGTTAACAAGGTCGTGACTTTTTTGAACGCCGCGACGCCGAGAGATATTTTGGAGTTACTCGCGGAAATTAAAATATAATGCGCGAACGATATGAAATAAGAATTAATATAAACCAATTTGAGCGTCATTAAGTGACTAATTGGTATATTTTGCATTATTGATATATGTAGGTTATTTGAAGAGCTATGTAGCATAAACGGTAAAGGAGCATAAAAGGCAAGTTTCCTAAACTTAATCGAATTTTATTGAGTAAGTATCTAACTCTTGTTTAAAATTTTATATTAATCAAGTCTTCTAATTTCATTTAAAATGTTGAATTGAATGTAAATATTTATTTATCTTGTACTTATTATTTTTTGTGCAAGGCATGTGTTTAAACTGTGGAAATTTCATTTGCTATATGAAATTCATTATATGAGCTGTGTAAAAGAGTTGTTAGCCATTTGATTCTGCTTAACTCATTTGTTAAACTATTCTGAATAGAATACATGTTGTTGGAGAAATTATTGGGAATAATATTAGAAAGTATGATAAGTTGTTTATGCCAATCAAATAACACTACAAGAAAATGCTCTATCAGCGACTGCACTATACGGTCGCTATTGTGGACATCAGCGACCACTTTCGGCGACCGTTTGGGAATCGGGTCGCTAGCTGATATTGGCGACCGCCGGCGGTCGCTGTTCGGTAGCAGGTGTAATTTTACCGCCTAAAAATTGGCCTTAATTGTTCGCGGTCTATTCTTTTGCGACTACTCATTAACCGCGATCGTGTGCTGTTTCTAATATGTCCACATCATTAAAAATCAACGACCGCAGGCAGTCGTCGATAGCGGTCGCAGATCTATTTTAATGTACACCAGACCAGGCGCTTCGCGACGACAGACTAGACAGAAAGAAAAGAGAAGAAGACCAGAGAAGAGGGAGAAGGGGGAGAAGAGAATAGGGAGACCAGAAGAGGGAGAGCCACCCGCCGCCACTGCCTCACCGCCACCGCCCGCCGCTAAAGCCCCACCGCCACAAGGTAACCCAGCTTATGTACATTTTGTTTATGTACCCAATTAATCAATTGAACTGTTATGATTGTAGGCTGTTAGCATGAGGGGCTATTATGTGCACTAAAGAAAATTGCTAAATACACTTAATCAAATATAGAAATACAAGAAGTTGCTACAACAGTGTTTATGGGTGAAGAGCTTCTTTCGAACTCTAAAATTAGTACTTCCAAACTTCTAAAGTTGCCTAGCTAATGTGTTTTGGTATTAGATGAATGTGCCATCTGCATGATATTCAAAACATAAGATAAGGGAATTAAAGGTATAGGGAATCAAAGCGAGAAATTCAAGCAAGGCCATGTTAGATTGCTGTTTTAACATAACTAAGAAATGGAATAAGTGTGAGTAGATAGTTTGTCAATATGAATTACAAAACAAAGTGCAAACTATAATTCTTGTCCTATAATATCCAATCATGGTCAAGTTATGAAATACCTTACGTATTCACTCTAAATACTTAAGCTATGGGAGAAATTATGAAATATTCACATAGTAAGATACAAAAGGAATATGAATTGAAATTATATGAGATTCATGAACTGGGATTATGTCAAACCTTATTATAAAAGTATGTTCAAATGTAAGGCATATGCTTATAAGTATGCTTAGAGAGTTATGCTATTGATTAATAAGCTCATCTTGTCTGTAGTAGGTACCGTGGTATCATGGACCTCTATTCAGACCTTAGTTGGATGCGACGACAAAAGTCAAGTGCCCAGATAGGTGCTACAGCTGAATTTAGAGCTGGTTGCAAAGTGTTATTGGAGTATGCGTATAATCACCCGTAATGTGTGAATGGTCAGAACCAGGTAAGATGCCCTTGTTTGAAGTGTAAGAATGTAAATTATATGGACAGAGACGTGGTAAACTATCAATTACTTGTTTCTGGGTTCATGAGAAATTACGAAGAATGTTGGTGGGCACATGGGCAGAGAAGAGATAGTGTCATCACAGAAGTACACAATCCGGGCAGCAGTACTCATCGTATGAATGAAATGGTTCATGATGTTGCAAGGCCAGAGTTTGATTGGGAACAAGGCAGAGAGCAACCTATGAATTCTGATGCCAAAGCCTTTTTTAAGTTGTTAGACCAGGGTAGCGAGCCATTATGGCATGGTTGCACCAAACACACTACATTGTCTGCAGTGGCGACATTACTTAACATCAAGGCTGATCACAACATGAGCCATGAGTGTTTTGAATCGCTCTTGAAGGCCATTAAGAGTATGTTGCCTGACGGTGAGAAATTACCTGATAACTATTACTATTGTAAGAAAATGGTGAAGAAGTTGGGTCTTGGATACCAAAAGATCGATGCATGTCCCAACGATTGCATGTTGTTTTATAAGGAAAATGAATAGATGATCCGGTGCACGTTTTACAGTCATGATCGGTTTAGGCCTAATAAATAGGGTGTGACTACAAAAAAATCATCTATTCCATTTAAGATTTTAAGGTATTTTCCAATTACACATCGACTAAAAAGATTGTACATGTCTTCAAGAACAGCTGAGCATATGAGTTGGCATGCGAAATCTCCAGCTAAAGATGGAGAACTAAATAATCCCGCAGATGGGAAGGGTTGGAAAAATTTTAACTTAGCACATCCTGGGTTTGCATTGGAACCTAGAAATGTAAGGCTTGGATTGTCCACTGATGGTTTCAACCCGTTCGGCCACTCAGCTGTTCCGTACTCCTGCTGATTGTTACTCCGTACAATTTGCCTCCTTGGATGTGCATGAAGCAACAATACTTGTTTCTGTCACTCTTAATTCCTAGTCCCAAGAGTCCTGGAAAGAACTTAGATGTTTACTTGAGACCTCTTATAGACGAGTTGAAGGTATTGTGGGAGGATGGAGTACAGACTTGGGATGTTGCAACGAAAACAAATTTCAACCTTAAGGCAGCGGTTATGTGGACTATAAGTGACTTCCCAGCTTATGGTATGTTAGCTGGATGGAATACACACGGGAAGTTGGTTTGTCCATATTGTATTGGAGCATACAAAGTCTTTCAATCTGTCTACAGGTCAAAAGCCTTGCTAGTTTGATTGTCATCGTTGGTTCTTGTCGGTAGATCACCCGTTATGAAGAAATAGAGAACACTTTAGGAAAGGGAAAGTAGACAATGATATGCCTGCATCGCAATTATCGGGAACGGAGATGCGAAGTAAGATTGATTCCACAAACATAATCAATGGGTTTGGCGAATCTCATAACTGGGGTTCGGAGAAGCATCTTTTGGGAGTTGCCTTATTGGTCTACAAATTTGATTCTTCATAATCTAGATGTGATGCATATTGAGAAGAATGTGTTCGACAATGTGTTTAACACCGTGATGAATGTTACGGGGAAGACAAAAGATAATGAAAAGGCACGATTGGACATGAACGATATTTGTAGGCGTCCTGAATTAGAACTTTATGAATCTCCTAATGGTAAGATTGTCAAACCGCATGCGAGGTACACATTATCCAAAAAGCAAGTTGAAGATGTGTGCACATGGGTCAAGTTACTGAAACTACCAAATGGTTATGCGTCAAACATTGCCAGGTGTGTTACGGGTGGGAAATTGCAAGGGATGAAGAATCATGACTGTCATGTGTTCATGGAGAGACTCATTCCTATAGCATTTCGGGATCTGCTTGATAAACCAATATGGGATGCTTTGACGGATCTTAGCCGTTTCTTCAGAGACTTATGTTCAAAAATATTAAATGAGAAGGACATGTCCGTACTTGAGAAGAACATCATAGAGATCACGTGTAAACTTGAGAAAATATTCCCACCTGGTTTTTTTTGACTCCATGGAGCATTTGCAGATCCATCTTCCCTATGAAGCTCGTGTTGGGGGTCCAGTTCAATATAGATGGATGTACCCTTTCGAGAGGGTGATGGGAAACCTTAAGAGGAAGGTGAAGAATAGATCTTATGTCGAGGGGTCGATATGTGAGGCATACAGTTTCGATGAGATATCTACGTTTGTCTCAGACTACTTTCTGGACGAAGTTTTGACAATGGCCAATCGAGTCTCGAGACATGATGATGGGGGCAATGTTGAACTAAATGGTCAGCTTTCTGTATTTGGCCTATCGGGCCGCGCTTATAGAAAAGGAGTGCACATATTCTTATCTAAACAAGAATTACATGCGGCACATACTTACATTCTTCTTAATTACGAGGAGATTGACGAATTTGTGAGGTACACATGTAAATAACATATTTATCCTTAACTTTCAATGACATATAATCTACATTCCAATATTTTAATGCTTACGACATTGTATAGATCATACGATGACGAGTTAAAAGTGAAGCATCCCTGCATTACTGATAAAGATATTCAAATCAGTCGTGATAAACAATTTGCACTTTGGCTAAAGGAAAAAGTAAGTTAAGTTACTTAAGCATGACATATATATACTCCATATTAACTATGACTTCATTTAATAGGATAGAGTTTTTGTTGGCTTTTACTGTGGGGTCAACGATTCCGGCTAATATACAAGTCCTAGCTATGGGACCAGACAGGGACCAAATGAGCCGCAATGGTTACAAAATCAATGGTTGTGAATTTCATACTAAGGCATATGGTCGTGGTAAAAGAACAACGAATACTGGAGTGTGTGTCCAAGGAGATTGTTACAATGAGCTCAGTCGGGCCTTTTATGGGGAGTTGGAGGCAATCATAGAGTTTTCGTACAAGGGGACGTACGGGGGTCATATTAACTTGTTCAAGTGTCGTTGGTTTGATTCAGAAAAAGGGATGCGTGTTGACAGACATAGAATCGTCAATGTTGACCTCCATAGGTTCGCTTACGCCAACAAACCATTTGTGTTACCAACATAAAAAGTACAAGTATACTACACTCCTAGTCCTATTAGGAAAAGGGATAGACTGCCTGCAGATTGGCAAGTTGTACTTCATACTCCCGCGCGTAATCGTGTAGAAATAGTAGACGGGGAGATTTACCAAGAGCAGATGCTTCATAGACAAATAATTATAAATGTGGAGGATGAAAATGATGTAATCCAGTTAGATGGTGGAGATGAACCATATAAATTGGAGCCTGAGTCACTACTTGTGCCAGATAACACTGATACTGAGGAGGAAGAGTTATTAACTGACACTGAAACTGAATCTGAAGCAGATGATGGTTATGAATCTGCAATACGTAGAGGAGATAACTCTGACTCAGACATTGATTAAAAAAATAAAATGTATGTTTAGGATAAATGTTCTTTATATCATTGTCATGTTTATGTACTTAACTATTTTATGCAATTTCATATCATTATTGTCATTTTATATTCATATATGCATATATTGCCATTATTGTCATTTTATATTCAAATATAACTCATAATAATATCTTGAAATTTTACAAAATATAGATGGTTTTGTCTTCGCAGCAGCGTCGAAAAAGCGCGGACTAATCACGTGCCGAAGGCCCATACTAATTACAGGGTGATCATCTAGATACTCGTGTTGGACTCGGCCGACCTATATAGCTAGTCTTGTTGTATAGCTATATATATATATATATATATATATATATATATATATAAGCCTTGTACTTTTATATGGAGTTTTTCGATGACTGTATGTTATTTACAAAGTTGAGATTTGTACGTATATATTTCTTCATTCATATTGATTTTATATGGATGGATGTTATATATATATTGTTGTGCTTGCGTTGGGATTATATAAAACTTGGTTGAAAGTTTATATATACTGTCTGTTGTGTGTTGGGATATCAAACAGGTACAAAACAGGTACAGTTTTTTGGGAAATCCAAAAAGCTGGCAATTTTTTTTATATATATTTTAACATTAGCGACCGCATGTGGTCGCTAATATATACTAGCGACTGCTACTTGATCAGGGATTCAGCGATCGCGACAGTCGCTGATGGTGGTCGCTGACACGTGGGCCACATCAGTCTTTCGACCCTGACAATGCTGACTCAGCGTGGCGACCGCACCAGTCGCTAATAGCGATTGCAAAAAATTCGGCCGCAAATAGTGGTCGCTTTTTATACTTTCAGCGACCAGATATTGTGTGACGACTTTTAGAGACCGGGTTCGGTCACTGATGACCAAGTGCGACCGTATACGGTCACTGATAGGCGATCGCTGATAGCCCTGTTTCTTTTAGTGTAATTTGGGCATAGGATAGTGATCTTACACTCCGTAAAAGAATATGTGTTATGAGAAAAATATTAGCTATATTTGTTAAGTATACTAGATGAGCAGTTAGAGATAAGATTGCACTCCGTGCAATATGGTTATTAATGGTTATATGCAAGATCGTATCTAACCAGTATCTGCACCTATGTGCAGACTCGAGAAGATAAGTTCTAAGAAATGTAACTGTTTAAGAGGGTAAATTTCGCAAAATAGCAAATGAAGTGGAAAATTGAGTTGATATTAATAATTTCGTTTAGTCAAATGTTATGGTGTTAACTAAGTCTAAGTTGCGAGTACAGTAACATGCTTTTTAATCGTTGACATGTAGTAATTGAGTAGAATAACTCCTTTGTATAGGCAGAGGTTTAAGATGAGTTAGAAAATCGATCTAACTCACTAAATACTAGTTATTCCTGTATAGAAGTATTGCAGCATCATATACACTGGGATATATTTTTGACAGTGTAGATGAGACGTGAAACTAATTCATTAATTTTTAGGTGGGGAGCCACTCAGTTCATTACATTGATAACTGTTGAACACTTGTGTTGTGTTGTTCTTAAATATATGTCGAAAAGGTGATTCTTTTCAAATATGTATTTGTGTAGGATGAGTTGAGTCCTAGAAGTGATATATGAGAATGTTGTTCTTATTAAATATGAGAAAATAGTTGATCTTAGCTGATTGTGACTAAATATATATGATGTTAGTGGTGTGTAGGTTTAAAGTTAAAAATATTGTCCAAACCTTCATTAGTAGAAGAAGAGTCGGGGGTCTAGATGAACCTTTTGTAGAAGGATTTTTCTTTTAAAATGGTAATGGAAGTTTTAGATTATAGGAATCGAATTTAATTCCTATTTATTTAAACTGCTTCATAACTATTGTTTAGGTATGGAAGTTTTCAAAGAATATTAAATTGATTCTTGATTTTGATTTTTATTCAACTACTATAACTTGCTGGGCAATTAAATGCTCACTCTTGCAAAACCCTAAAACTTTTGTAGCTAAAACGGATGCACTTGATTAATCAGAGGATATTAAGCGAAAGAAATTCGTTAAAGAAGAAGGCTTAGAAGATTACATATTGTATTGTAATAGTTGTTGTAATTGTAATATTTTTATGATGTAATATTCATTAATATTATGATTTGGAGATGTAAAGGTATTAGAACTTGGGATTAGCAGTGATATGTTGTAATAATATATTAACTGCATTTATGTCTTAAAGATTAAGTTAAATGTTTAGTACCGTGGAGGATCGGACCCGGGCTAGAATGTAGACCCTTGGTTTGGGGCCGTTACAATATATATGGACCAATACACCCACCTTATGGTCCATTCAAGTTTTTTATGAATTTACTTGATGCATCAACCAGATAGTAACATGTATGTTTACTTTCTACTATAAATATTGCATTTGTTATGCTTCTTGCTCAAATAATTAGGTTGCAAGCACAATTTCCTGATTATCTAATTAGGAAAATTTGTTTAGATAATGCTGGTAAATTCACATCTCAAGCTTTTGATGAGTATTGCATGTTAATTATAATTGATGTTAAACATCCTGTTGCACATACACATACTCAAAATGGTTTAGCTGAATCACTTATTAAGAGACTTCAAATTATTGCTTGACCTTTGCTTGTGAAATCAAAATTATCGGTTTATTCTCGGGGTCATGTTATTTTACATACTGCATCATAACCTCAAAATGTGATGTTTTTAAGGAACATTTTGAAGATTGTCATTTTAATGAAACAATCTTGTCACAATTAGGGGTAGAAAAGTTATTGCCTGAAGTTGCCTGAAGCACGATGTGATGCCCCCAAATCCGGGTTACCTTTACCTCTGGTTTGGTGCTCACTATATTATGATTATACCCATTCATTTATTTACTAATTTAAACATGTCTTACTTTACATAATTCTTATATCGTATTAACTTATAATCTCAGGTTCTTAAACCTTTTTACATATATCATTCATATAATTATAATAATAATACTAAATATAACACTAAAGTATTCAATACAATACATTTAAAACTTAGTTAAGCACAGACGCTTAATAATAATAATATTATTAATAATATCACTTTGCGACCTTGCCTTTTCCTTTATCTTTTTCGAATGTACCAACCTTCTAGGTTTTAACTACAAATATTATATTTAATGCAAGAGTAAGCAAAAACTTGCTCATCAAGTATAAAATAGTTGAACATAACATAATTTGAACATTGACAATAGTTTAATTACAATCTATATCATTATGAACAAAACAATTCTATGAGTATTTTGAGTTTGAAAATCAGACTTTTGCATGTCGTAGGGTCAAATGACCAGTGAACTTTGTACTTGAATTGACAGTACCGAAACTGCAACCCACATATATAAACAAATATAAAAAATGAATATATCCTAGACTTATAATTTAGGAGATTAGCCTAAGTACCCTATATTGTGCACAACATAACAGTCTATTTGACACTATTCATGTCCACCGGAATCATAGCTTTTGATCTCATATGCCCTTATAATAGGTAGTTCGTTCACAATATTAACATGGGAATCTGCACCATAACAATTTTATTTGGAGAGCATTGAATGAGATTTTTAAGAATTTAGAATACTAATATATCTCAACATTTGTCTAGCCGAAACAATGGCATTGACATACTTTAAACAGTTCAGAATATACAAACTTTAAAAGTTACAGTTTAATAATTTAACAATCTTATAATAACTTCGAAAGAATAAGTTTTAGTTCAAGTACTTGCCATTCGCGTCGTTTAAACTATTAATGATATTATCTGGTCACTAAATAGCCTACATGTATACAATGTTGGCCCTTTTTAGTTACATTATAGCATAGCTCCTATATTACTTTGCTATGCAATGCTATAAGATAGCTCAACACCTCAGCATGCTGAATAATTAATAATACATCTCACATATACCAAATAGGTTAAACTATTACTATTATAGACATCAATCGTAGATACCTCTTAGTTTCATATATAATTTTATGTAATAGACTTGATAGCATGCAAATAATCATATCAAGGATCACATAGTATACATCACATCTTTAGTTCATATTTATCATCAAACATACCCATTTTGGTCTAAACATAACATGATACAGTTTCTTGGTCACTATCCACTTCAATTATCATTTTAAGTTATGCCATGACATTCTCAAACATCAAATTCCATTTTTTGCATTATGGTTTAAAGACAAAATAATGATTTTCTAGGGTACTTTGGGGATATTTATGAATTTTTGTAATAGGCTTTTGACTTGATGATAATTTTTGGTCTAAACATAACATGATACAGTTTCTTGGTCACTATCCACTTCAATTATCATTTTAAGTCATGCCATGACATTCTCAAACATCAAATTCCATTTTTTGCATTAAGGTTTAAAGACAAAATAATGATTTTCTAGGGTACTTTGGGGATATTTATGAATTTTTGTAATAGGCTTTTGACTTTCAAGTTTAAGCAAACTTTTAGACCATACATGGTAGTATTTTATTCTATCTTTGATCCATGGAAACAACTAAAGAAAACCCCCCAAAACAGCAAGCCAAAAATAGGTGGTTCTTGTAGGTTCAGTATACTAATTAAGCAAGCCAAGGTCACCTAATACAAGGCTCAATCTGGCAGTTCTTCACAGACCTAGATTGACCTGAATTTGGTTCTAACATGCCAAATTCAACTTTTGGCCACTTGTGCTTATGTAGACACTTGCATTATGATTAATTAAGACTCTCTTAAACATTACCTTGTCTTTCATATTGATGCTCATGGTTTTGACCCTTTAAACCACTTATTACCAAGCATTTACATAGTCAAACTTCACTTCCTTGCGTTTCTTATCCTATCAATACTTGGAATAGAATAAGATCCCTCTACCCAACCTCTTTAAGATGCCAAAACTAAGCCCTAATCCAAAAATGTCAAAATATCAATTTTCTCACTCTGTCTGCTGCAAAACTTCAGTAAAAATGGCTTTCTAGGCTAGTTTGCTGATTTTTTTTAATTTCTTGGTTAAGTCATTGATCCTAACAACTGGTCCTACATTTAGACCACACATTAGGTTATTTTATTGTTGGTTTAGGTTCTCTATACAAAAAGCTATGCCCCCTTTTATTAAGGCTCAAACTGGCTTAGTCATCACATGTTTGGTTTGGGTTAATTTTTAGCTTCCTTCTGATTTTGCAGGTTTTGGCCATTTAAACAGTTTAGACAAGTGTATTATGATCACTTAAGGTTACTTTCATTATGACATTGCCTTACTTAATGGTCTGGCATGATTTGGACTCCAAAACCTCTATTTACAAATGGTAAATGAACATGAATCCTTAGTTTTGCTATCTCATGGTTGGGCTATAAATTGGAATCATTTCTAACAAGAGTTTTCAATTGAATCATAGATTCATTATGGCCTAGCATGGTCATAATCTCTATTTCCCTATCACAGTTCTAATTTACATAGTTCTAAGCATTAATTTAGTATGATAACTTAAAATGGCCCCAAGCTAAGTTAAGGTTAACATTGAAGCATATTAGTAACATATAATTGCTAAACAAATTGTGTACATGGTTCAGAGTTCATTATTTTATAGCTAGTAAGTCATTGACACTTCCTAGCCCTCATGATTTGAGCTTTAGACATGAACTACCATAGTAACACAAAACAGTCATAGGCTATGATAAAATCAACTTCTAAACATACTTGCAACATGTGCTTACTAGACAACTTTGTATATGGTTTACATCTCATTAATTCATAGTTAGCCTGTCCTTGACACAAAGCAACCCCTAATGACTTGAGTTTTAAAACATGAGTTTTGTATATGTTGTAAGCTAATCATAATCATAACATAGTTAGCATATAGGCATCCATGTAAGGACTAGATTACTATTATAGCATATGAACATATTTTGGACTTGGCAACACACATAACATCACACTTAGCATAAAGCAGTCATCTCACAAACATTTTAATAAACATCATATGTGCAATCCATATTTGCACATTGTTGGGTTGGTAATAATCAAAGTAGCGGAAGAGCATGGTAAAAACGGATTTTAAAAGTTTTAAAAACCTTATACCCGGATAATCCTTTATGCACAATTATTAATTAAACAAAAGAGAAGAAATTATAGAATCACACCTTTGTAGAACTAAGCTTCCACAAGTACGAGTTCAACTTCAAATCCTTCGTGATCTCCTTGAGTTTTCGGGATTGAATCCTTCATTTGATCAACGTTAGCCACCCAAGTGTTTGGCCTCTAGAGGTGATCCACCAAGGATGAAGAGTTATTCAAGAAGGTGTGTGTTTGGCAAAATCCTAATTCTATCTATATTGAATGTGTATACTCTCTCAACTATTAGAATAGTGTAAAGTGTAACCTCGTTCCATAATAAGAATTTTTTATTTATAGATGTAAACAACCCTCCTAAACCATTTAGGCATAAGGTTTCATATTAATTAATTAAACCGTTTAATTAATTAGGTTTCCCAATCCTATTTGGAATAATTAAACTCCTTTAATTAATTAGCCTCCTAATCTTATTAGGAATATATAAAAGAGAGAGAGAGAGTATCTTATTAATTAATTCCCAAACTCCTTTAAGAATTAAATGATAATAATAATAATAATAATAATAAGACTCCTCTTATTAATTTATATTTAATATTTTCAAAATATTAAATAATAAATATTAAGTTGTTTAATTTATTCTATCACCATAGATTAAATTAAATATACTTAACATATTATTACGATTATACCATTATCTTCTTTAATAAATATTCTTCCTTTTATGGTGTGACCCTTTAGATTCTCAATATTAAATCAGTTGTGAATAAATCAATTAGAATAATTGTAATCTTATTTAAATAAATAAATTAAAATAATAATTCATTTAAATAAATAACATTTATTATACAATAAGGGTAAGCCCCCTTAGCCACCCAAGTGTTTGGCCTCTACAGGTGATCCACCAAGGATGAAGAGTTATTCAAGAAGGTGGGTATTTGGCAAAACCCTAATTCTATCTCTATTGAATGTGTATACTCTCTCAACTATTGGAATAGTGTAAAGAGTAACCTCGTTCCATAATAAGAATTTCTTATTTATAGATGTAGGTAACCCTCCTAAACCATTTAGGCGTAGGGTTTCATATTAATTAATTAAACCTTTTAATCAATTAGGTTTTCTAATCCTATTGAGAATAATTAAACTCCTTTAATTAATTAGCCTACTAATCTTATTAGGAATATATGAGAGAGAGTATCTTATTAATTAATTCTCAAACTCCTTTAAAAATTAAATAATAATAATAGTAATAATAATAATAATAATAATAATAATAATAATAATAATAATGATAAGACTCCTCTTATTAATTTATATTTAATATTTTCAAAATATTAAATCATAAATATTAAGTGATTTAATTTATTCTATCACCACAGATTAAATTAAATATACTTAACTTATTATTACGATTATGACATTATCTTTTTAATAAATATTCTTCCTTTTATGGTGTGACCTTTTAGGTTCTCCATATTAAACTAGTTGTGAATAAATCAATTAGAACAATTCTAATTTTATTTAAATAAATAAATTAAAATAATAATTCATTTAAATAAATAATATTTATTATACAATAAGGGTAAGCCCCCTTAGTGATGAACGACTTTCCAAATAATATAGATTTTAACATTAATCATAAAAGAACCTTTGAGTAAATAGTTAATGTACAATTCGTTTCTTCCACCATACAATGTCCCAATTAAATATAAGACATGGATTTACTATCAAGTCTTATTTTATTTAATTATATGTATTTCGATTCTAAAATGCACAACTCCAAATAATGCAAATTAGAAACCCCTTTCTAATTTCATTCTGCCTTGGTCAAGTACTACTGACTTGTCATTTATCGAATCACATAGGACATTCTCTTCTTTTACTAGAAGTGGTAGATATTGATCATTCATTATCTCCATGTATAAATTATTATACCCAAACATACCCTTTGATATACCTTTAAGGTCTTAAGGGGCATGTCAAAGTATAACTCATCATACACAAGATACTATGTTGATCTCAAGTCTAAGGATTATTTGTACTACTATCACTTAAGGAATTCCTATTGATAGGCAAGTAAAACTCCATTAGGTATTCCTTAGCGAGCCACGTTCAGTGAACTTATTCTCCAATAAGCACCTACATACTTGCTTTAGTGTCTCCACACAAATGGTTATAAAATCGATCATCCTCATCCAATGAGTAAGTCAACGTATGTACCAATCTATCCGAATTCACTAATCCTCTTTTTAGTAATCCAACGATTGGGAACTATTTTAGTTTCAAGCTATCTAAGAATTTAAATCTCATTAGTATGATCATCATCATGATTCTAAAAGCATTACTTAAAACTATGAGTTTATCACATATTATAAAAATAGCACCATGTAGATAAATAAATGCCTTAAATTAAATAATACTTTTATTAATAAATGAATAAAATTGTTACAAAGTTTATGTTTTATCATCATACATGATTCGCTTATGTGCATACTACTTTCAATCTCCCACTTACGTTAAAACCAATCGTCATGATATCTTAAACTCATGTTCTCTAAGTGGCGATCAAACTACTATTGTGTTAAAGCTTTTGTAAATGGATCTGCAATGACATTTTGAGAGTCCACACGCTCCAAGGTGACATATCCTCTTTCAATGATATCTCTAATCAAATGAAACCGTAGCAAAACGTGTTTAGATTTCTAATGAGACCTGAGTTCCTTAGCCTGTGCAACAGCTCTGGTGTTTGTACAGAATAAAGGTACTGCTCCTCTAATTCTAGGAACCACACCAAGTTTAATTATGAACTTCGTCATCCAAACAGCTTCCTTTGCAGCTTCACTTGTAGTTATGTACCCTGTCTCTGTCATTGAATCAACAATTATTTGCTGCTTGGAACTCTTCCATCTTATTGCACCACCATTAAAGGTAAACACATACCCTAAAACGGATTTACTGTCATCTTGTTCCTTTTAAAAACTTGAGTCTGTGTAGCCCTCTAGTTTTATTCAGACCAACTGTAGACAAGAAATACATCCTTAGTTCTTCTCAAGTACTTTAGGATATTTTTCACTGCCTTCCAGTGTTCTTCTCTAGGATTTGACTGATATCTGATCGTTACACTAAGTGCATAAGCGACATCATGTCTCATACATATCATACCGTACATGATAGATCCTATTATTGAAGCATAAGAAATCTTACTCATACAGTTTCTCTCCTCAGGTATCTTTGGGGCCTGTTTCTTAGAGAGATGTATTCCATGACCCATCGGCATGAGTCTTTTTTTGGAATCTTCCATGCTAAACCTCTTTAGCATTGTAACAATGTAAGTTCCTTGGGATATGCCAAGCATCCTTTTAGATATATCTATATAGATCTTTATCCCCAAAATATAGGATGCTTCTCCAAAGTCCTTAATGGAGAAATGTTTAGATAACCAAATTTTGATTGACTGTAGCATAAGATTATCATTTCCTATCAGTAATATATCATCAACATATAATACAAAGAATGATACTGCGCTCCCACTAACCTTCTTGTACACACATGGCTCATCCTCGCTTTTGATAAAATCAAACTCTTTGATTGTATCATCAAAATGGATGTTCCACTTTTGAGAAGCTTGCTTCAATCCATAAATGGATCGTTGCAATTTACAGACTTGATTTGTTCCAACCGTTGAAACAAATCCCTCTAGCCGTGTCATATACAGATCCTCCTCAAGATTTCTATTGACGAAGGCCGTTTTCACGTCCATCTGTCAGATTTCGTAGTCACAGTAAGCTGTAATCGTAAGAAAAATTGGAATGGACTTGAGCATAGCTACTAGCGAGAAGGTTTCATCATAGTCAACACCTTGTCTTTTTTTGAAACCTTTCGCAACCAGTCGGGCTTTATAGGTCTCTACCTTGTCTTCCACTCTAGTCTTTCTTTTAAAGACCCATTTGCACCCAATAGGCTTAATGCCCTCAGGTGATGAGACCAAATTCCATATTTTATTCTCATATATGGAGTCCATCTCGAATTTCATGGCTTTTTGTCACTTCTCTGAGTCTTTACTACTTATAGCCTGTTCGTAATTCAAAGGATCATCATTATCTATGATGCGTACCTCATCGTCATTCTCTGTGACGAATCCATACCTATCAGGTATCTTCGAAACTCTCCCAGATTTATGAATAGGGTGTGTTACAGTAGGTTCTTCCACTTGGTCAGGTACCTGACTTTAATCCGTAGTAATTTGTGGTTCTTGAATTTCTTCAAGATATATCTTACTCCAACTGACCCCTTCGAGGATAAACTCCTTTTCCAAGAAGGCAGCATGATTTGCAACAAACAACTTTTGATCAGTTGGATGATAGAAATAATACCCTGATGTTTCTTTAGGGTATCCCACAAATCTACACTTGTCGGATCTAGTCTGCAACGAGTTAAATCCATTCTTCATCACTCTACTGGGGTTCGGTTTACAAATACATCACTAAAGTGAATTTTTTTACGTTCGACTCACTGAACAATAATTTTTTTACAAACCGTTACAAATTCTGTTAAATTGCTTGACTTTGGATGAAAAAATCACATGTCATGCCACGTGAGAGAGAGAAAACGTATATATGTCAGACATTTTCCTTTGTGGCCTGCCTACATGAAAAAAATATAAATTTAATGCTAAATTAATCAAAATCAAATAAAAGAATCCATTTAAAATAAAAGTATAACAAAAATATTTTTTAAAAATTTATTTTAATCATTAATATTTGTTTGGTATGATGAAACTTTGGTATTATAGCATAAAAAAAATTCTTCTTAGTATGGTATAATTTTAAATAAATTATACAAATTACACATAAATATGTAATTTTCTTTTAATTTAAATAACTCATTTAATTTATTAATTTAATTAAGCTCTCTTTAGATAAAACTAAAATTAGTAATATAACATATAAATGTCTACATATTATATTACTAATTTTGTCATAATACCCTCAACATTAATAATGAAAAATTATTAATATTTTTTTCTTTGACAAATTTTTCTTTTATTGTATTCAAATATATTACATATATTATTAAAATAAGAGAAATTTTGGTAAATTTTGAATTTGAGTAATGTCTTTACCATTATTCATAAGTATTTTCATAATAAGCACAAATTAAAAATTAAAATTCCAAAAAATAAATTCAAACTTCAAAAATATAACAAAAAGTTTGAAAAATAAATTTTTTTTAGAAAATTAATATAATTATTATTTATATTATGAAATCATTAAATCTAGGCTTAAATATTAAAAAAATATTAAAAAAATGCTAAAAAGTAAAATTTAAAATTTTACGTATGTTACAAGTTAAAATAAAAGTTAAAAAAGTAATAATAATAATAATTATAATTATAATAATAATATAATTATTGTTAATAATCGTATAAACGAAACCAACCCAGATATAACGATGACCGCCATCCATGAATAATCAACAAACCCATAAATCAAACAAATCAAGAATACAAAAAAATCAAACAGATCTAATAATAACCAACAAACTCAGATCTAATCAACAAACCCAGATCTAATAAGAATACAAAGAATCAAAATTATCAACATAGCAACTCTAGCATGCTTTATCTCTGCAAGCTTCAATCTTTCGAGCTTCTCTTCGTCAGGAATGTAAACTCTGTCCTTCACTGTTCCGGCAAATCTCAATGGGTCAAAGAATTTGCCGCCAGGGTATCCCTGCTCACCAGTGGCATTGGCAAAATTATTTAAATCCCAAAATTCGTTCGCATCTAATCAAACCAATTCGTTCAAATTAAGAATCAAAATTCTTTCGCATCTAATGTTCAGATTCTTGGATGGTAAAAACAATATCATATAAAATTTAAAAATGCAAAACAGAGAACAGAATTCGCCGACTTTTTGTCGGCTCTACAGCCTCCGACCGCACCTCTTTTCTTCACGGCCAGCCTAAAACAAACCAAACCAAAACAATACAACATCCATCAACACAACAAAAGAAAAAATCAATCATAGATCTTAGCAATAATTCGCTAAATTGATATTAAAAAATAATTCATAAAAAACCAAAACTAACCTACTATCACCGGTTTTTGCCAACAATTCCGACGACTGATCTGGGAGTCCATTTTGGAGCAGAGGTCTTTGACAGACTTGGCATTGTGAAGGGTTGATTGGTCGTGGGCGGATTAGAGGTGGTTGTAGAGGGAGTCTTTGGGACGGATTTGGTTGGTACCTTGTTAAGTAGGTATACAGTCGATTCTAGAGCATAACCCCAGAAGGAAACTGAAAGATCGGTAAAGCTCATCATGGAACGAACTATGTCCAACAGTGTTTGATTTCTCCTTTCAGGCACACCATTCAACTGTGGTGTTCCTGGTGGAGTCCATTGTGAGATATACCATTTTCTTTGAGACAATTGAGAAACTCATCGCTTAAGTATTCACCACCTCGATCCGATCGTAGAATCTTAATACTCTTGCCAGTTTGTTTCTCTACTCCATTTCTGAATTCTTTGAACTTTTCAAAAGATTCAGATTTTTATTTCATTAAATACACATATCCAAATCTTGAATGATCATTAGTGAATGTAATAAAATAAGAATACACTCCCCGTGCATTCGTTGTCATAGGTCCACAAACATCTGTGTGTACCAACGCTAACAACTGTGTAACGTTTTCTATTTTTCCACTAAAAAGAGATTTAGTCATCTTACCCATAAGACAAGATTCACAAGTTGGATATGATTCATAATCATATAGCTCTAAGAGCCCATCTTTATGAAACTTGGATAATCTTGTTCCACTAATATGACCGAGTCTACAGTGCCACATAAAAGTATAACTAACATCATCTTTTTTCCTTTTCTTAGTTTGTTTAATTTGAAGTATATTTTCATGCAAGTCAAGTACGTAAAGTCCATTCAGTAATTTACCAACTCCATATAAAGCATCCTTATTATAAATAGAACAATTATTGTTATTTATTATAATATTATACCATCCATATCCAATACATAAATAGAAATAATGTTTCTTATGATTTTTGGAACGAAATAACAATTATTTAAATTAATGGAGTTGCCCGTAGGCAGTGCTAAACAATAAGTCCCTACAGCTAAAGTACCAACCTTTGCTCCATTTTCTACTCGTAGGACAACTTCATCCTTGTTCAGCTTTCTACTTCTAACCAGTCCCTGCATAGTATTACATATGTGAGAACCACAACCGATATCCAATACCCAAGTAGAAGTTTGACTTTCAGAAAAATTAATTTCAATCATGAAAAAACTTTGATTGGAAGTCGAAGTTTCTCCAAGCTTCTTCTCTGCCAGAAACTTCTTGCAGTTCCTCATCCAGTGACCCGCCTCGTTGCAATGGAAGCGCATTCCTTTGCTAGCTGGTTAAGGTTTCTTTTGATCCTTCACTTTCGCCCTGTCCTTAGCCTTCTTGGTTTTCTTCTTTTCAGAAGTTACCTTGGGCTCTTCCTTTTCTTAGAAGAATAATCCACCAGTAAGAATTGGTTCTTCTTGGATGGGAAGTGTCCTTCAGCAGTTTTCAACATGGTAAGTAATTCAGGCAAGCTGACATCTAACTTATTCATGTAGAAATTCACAACAAATTGTGAGAAGGTATCTGGGAGTGACTGCAAGATCAAATCTTGACTTAATTCCCCATCCATGATGAACCCAAATTGTCCAAGACGTTCAATCAAATTGATTATCTTTAAGACATGAGTCTCAACAGTAGTGCCATCGGTCATCTGAGATCGGAAGAGATCCTTAGATATCTCATATCTAGCAGTCCTACTTTGCTCACCATACAACTCGTGGAGATGCAACAATATAGTAGGAGCATCCATAGTTTCATGCTGATACTGAAGCTCGTTACTCATAGATGCAAGCATTATACATTGAGCCACAGATGCATCATCTTGCCACTTCTTAAAAGTAGCAATCTCTTCCTCAGAGGCTTCTTCTGCAACATTTGCAGGGACAGACAAATTTAGGACATAAGAAATCTTTTCTGCAGTGAGAACAATTCTCAGATTCCTTAACCAGTCCGTGTAATTCGGTCCGGTTAGTTTGTTAGCATCAAGTATGCTGCGCAGTGATAGTGAGTGTGACATTTACAAATTATGAATGTGAAATAAAATAAGAGCAAACATTCATTTAATTGACTACCAAAATAAATTAGGTCTTTATTTTAAATTGGTATCTCCCACTATTTTCTTCAAACTATATTACTCTCATAATATATTGTTCGGCAAATCTAATTATTTGCTAGTGAGAATAAGGATCCTATTTCAAATGTATATAGCCTTGTGGTGACACAACAAACTATATATAAATAAAAAGGCAGACAACTCTTGTCAATTACATCATCATTTAACTTATTTTGCCCTTTTAGATTATTTTGATCAAGTGGTAACACATTCGAATCAAAATTATCTATGTTAAGTCCAACCTAGGACTTTCATATATGTAAATAGAAAAATATCATCCTTGTGGTAACACAACAAAATAGTATTGTTCAATTTCTTTATAAGCATCAAATGTGATAAATCAATATCTCAAATATTTAATACTCGCCTTGTGGTAGGGGTGGGCAAAATTTTCAATTTTTTTAGTTTTTCAATTTTTCAGACCGGTCCGAACCGGTCGGTTAGGTACAAAAATAATCGGTTTGATTTCGGTAAAAAAAACCCGGCATATACTGGTTTTTCGGTACCGATTTTGGTACCGAGTTTTTATGGTTCGGTTTTACCGAACCGTACCGGTATATACCGGTTTTCCAAATTTTTTGTTTTTTAATTATTAATAAATAATAATAATAATAATAAAATAATGATTATAGTAATAATATTAATAAAAATAATAATAATTATAATAATAAAATAATAATTATATTAATTTTCGATATTTATTCGGTAAAAACTGGTACCGAACCGGTTCGGTATACCTATCCAACCGGTACCGTAATCGATACTGAAATTTGGCTAATTTCGGTATTGATCCGGTTCGGGCTGATTTTTAGCGGTAGCCCATCCCTACCTTGTGATGACACAACAAACTCATATTAAATATTTAATATTCTATTAATTTATCATACTAGCTAGAAGGCGACGTTCGATATTTCAAATATCTTTGAATGCTTATGACAATATAAAATCTTTGAGTGGTTTGTTATTAATGGTCTCATCTTATTTAGCACGCATGCACACACACACACACACACACACACACACACACACACACACATATATATATATATATATATATATATATAGAGAGAGAGAGAGAGAGAGAGAGAGTATAAGCATGCATATAAAATACTATATTCTACCCGGATTGATTATGGACTTTTATTCTAGTTTGGTTCACTAGAACCACCAAGTGAACCAAAAGGTCAAACCTAGGAGTGCAAGAATTAAATTTAAACATAATTATTACATTTAAAACCCGAGCTCCATACAAACGGGTCTTCAAGCGCTCCTTACTACTTGGTCTCTAATTCTTCAAGATAATTCTAACTAGTCCTATTACATAAACTATTTATTTTAAATAGAACCTTGATCAGCAGTCAAGGGGAAGTACATAGGAGGGAGATAGAATTTTACATCAAGAAAAATTAGAGAAGACGAGGTACACATACCCCATTTAATAAAACTCATACAGTCAAGCATCCAACTAAAATAAAATACAATCGCATTGGTCAATAGTTCATAATCAACCCCATTTATTTTTATACATATCACCATATGCATCAATAAATAAAATATTTAATATATACATTGATATCGATTTAATGGGCAATTCTAGTTAGTTTTGAAATCTAATTCTGATTAAAATAAACATTCTTTATTTTAATCCAATTTCAAATATAATAAACTCCTTTATTAATCTGGAATTACAAAAAAACATATAATTTTAATTTTAATTAAAATAAACCTTTTATCTTAATTAGAAATCAAAATTATAAAAAAATAAAAAATTTCTTTTCTTGGTTACCGGTGTTGCGGCGCCACTAATGTACTAGCAAGGGGGCGCTGCGGCGCCAGGTCACCTGTCTCCAAACCCGAATTGGCGCTGCGGCGCTTCATGGTTGCCAGGGACCCAGGTCCGGCGCTGCGGCGCTGCAGTGCTGCAGCGCTGCAACTAAGCCTTGGACAGGCGCTGCAGTGCCATTGAGCAGAACCTGTTTTTCTGTTTCACGAATTGTGCAATTTTTCTCCAAAAAACATGACTCCTAGCTAACTATTATGCCCAATTAAATAGTTCAAAACACATATCAAATAAAAATAATTAATAACCCGCATAAAGGTTTGGCTCTGATATCACTGTTGGGTTTGTAATAATCAAAGTAGTGGAAGCATGATAAAAACGGATTTTAAAATTTTTACAAACCTTATACCCGGATCATCCTTTATGCACAATTATTAATTAAGCGAAAGAGAAGAAATTATAGAATCGTACCCTTGTAGAACTAAGCTTCCACATGTACGAGTTCAACTCCAAATCCTTCGTGATCTCTTTGAGTTCTCCAGGATTGATTCCTTCCTTTGATCAACATTAGCCACCCAAGTGTTTGGCCTCTAGAGGTGATCCACCAAGGAAGAAGAGTTATTCAAGAAGGTGGGTGTTTGGCTAAAACCTAATTCCATCTCTATTGAATGTGTATACTCTCCCAACTATTGGAATAGTATAAAGTGTAACCTCGTTCCATAATAAGACTTTCTTATTTATAGATGTAGGCAACCCTCCTAAACCATTTAGACATAAGGTTTCATATTAATTAATTAAACCTTTTAAGTAATTAGGCTTCCCAATCCTATTGAAAATAATTAAACTTCTTTAATTAATTAGCCTGTTAATCTTATTAGGAATATATGAGAGATAGAGAGAGTATTGTATTAATTAATTCTTAAACTCCTTTAGGAATTAAATAATAATAATAGTAGTAATAATAATAATAATAATAATAATAATAATAATAATAATAATAATAAGACTCCTCTTATTAATTTATATTTAATATTTTCAAAATATTAAATAATAAATATTAAGTGATTTAATTTATTCTATCACCATAGATTAAATTAAATATACTTAATTTATTATTACGATTATGACATTATCTTTTTAATAAATATTCTTTCTTTTATGGTGTGACCTTTTAGGTTCTCCATATTAAACCGATTGTGAATAAATCAATTAGAATAATTCTAATCTTATTTAAATAAATAAATTACACTAATAATTTATTTAAATAAATAACATTTATTATACAATAAGGGTAAGCCCCCTTAGCGATGAACGACTTTCCAGATAATATAGATTTCAACATTAATCATAAAAGAACCTATGAGTAAATAGTTACCGTACAATTCGTTCCTTCCACCATACAATGTCCCAATTAAATATAAGACATGGATTTACTATCAAGTCTTATTTTATTTAATTATATGTATTTCGATTCTAAAATGCACAACTCCAAATAATGCAAATTAAAAATCCCTTTCTAATTTCATTCTGCCTTGGCCAAGGACTACTGACTTGTCATTTATCGAATCACATAGGACATTCTCTTCTTTTACTAGAAGTGGTAGATATTGATCATTCATTATCTCCATGTATAAATTATTATACCCAAACATACCATTTGATATTCCTTTAAGGTCTTAAGGGACATGTCAAAGTATAACTCATCATACACAAGATACTATGTTGATCTCAAGTCTAAGGATTATTTGTATTACTATCACTTAAGGAATTCCTATTGATAGGCAAGTAAAACTCCATTAGGTATTCCTTAGCGATCCACGTTCAGTGAACTTATTCTCCAATAAGCACCTACATACTTGCTTTAGTGTCTCCACACAAATGGTTATGAAATCGATCATCCTCATCCAATGAGTAAGTCAACGTATGTACCAATCTATCCGTATTCACTAATCCTCTTTTTAGTAATCCAACAATTGGGAACTATTTTAGTTTCAAGCTATCTAAGAATTAAAATCTCATTAGTATGATCATCATCATGATTCTAAAAGCATTGCTTAAAACTATTAGTTTATCACATATTATAAAAATAGTACCATGAAGATAAATAAATGCCTTAAATTAAATAATATTTTTATTAATAAATGAATAAAATTGTTACAAAGTATATGTTTTATCATCATACATGATTGGCTTATGTGCATACTACTTTCAATCTCCCACTTACACTAAAGTCAATCGTCGTGATATCTCATACTCATCTTCTCTAAGTGACGATCAAACAGCTGTTGTGTTAAAGCTTTTGTAAATGGATCTGCAATGTTGTCTTGAGAGTCCACACGCTTCAAGGTGACATATCCTCTTTCAATGATATCTCTAATCAAATGAAATCGTCACAAAATGTGTTTAGATTTCTAATGAGACCTCGGTTCCTTAGCCTATGCAACAGCTCTGATGTTGTCACAGAATAACTGTAACTGCTCCTCTAATGCTAGGAACCACACCAAGTTCAGTTATGAACTTCGTCATCCAAACAGCTTCCTTTGCAGCTTCACTTACAGTTATGTACTTTGCCTCTGTCATTGAATTAACAACTGTTTGCTGCTTGGAACTCTTCCATCTTATTGCGCCACCGTTTAAGGTAAACACATACCCTGAAACGTATTTACTGTCATCTTGGTCCGTTTGAAAACTTGAGTCTGTGTAGCCCTCTAGTTTTAATTCAGACTAAACTGTAGACAAGAAATACATCCTTAGTTCTTCTCAAGTACTTTAAGATATTTTTCACTGCCTTTCAGTGTTCTTCTCCAGGATTTGACTGATATCTACTAGTTATAATAAGTGCAAAAGCGACATCATCTCCCGATACCATATATGATAGATCCTATTGCTGAAGCATAAGAAATCTTACTCATATGGTTTCTCTCTTCAGGTATCTTTGGGGACTGTTTCTTAGAGAGATGTATTCCATGGCTCATCGGCATGAGTCTTCTTTTGGAATCTTCATGCTAAACCTCTTTAGCATTGTATCAATGTAAGTTCCTTTCGATAAGCCAAACATCCTTTCAGGTCTATCTCTATATATCTTTATCCCCAAAATATAGTATGCTTCTCCCAAGTCCTTAATGGAGAAATGTTTACATAACCAAATTTTGATCGACTGTAGCATAGGATTATCATTCCCTAGCAGTAATATATCATCAACATATAATACAAAGAATGGTACTGCGCTCCCACTAACCTTCTTGTACACACATGGTTCATCCTCGTTTTTGATAAAATCAAACTCTTTGATTGTATCATCAAAATAGATGTTCCACTTTTGAGAAGCTTGCTTCAATCCATAAATGGATCGTTGCAATTTACCGACTTGATTTGTTCCAACCATTGAAACAAATCCCTCTTGCCGTGTCATATATAGATCCTCCTCAAGATTTCTATTGACGAAGGCCGTTTTCACGTCCATCTGTTAGATTTCGTAGTCACAGTAAGCTGTAATCGTTAGAAAAATTGGAATGGACTTGAGCATAGCTACTGGCGAGAAGGTTTCATCATAGTTAACACCTTGTCTTTTTTTGAAACCTTTCGCAACCAGTCGGGCTTTATAGGTCTCTACCTTGTCTTCCACTCTAGTATTTCTTTTAAAGACCCATTTTCACCCAATAGGCTTAATGCCCTCAAGTGATGAGACCAAATTCCATACTTTATTCTCATATATGGAGTCCATCTCGAATTTCATGGCTTCTTGTCACTTCTCTGAGTCTTTACTACTTATAGCCTGTTCGTAATTCAAAGGATCATCATTATCTATGATGCGTACCTCATCGTCATTTTCTATGACGAATCCATACCTATTAGGTATCTTCGAAACTCTCCAAGATTTATGAATAGGGTGTGTTACAGTAGGTTCTTCCACTTGGTCAGGTACCTGACTTTAATCCGTAGTAATTTGTGGTTCTTCAATTTCTTCAAGATATATCTTACTCCAACTGACCCCTTTAAGGATAAACTCCTTTTTTCAAGAAGGCAGCATGTTTTGCAACAAACACCTTTTGATCAGTTGGATGATAGAAATAATACCCTGATGTTTCTTTAGGGTAGTCCACAAATCTACACTTGTCGGATCTAGTTTGCAACTTATCATTCTCAAACTTTTTTATATAAGCTGGACAACCCCAAGTCTTAACATGCTTAAGATTTGGTTTCCTCCCTGTCCATATCTCATATGGAGTCTTTGGGACGGATTTGGTAGGTACCTTGTTAACTAGGTATGCAGTCGATTCTAAGGTATAACCCCAAAAGGAAACTAAAAGATCGATAAAGCTCATCATGGAACGAACTATGTCCAACAGTGTTCGATTTCTCCTTTCAGGCATACCATTCAACTGTGGTGTTCCTGGTGGAGTCCATTGTTCACATGGATTACTATCAAGTCTTATTTTATTTAATTATATGTATTTCAATTCTAAAATGCACAACTCCAAATAATGCAAATTAAAAACTCCTTTCTAAATTCATTTTGCCTTGGCCAATGACTACTAGGTTGTCATTTATCGAATCACATAGGACATTCTCTTCTTTTACTAGAAGTGGTAGATTCTTTATTGATCATACTATATCTCCATGTATAAATTATTATACCCAAGCATACCCTTTGATATACCCTTAGGGTCTTAATGGACATGTCAAAGTATAACTTATCATACACAAGATAATATGATGATCTCAAGTCTAAGGATTATTTGTACTACTATCACTTAAGGAATTCCTATTGATAAGGAAGTAAAACTCTATTAGGTATTCCTTAGCGAGCCATGTTTAGTGAACTTATTCTCCAATAAGCTACCTACATACTTGCTTTAATGTCTCCTACACAAATGATTATGAGATCGATCATCCTCATCCAATGAGCAAGTCGACATATGTACCATTCTATCCGAATTCACTAATCCCCATTTTTATTAATCCAACGATTGGGAACTATTTTAGTTTTAAGCTATCTAAGAATTTAGATCTCATTAGCATGATCATCATCATTATTTTAAAAGCATTGCTTAAAACTATGGGTTTATCACATATTATAAATACAGCACCATGTAGATAAATAAATACCTTTAATTAAATAATACTTTTATTAATAAATGAATAAAATTGTTACAAAGTATATACTTTATCATTATACATGATTGGTTTGTGTGCATACTACTTTCACACATTACATGGTTATATAGATATACATAAGACACCTAAACTCCTTCATAATATCGTAGCCTTATGCCTCCCAGACCCTTCATGGTCCCCAAACACACAAATAACAACCAGCCACCACATGAACAATCAAGTTTAAAAGTACAAGAATGGTCAGTTGGTATAATGAAGTAAGGAACTACAATATACCTTGCTTACTTAAGCCTTGAGGTTGATAGTTTTCTTCTTGAAAACATTGGTGCTACTGCTGTTAATTCTCCCTTTTTCCTTGCCCCAACCGTAACTCTTCCTTCCTCTCAAAATGATTGTTACTTCACTCTTATTGTTAAGCTACTTATAGAGAGGGTTTTTAGTTCTGGGGGTGGAAGAGCTAGTCTTATCAGACTGAGCTCTCCCCTTAACCGTTAAATTTAGCCCTCTAATTGACCCCTTCAATGCCTCCTAGCTAACTCCAGCTGTTATGATGACTGACCCCTTACAAACAGTCAAGTCCTAGCTTACCTGCTCCCTAACTGGGTTGTCCTAGCTCCCCAACTATCTTAGCAAAAAAGTTAGCTAACTAACATACTTAAAAACTACTTTAACTCAGCTCTCTTTCTCCCCCCATTTGGGCTGCCGGATTGCTTAAGGGACATGGCTGAAATAAAATGTTTTGGGCTTGCAAACATACATGGCTGCTATATTGATTAACATGGTTTTTTGTGTGGTCTTTAAGTTACAATGCAACACAATAATTTAATTCCCAATACTATTTAATTAAGGAACCTAACTCCATGATTTAATGAGTTTGCTAATTATTTAAAGCATCAATTATCACATAACCCTTCTAGGTCAATATTGACGTTATTAATTCATATTCATTAAATTGATGTCATACGTAATTTAATTAAGTTAAATAATTAAATTCCATGTAAACAATCAATGGAATTTATTTAGTCATATCTTAGCCATTTTATTGAAGACACATGTGACACCCCCAAATCTGAGTACTTAAATCCCACAAATTTGGCGTTCACTGTCTAATTAAATCACAACTAACTACCCATACATAAAGGATATAAATAAAACTCACAACTTAAATAGAAATTCTCCCATTAAAGGGGTTACAACATCTTAAACAAATCATAGGTCGTCTAACCTTTAATACATAAATTGCAAAAAACATAATATATTTAAATAAGTCTTGATACATAAACATTCCCAAATAAAATTTAACAAGTCTTCATCACTTGTTCATCTTTCCTTTGCCCTTACTAGTGGACGGCTCTTCGGATCTTTCAACCTTAGCTGCAATGTTATTATGCAAGAGTGAGCAAACAATTGCCCACAAGTATAACAATAGCAATAGTAATCACATGAGAGTAATAAATGGACACTGGATGATAGAAAGCTTGGCTTTTGAATCAAGATTAGAAAACAAGATCAAAAGTACATCTGAGGGTCGCAAGACCATGAACTATGTTATTAAGTATTTTTACTTAAACATTTAACAATCGTTAGACTATATGAACCTTTCCTCTCGTATTAAAGGGGATCAGCCCTTTGTTCCATGTATTGTGCACAAATATCTTAATCCTATCGCGTAATATAATCCTCTATAATAGAGTTGTTCGTCTCAGTTTTGACATAAGAGTCCGCACCAAAGGAAGTTTGGTTTGGAATAGCTTTAATAACAGTTCTAGAATTTAGAAAGCTCATCAACTATGGACTAGTCGAATCAATAAGGGTTCACTAGCCATTCAAGGGTTTGATACAATAATATAAGATGGAACAACGATATTTAAATCAAAGATTGAAATCTCAACAATATACAATTGAATAAACATTGTATATCCAAAGTATTACTTCCAAAAGAGTTAAAACATCTCATTTGAAATCATGAACTTGAACAATTTAGGCTTTGAATAATTAGAGACAAGAGTTAGGAACTCGCTCAATAAAAGATTAGAGATAAGAAACTTGTATAAGATAACAAGATAGAGATAGAAAACTTGCCTCGTGCGTAGATTAAACAATTACTATTCACGTTCCTCAAAAGTCCTAATATCCCATTAGGATCACAATATTCAGTTAGGTACACTAACATTAACCTTATAGGTTTAATTTTTACTTTAGGTAAACCTGTTAACTTAGTTTAAGTTCTGATCATTATCGCAAATCTTGTATTACAAATCTGAAGTCTCAAATCTTAAGTTCTAACAACATTACATCCTCTCATGAACGTCAAATTTTAGCACTTATGCAACTTATCAAATCACCACGTAAAACCATCATATATAAGTTAAAAATCTGTTATAACATCTTGTTATATATCTTACACATTATCATTAACATTAGACTAGATTAAATTAAGTTTTAAGGACTTAACGAACAACAAAACAACATTGTCTCTGTTCAAGGGAAGGCGAAGCTGCGTTGGTACCCAAACTCAGAAACACCGCGACGCAGCTGCGCTGTTCCTGTCCTTGACACCGGCGCAGCTACGCTGATGTGCAGATAGGAAGGCAGCAATTAGCGATTTCAGCCCTTTTAACCCAAAAACTTCCAATTTCTTCCATATATCAGCAAATTAAGCATACCCAAAAGTTATAAACTTTGCAAAACTAAAACCCAACACACCTAGCATGCTTCTAACGTCACAAATCACGCAAACAACCAAATTAAAGACTCGAGATCAAGGTTCATAGCAATTTCTTCATATTTTTACGTGTTTAGCGAATCATCTCACCACAGATTCGTTTCTTAACCAAATCAGTCTATATACCTTGCATTCTTTTCTTATCTTAGCGCATAATCATAAACAACTATCAATTAATAGATTACATCATGATTCAAGCATCAATTTTAACTCTAAAACCAACCTTTTTGTACAAATATTTACAAAAACTCAAATCTTTACTTTAAAACCTATTTCATACAAATTTGATTTCTGAAAATCGTTTCTAGACAACATATAACAGATTATATATAAAAATTAACACATATAATCCATTCCCTCACAAATTAGCCATCAAAAATCCACTTTAGATGAAGGACTCAAGAAATAGAGAACTAAGAACATAAATTCTTACCTTTGATTCTTGCTTAGATTATGTAGAATAGCTTTGGTAATCCTCTCCTAGCTTTTGTTTTTTTTTGAACTTCTTCTCAAAGATTTACAAAGAACTCTCAAACTCTTTCAATTTCTCTCTGTTCTTTTAATTTCTTAGACTTAGCAATACAGTAGAATATAATACGTATAATATAACTGATATACCCGATGTGCGTACTACTTAACGTGTGTATCAGTTAAGCGCATCATGGCTTCAGCAGTTGCCATGTTCCAAAGGGCCTTGCTTGGCTAGTTATCAAAGAATTCCTTTTAATTTATTTTAATAACTTTCTTATTATATAATATCCAATTGTCACACTTTAATTAATCAAATTCATTTAATTCTTACATCAAATTAATCATTTGACATATAATTAAAATTTCCATTAAATCATTATTAATTTTCCAATTCATATATTAAATTAAACTAGAATATAAATATCACCGTTACACTAAAATATACTTATTTAACAATTCATTAAATTTAATTATCTCATTAAATTAAATCTTCAAGCCATAAAATTATTAAACATTAATTTAATTAATATACACACTTAACTAAATTACTCCATAACAAATTCCATCAAATATTTATTTAACCCAATAAATAAATCAACTAAAGATATTTATTTCGTTCGATAATATGTTTAAATTAAATACAAAATTCCTGATTGTTATAACACATACTCCTAAGCTTACCTCAAACTATTTTTCAATTTAAGCCATGTTGGCTTTTCTTTTTATTCTTAATTTAAATATACAATTGTAATAATGTATCTTCCTTTTCTTTTCTTTTTACCTTAATTTACCATAATTAAAATGGAATAACATACTAAATATTAAATATACAATAATAATAAAATAATAATAAAATAAAAAAATAATAATAATAATAATAATTTTTTGTACACAAAATTTTCGTAATATAACACAGAATTTTTCGTGTCATTACACACGACGTGAGATCGTTGCCTGAAGCACGACGATAGATTACTTGGAATATGTTTTGACGTTATCTCATCTTGATCCTCGTATAAATTAATGTGAACTGGAAGTTCAAAGGATTATTCATTTGCAAGGAATTATAAATCAATTATCGAATGTATTCACCGACAATAAAAAAATAGTGAAATCTCACATTCCAGCTGCTAATACTCCAGCACGGATTGAAGTTAATATAGGACAATAATTTAATACAGTAATAAATGAATCAAAGCCACGCCTGAAGCGTGGAAGACCATCATTGTTAAAGATAAAATTCCACGAAAGAAGAAAGTAAAAGAAAATCAAGTTGCATCCTATAAAAAGGCTATACCCATGAAACAGACAACATAAATAATTGATTTATCAAAGACTTATGAACAAAAATCTCTTAAATATAAAACTCTTGAAGAGTTATCCCCCGTAGAGGATCATGTACCTGAAAATAACAAGATCTTGATACATTATGCACATACAAAGAAATATTAGATAAAAATAAAATTATTGTCGACAAAATATTTTCATATAAATTTGTTCTTGATATTACCAAAAGTAATTATAATGAATATGAACCACAAACCGTTGATAAATGTCAATGTAGAAATGATTGGCCAATGTGAAAAGAGGCGATTCAAGTAAAATTAAATTCACTAAGTAAACGTGAAGTTTTTGGAGTCGCAGCCCGAACACCTAAAGGTGTAATGCGTGTTGGATACAAATGGGAATTTGTACATAAAAGAAATGAGAAAAATAAAATTATAAGGTACAAAGCGCGACTTGTAACATAAAGTGTTGTTTCCCAGAGGCACACTGAAGATCTAGAAGGGTGGGTTGAATAGATAATTAAAAAATTTCAATTAATTAAAGACGTATTACAAAATAATCAGTTAATAATATTGATTATGCACAACAAAAATATTATTATTTGGAAAATCCCCCTTAGAGAATTAGGAAATCTTAGTTCTAAATTTAGTCTTGTGGTTATTAGTCATTTAACAGATATAACATATATAAGACATAATTTAAATGACACAAGATATTTTAAGTAGTTCAAAAACTGAACTACTCCTAATCCACTTTTCTACTTCAATGAGTAGGATATCCACTAAGGATAAGGTTAATCAGACCAGATCACATAAATCTCCTATAATTTAGTCACACAGACTAGGTCACTCAGACCTACACAAGTCACTTAGAATTTGCAATTCGGTCACACAGACCAGGTCGCTCAGACCTACACAAGTCACTTAGAATTTTCAATTTGGTCACACAGACCAGGTCACTTAGACCTACAAAAGTCACTTAGACTAGGACAAAAGTTACTCACACAATCGATTTCCTGTTTGTTGATAGATGTTTGATGTGATGCTAAGATAACATTTAAGCTTCTTCTCTTTCTGGTACTCATAATCCACTCTTCTAAACAGGATATCCACTATAACGATTGAGATCGTAGAGTATCTATTTAATAAGATTTTTAATATTTATTAAATAAAATAAATATTTTGATAAGATAAATTGTGTGTTATGAGTTTTTAGTTTCGATTAATGACCTAGTTTACGAGTTACATGATTATATATGAGTGTTGGGGATTTTTGGGAGAAAATATTTTTTTTTTTAGAAAAACGCAAAAACACTAATATTAAAATGTAGAAAACGCTAATAAACGTTTATTTTGGAAATTTTGAATTACGTCATAACGTTTATTTGAGAAGGAGAGATGAAAAATCTAATAAAAGTTTTTTCGGGAAAAAGTCGCAAAAATACTATTCACGTTAAATGCGTAACTTCATTTTTTTAAATTTTTGAAGAGCAACATAGCATTTATTCGGAAAAGGGAGAACGGTGGCGAAATCGGATTTTTCAAAATCGAAAGTCGATTCTTCGGCTAACCGCCATGTTACGAAAAATGTAACTGAAAAAGTTAGAAAATCTAAATAAAAAAGAAAATAAGAAATCAAATTAATTTTGGTCTAACCAAGCCTAGGGTTTGAATGGCTTAGTTAGAAATTGAAAATGGCTAGGCCAGGGTTGAGATTAGGGCGTTTGTATAATTTGGCTAGGGTTTGGGATGACTTGCCTAGGGCTGGGCTTAGGTTTAGAATGGCTTGGCTTAGGGTGAGCCAAAGCTCAAGCTTAAGGTTAAAACCTAATGCTTCGAGCAAAAGCAAATGGAAGCTATGTGTCATGTGTGGGCATTTAGCACATCGGATAAAGGAGAGTGAAAAGGGTGAAGGAGTGAGTTATAACCTAAGAGGGAGGCCAAGTGTCACTTGTTAACTATTAGGCATGTGGTTAATTGAATTTGTAAAAGGGGATAAAGGGAAGGGAGGTTCGGCCAATTTGAGGGGGAATGAATAGGAGTATGTGGTGACTTATGTGCCATAGGTGGCAGTGTTATTAACGCTTGCTTATCTATTCTTTCCACCTTAACCAATAAGCCTCCAAATGGCATCATTCTACTCCTTAATCCAACATGAGTTAGCTCAAGTTAGTTGATTATAGATGCATGGTTTACCCTTGGAGTCATGATTGAGTTAGTAAGAGATGGAATATGACCCTTATACCCCAACTCTTGCTAATCCTATAAATAGAGCTCATTTTCTCTTCATTTCTCACCAATTCACCAAACTAAAAGGTAAACTCTATCAAATTATATATATAGAGAGAGAGAGGCCGGATTCCTAGAGTGAGAAAGAAAAGTAACGAGCTTGGATAAATCAAGCTAAGAAGGCGAAGAACCAAGAAGGTAAGAATCCAAAACCTATCTACTTCATCTTTTTCTCTTAAAAGCTTTCTACTATGTTAAGAAGTTTCTTGTTGGTGGTTGTGTTGTTTGATAGGAAATCATTGAAGGATCTTGGAGTGATAAGGCTAATTTTAGTTTAATCTTGTTAAACTACTTGTTATACATATAAAAATGGTAACAAAAATAAAATTGTAGGCCAAATCTTAAAGGGTGGAATTTAATTATTTAGAGGACATAAATCAGACTCGTAAAAGTGTTGTTTGTGGATTTATTTGTGAAATCCGGGTAGAAAGATTTTTAGATAATGAACTTATAGAAAAGTTCCAAGTGGAACGGAAGAAAAATACGCCATAACAAAGTTATGGAAAAAAAAATCGTAAAAGATGTCAAGTGTCAAAAAACCCTTGTTTGGTACCCTTTTCGGGCCAAGTTATGGGTAGTTAATGCTTCCGAAAAAGTATTTCTTTCTGGTAATTGGGTGAAAATGTGGGCCTTAAGCTCAATAATGAGCTTTCGACTTTGGATGAATTAATTGTTACGTATAGAAAGTTAGACGTTAAAACGTCTTTCAGAAAAAGACTTCCAGGGTAATTTCGGGCCAATATTTTGACCAATTGAAGAAACTTAAAAATAATTTCGTCTTAGGGGATGTTAGAGGATGTTACAAGGAATAAAATGACTTAAGAACAGACTGATTTCGATATCGGATGACGAAGTTATGGAGCGACAATGTAGGTGAGACAAACTAGAGGAAATTTGAGTTTGGGCTACATAGCCAAGTGCCTAGGCGCTGGGCTCGGCGCTCAAACCCTGTCTCTGAGAGCCTAGGCGCTGTCCCAAGGCCATTTTTGAGCGCCTAGGCGCTGGTCATGTGTTGGAGAAAAATTAGATTTAACGTGCTTTAGTAAATTGATTATAACTCTTTCGTTCAAACTCTGATTGAAGTGATTCAAGATGATTCAAAAAGCTAAGAAGTAGACCTACAACTTTTATTTAATAATTTTTGAGATTTAAGGTCAGGATCAAGGTTAAAACTAGCATCTTTAGGGTTGTTATGAAATCGGTGCAAGGCGTGGTGGTTTCTTCGGAACGCTGTGACGCCAAGCCATGTTGGGATAGTATTTCCAGTTCTAATCATTGCTATTTAGAAATATGGTATAGGGGAATGTAAAACAAGGAGTTGTAGATGAATTGGACGTATCAATAGTACACAATGGTATGTTGGTTATCCGTTCGGGTTAGACAAGTCAGGCGTGCGACGTATGAACGTCGAAACGCCGAGTTGAATGTTAATGAACTTAAATAGTGTTCTGATTCTTATGAAACAAGCATTATAAAACATGGAATAGAGTTAAAGTAAACCATGACTGACGGTTATACGTGGCTAATTGGTATATCTATGTGCACTTATATGTGTAGGACGTTTGAAGGACAAGTAAAGTATAAGTATAAAAGACGCTTGAGGCAAGTATCCTAACTCCATTCAATTTTCTATATTGAATGCCAATTTTTGAATATTGTACAGTTATTGTTATGTGCCAGTTTACATTCATATGAACTATATTCTTATGAGTATTTGTATGTTGACTCAAGTTACAAAATGGTCATATATTGTGTGAATTCCAGACTTATACAAACTCTTTATATTTGTATAAGTGTTCAACTATGCTATAATGCATAAATTATTCAAAGCTTTGCCATAGCGCATGAATTGTTCAAGTTTTAAAGTTCGATATTATATGAGCTGTTTAAAAAGTATGTCAATGCCATTTGCTCCGGCTCGACGAAGATTTTAATATTTTATCGGTTTTAAAAAAATAAATCTTTAAAATATTATTGATATTAGGTAGAGCTATCCAACCTGAATTATTTTGGTGCAGATTTAGATTCAAATCTGAGATGAACAACTTTAATATTGAGGTATTACTACAAGAAAAAGACTTAATTCTGACGGAATATTCCCTCGAAAATAATCCTATTCCGTCGGAAGTAGCTTATTTCCGAGGGAATATTCCGTCGAAAGTGTCGTCGTAACTAACCTCGTCAGAGATAAGTTTCGTCGTCCATTCCGTCGAGCTTTGTTATCTCTGACGGCCTTATCTTCGACGGTTATTCCGTCGGTTATATGCGATCCTCGAGGGAATTAGACACGATGGATGGATTCCGTCGGGTTTAGTCTCACTTATATTTGACAGAAATTTCACTCGGAGATACGTTAACTTCGACGGATAATTAAATATTAAAGTAATTTTTAAATTTTAGTTACGACAGAATATTCCCTCGGACTTAATGTATTTCCGACGAAAAAATAAAAAAATAAAATTAATTTAGAAAATCTTTTTTACAGTTTTCGACGAAAATTCCGTCGTACATAACCTATTCCGTCGTAAATAAGTCAAATTTTATTTTAATATAATTTTTAAAAAAGCAATATCCAGGTATTTAAACCCATTTGTGTACCTATAACCTGTTTTATCCCAATACAGACAGACGATAATATAATTCCCATTCATATATTCAATGTAATGCTAAAAACCTGTACCAATTCGCAACAACGTAATCGACTAACTGATCATCATCAATATCACAAGCTAACAATAACCAATAGCTAATGTATCATCAGAGGCCCAACTAAATATATATAAATGTTCTACAAATGAATGAATACAACGCAATCTCATTATACAGACGTACGCGACTATATAAACTACGTACAAATGAACTAGAATGAATAACATAAAATGAACTATAATCTAGTAGTATCATCATTGGGCGGAGGTGGACGACGCCTGTCTGGTGTATGAAAATCTCTGTCGTCCTCCTCGTCGTCATCGTCAAACCGCTCGTCATCGCCGCCAGCCCGCTCGCCATCGCCACCCTGTTGAAAAAATTATAAATAAAAATCATTAGTCTGTATATATGTGAGAATTAACAAGCTAGCTTTAAATAAAATAACATAAATAATAAGAATACCTGAGTAGGTGAGGGAGGACGAAAAGCCTCCTCCAAGAGGGTAATCACCATCCGAAGCATTTCGCTGCTGAAAGCGTCGAACTGCTTTCGCGGTAATCCCGTACTCTCTGCGGAGGCCCCTGCTATAACCTCCTGAGCAACCTGGTGAAGACGAGAACTGGTAGGCAACTACTGACGACGAAAGATCGGATCGGTACGGAACCTATCCGACACAGGCCCCTATCAGCCTCTGGAAGATCTCGTCATCCTAGCCAGCGCCTGTATCAGATGGTCTGACATGTGCTCTCGGACGCTAGCGCTGGCTGGAGCTTACAAAAAGAGACAAATTCTATTACTAATAATAATTTGTGTAATGTGATAAATTCGTGAAACATAAAAAATATTATTACCTTCAGGGAGTGTATATGCGGGTATCCTCGGCAGACCTAACACTCGATATTTGTCGGTACTTCTAGTAGGGGGATCCTGAGACGCGACCCATAGTCTCACAGTTCCTCAGTCTCGGTCTAATACAATATCGGGAAAGGGAATGGCGGAGTCTGACAGCTCAGAACCCCTCCTAAAAGCATCCAGCTCAGCTATACGATCGTCCCGAAGCCTCTGAAATTAGTCCTGTAATTTATTTTTTATAAGTGTGTTAATTATATCATTTTATTTACGATTGAATATTACTAAAAGCTAAATAGTAATATGAGTTTTACCCGTATAGCCACAGCTGCCTGAGAAAAAACACGCTCGTCCTTGGGCGTGTGGGCTCTATCCCAAAACTCTAGAATGGTGGGATCTCGGCCCAAGGACCTACTCAAGGCCTAATAAAAATATTCATAAAACAGGTATTAAGTATTTGTGTAAGAACTTGATAACTAAACAACAAAATACAACGCACTTACCGTCTTCGCCTCCTCGAACGACTGAGGACCTGTGGTGTGTACTATGCGGAGCTGACCACGGTTCTTCTTCTCCTGCTCAGACTTCTTCTTGAAGTCATCAGCATCCCAGTGCGCACACATAGCCTCCCAGGCTAAATCGGAGACTATGCGAGGCTGGTTAGATCTGATGGTGGTCCCGGGATGGTCCTCAACTGCCCAGGGCTGCCCTATATCGCATCTCATACAGCCAGCCAGAGTAATTCTTAGCGACGTGTGATATAATCACATCGTCGCCAGCTGTCTGAGAGATACTCAGGTCAAATCTATAATAAACCTATAACAAAAGTTTAAAAATTAGAAACAATTGATTGCGTCATCAGAATAAAACTATGTACTATTTAATATAATATGTTTAACTTACGTGAAACTCCCGTAAGACAGTCTTCATAAAAGTGGCATCGAACCGCGCATACTGGCTGAACCGCATGCACCCAGTCGGGAGGTGCGTCAAGCAGATGGCGTGTAGGGTGTGCTTAGCCACCGGGTCTAGTATACTACAGAAAAAATTATATTTTGCAATAATATGTGTTATGTGAATTATGTTTTGCAATAACTGACAGAAATATTAACAATATATTAACACTTACTGTCCAGAAGCAACATCCACCGGTACTATATGTGGAACTACCGGCGGACAACCTAAGAGCCCGAGGTTCGTCCCTCGGTGTCATCGACGAGGTACATCTGTAATAATTGTATTTAACTGAGTCAATAAACATAAACTAATGCAGTTTAAGATATATTTAAATCCTAGTTAAGATAACTTACTAGCTCTTGAAGACGAGCCATCATCGTTGCTACTGTCTCCCGTACCGGATCGCCCACCACCTCGGCGACCTCCACCGCTATATCTAGCCATGAATATCCTACTGCAATATCCAAAGTGGTAAATTATGAATATGTAAGGTTTAACAATGTGATATTTACTAACATGAATGCTAATTTTCAATTACTTACGCCATCAAACCCATCAGAATTAACATGTATATCAGTCTCAGATTCGGTATCTTCTCATCCTCAGTTTCGAGATCAGTTTTGTCATCATTATCATCATCGACGACTACACAATCACTCACGACGACGTTTTCCTCGACATCCTCATCATCAGGTACGTCAATGACATCAGTATCCATCACATCTTCAACATTGAACACTACGGCCAAAGGGTTGCTAACATCTTCTTGCAACGCCTCATCTATACCAAACATGTTCTCAGCATCAAATGAACGTGTTTTAGTTGTGACTACTGTGTACCAAGGGCTTCGAGTATTTACGACATTAGGAGCGTAATACAC